>JAWWEU010000081.1:13872800-13920029 GCA_035583155.1 Acropternis orthonyx
ACAACTTTCACAGTTGACAGTTGCAATGTGGAGTTACTCTTTAGTGTGATACTTAGAATCTAAGTAGACTTCCCTAAGTTAAAGATCCATGTTTGAAAGCAAATGTTCTGAGTCAGTGTCTTAAAGCTCTAGAACTAACTTCTTCGTCTGGATTCTTAGGGAGACAAGCTGAATGTCTCTACAGGGCACTCTTTTAAAGCACTCCTGGTTGTTTCATTCTAGTTTCTGCTTCTTTCTTTTTTAGTATTATCTTTTGGAGATGCTTTACAGGGTAGTTAGCATTTTTTATTTGTCAGTATTAGTCATTGCAATGAATCTGCTATATTATTATTCCCCTTTTCTGTAATAATACTTTCTGTACTTCTTGCTGTAATAATATTTTCCCTAGTTCTTGCCAATGCCCTGGATGTCCCTTTACCCTCAAGCTACAAGTATTAGTCTGTGTTTCTCAATGTTTCACAAGATTTTTACCAGATGGGCATTGTAAACATTCCAACAAATAAAATGTATTCTGATTGCAGGTATAATTTGGGTGACTACAGTGGAGAGATCATGTCTGAAGTCATGGCACAGCGGCAGCCACTTAAACCTACTTATGCTATTCCCATCATTCCTGTGACTAACAGCAGTTCTTTTAAACACCAAGAAGCTATGGAACTGAAAGAATATAAAGTTAAAGTGAGTAATGTCAGTAACTCAGTTAGTATTTGGCTGTAAAGTATGCAAGATTTTCCAGCATTTTAGGATAAGAGAAGGGAGGAAGCTTTTTGAAACTGACAACAGGTTAGCAAAGCCTCAAGTGAAATGAAGTGCTTTGTTCTGTTGGAGTTCGAGGATAACATACAGATTCCCAGCACTTCTTAAGACAGATATAAGGTATAGACAAACTACAGTCAAAAGAATACATGCAGTTCTTACTCAGGGAGATAGAAACTTTTTTCTCTTATACTGTCGATGAAGTTTGCTTATCCTGAGCAAAACTATATTTATTACCTAGATGGTGTCCAAAGATAGAACTAATGATGTAAAATCCATACATTGTTCTAAATTATGTAGCCATTTTAATCTGGAGGGTTGTTTTGTTTTTAAAATAAGGTCCACTGATATCCCCAGCATGCTGTATGTGTTTGGTTTCGTATTTTAAGTAAAGTGTCAAATAACCTTATTTGATTTAGACAGCTGACCAGCACTTTTTTCCCTGCAGGCTTTGATTTTGTGTCATACAAAGCATAGCTACAATGCGAACAACTAAGCATGTTAAATAGGTCAGGTAACACGAAAGAAATGCTGAGGTATAATTTGAATTTTAAATCAAGACTTCTTGTAACTGAAGGATACCCAGAGGCTGTTCTGAAACTGACAGGGTGGCTTGAACTAGTGAATTCTTCCACTGAGAGTAGAGCAATGTGATTGTGATTGCTGGCGTGTACTTGCCTGTCACTGATGTTGGGTCACTCTAGTGTTTCACAGCTTGAAAGAAATCTGTTTCTTGGAAACTTGGGAAATGCACTTAAACTTGACTTTGCATAGTATGGGGAAATGTGTTTAATTTTTAGAGGCTTTTGTGAGACTGCAGGCATCTTTGAGAAGTCTAACTTCTGTTTGTACCTTTAAAGCATTGTTTGGTACTTAGTAATGCTCTAACACTGCTTAAGTGGCTATTAATTTAAAATACTAGAAAATAAAAAAGGTGCCTCATATAGATCATCACTGTATTTTGACCTACTTCTCCAAAGTAGTTCTGTTACCTTAACTGCTAGTGAGTTATACAGCATAGATTGAGCAAACAGTGCTTGATTCCACCTTGTCTCTTAAATGCTTCCATTACTGGAAACGAAATGCAGATACTCTTGAAATGACTGCCTATTTTACTATCAAGATGGTGAAGAGATGAGTTCACATTTTAGCTTGCTTACACAGGAGTTTTCTTGAACTCCTGTTTTAATGTAATTTTCATCTGCATGTAATTTTACACTGCTTTTTACTTTCGTTGCAGCAGGATAAACCCGATGTTATTAGACCCAAAAGAAAGTATGAGAAGAAGCCAAAAGTCTTACCTTCGTCCGCTGCTGCTACTCCTCAACAGACAAGTCCTGCTGCACTGCCAGTCTTTAATGCTAAAGATTTAAATCAGTATGATTTTCCTAGCTCAGATGAAGAACCTCTCTCCCAGGTAGGTCCTCTAGAGTTTTGTACTGGTCTTTGGAAAAGAATAGAAGTAAAGCTTGGGAATTTGCTAATACCTCTCCTCGTACACACCCCCCACCCTCATCCCCTCTTTGAAGGTTTTGTCTGGTTCTTCGGAAGCTGAGGAAGAAAATGATCCCGATGGTCCTTTTGCCTTCCGTAGGAAAGCAGGCTGTCAGTACTATGCTGTAAGTAGAATTTCCTTACGTATCATAAGACAGTGTCATTGTTGGAAAACATCTTGTGTCTAATTGTTTAAAATTATTTTAAGCCTCATTTAGACCAACCTGGCAACTGGCCGTGGAATAGCCCTAAAGAGGGAAGATTAGGAGATGTGCGATACAGATACTGCTTAACCACCCTCACTGTACCCCAGAGATGTATTGGGTTTGCACGAAGACGGGTTGGCCGTGGTGGAAGGTAAGTGCTCTGTAATTGCTGCTGCTTTTAAAGGTAAAGTTTAAAAAAAAAACGTCACTAAGACATAGAGCACAGACATCACAGAGAGGTTGGCTTTTTAAATGCTTACATTTGATTCAAGTTTTGTTAGCTGGTTAGTGTCTTCATTTTTTTATTTTGTGCTAGTGGAAGCTGTTTTAGTACTGTTTTCTTAAATAGTTCTAGGGAGGGGTTTTTGTTGCTTGTACTCCCAAGTTCTGAGGTGAAAATACATGTATATTTTCAGTTGTGATTAGTGTTTTGTGTTTTTTGCATAGGTGTCTTCAAATAGTAGCATTTCAAGATAGAAAAGCATTTTCTGCAAAATGTATTTTTTTGGATGGATACTTACAAGTGACAGTAACTTAAATTTCAAGCTTTTCAAAAATATCAAAGAATTAAATGACTTATTTCAGGCATTTTGCTTTGAATAATCTTTATCAAAAACAATTTGTAAATGGCTCAGTGTATGAGTTTCTTAAATACTGCGTGATGTCCTTGAGAAAATAATACATTGGTATTAAATTTTTATTAGAAGTAGAAACATGATTTGCCTTTCAGATTTACACTTCGCGTCTCTTCATGTACTACTAAGCCAGCTTGGCCAGTCAGCAAAATTGTAATGAGAGCTGAAGGCTCGTACTGGAGTTTATGTGTGAAATCCCTATTACATTGTGATGGTTGTAGTGTATATATATATACAGAAGTAAGGCTTTTGAAATGCAGTTACTTTAGGAAAGCATTTGCATCACTTTTTCCTTCAGCAATGTTATTGTCTAGGTTTTGGTTGGTTTGAGTTTTTTTAAAGTATATGTTGTTGCAGTGTCTTAATGTACACTTGATGTTGTACCTCAGCTCTTCAAACAGTAAAAGCTAGAATATACCTAAACATAATACTGTAAAATAATAGATGGTGATGCATTGTGTCCAGGGGGTGTGGTGTGTGTGTCTACGTGCTCTAGAGCAGCTTTGTGTAGCTCCTTCTATCCCTTTGTCATCTGCAGGCATGTGTGGCAGACTGGTGACTTGCTTGGTGTTTTCTTGCCACTGTATAATTCTGCATTGTTTTCCTGGTTTTAGGGTGCTACTGGACAGAGCGCATTCGGACTACGATAATGCATTTCATCACCTGGATTTGGAAAGGTTTTCCTCATCACAACACTCTTCAATCAGTCAATTTGCCAATACCTCAGAAACAAATACCTCGGACAAATCTTTCTCAAAAGACCTCAGTCAGATACTAGTCAATATCAAATCATGTAGATGGCGGCATTTTAGGCCTCGGACACCATCCCTACATGACAGTGACAATGATGAACTCTCCTGTAGGAAATTATACAGAGGTTTAAATCGAACAGGCACAGCACAACCCGGGACCCAGACATGCAGTACCTCTACACAAAGTAAAAGTAGCAGTGGTTCAGCACATATTGGTATGTTTATTTTAACAAACTTACTTTTAGAAGTTGTAAACTTGGGTCAGAAGACCGAGGATATCATTAGGTCATCCATACTTCACGTTGTGGTCTGTTTTGATGGTAACAGCCCATCTTCATGTGTATCTCTTTATTTGCTACATGGACTGTTTATTTGCATTTATTGCTAGCAGTGGAGTATGGCATCTAAGATTCATGCAAATGCTATAGTGGTATGTAATTACAGTTTTAGAAATATGAAGGCTTGAAAACCAGTATTGTTAGGGTTTAAGTTGACTGAAGATTCGGATTTTTAAAATTAAAAGTATGTTAATTGAAATGTTGATGTAAATACTACATTCCAAGTTTTTTCTAATACAAGGTGTGGCGGTGATGGAAAATGTTTAGTTACAGTGTTTGCGTTTAAAATCCCAGCATGCTATGAATGCTTAATTGAACTTAAATGAACTTAAATGCCATTTCCCATCCAAAAAGTAGCCAACTCACTCTCACTGATGCATCTGCTCATGCTTAGCAAAATTCTTGGACTTATCACCTCTACATTGTGTCAGCAAGTGGCAGACTACATCTTATAGAACCTAACGACAGATTTGAGGACCTGACTGAAAAAACTTGTGGTGGTGTTTTTTTAATTGGCGTACTATTGGAAAGCATCACCCTTTCTGTAGGATTCTTTATGCTTAAAGACTGGTATTCCTGTAGTTAGAATGGAACTTAACTCATTCATTTTGATGAGTCAGTACTGTAAATGTCATCTTTTTATAGAAGGTTAAAGTGACATAGTTTTTAATAAGGAAGTTTTTTAAAAGTTCACCATGGTTTTTTAAGGAGTCTCTAGAATCATGTTTCCCATGCCATTTTGAATTATGGCTTAGGAAATCAGTCAGAATATCTGGATAATTAGGAGTGCACTGAGGAGAAGATGCATACACCTAATAAACCAACCAAATTGTGGGATGTTTTCGTGGTTGCTCAAAGACTGTTACCTTGCTATCACATGACTTTAATCCTCGTGTTTGCCAATATATTTTGTGCCTTTCCTCCCCACACCAGGCTTTGGGTTTTTTTCTCTGAAAATTCCTTCTACTTGGATTTGTAGAGTTAGTGAGTGGCTTTATTTTGCTCCTTTGTTTTATGCTTCCTCTCTGTGCTGTCCTAGAGTAGGTCCTTGCCCCCACCCCCTTTCTTTCCTCCTTTATGATTTTTTTTTTTTGTGCTGGAAATGTACTAAGGCTAAAAGTGATGGTTCTTCTGGTTTGTGATCTAAGTGTGGCTTTTGGTGTTTAAATTCTGCCCTTCCAGAAGTAAACCAAGTCCAGAACTGAATGAGAGCATGCTCTGGATGATGACCAGTCTGACCGACAGTAAAATGGTAGCCAGGTTACTAGTGTGAAAACAAAATAAATGTGTACTGAATAGATTATAAATGCACTGTAAAGTATTAATGGACAATACATCTGAAAATCATGTAGACTTGAAAAATTGGCTGATTGAGTTTAAAACTTAAGTCTTTGTGTGTGTGTATAAACACACACACACACACACCCTTTTAGAGTCTTTTTTGCCTGAAATAGATGGTTAGTATGTTTATCTACAGCATTAATAATTAAATGCAATTGTTATTTATGGTGATGAGTTCCATACAAGGTTTAATTGTGTGGTTGCATCTTGAAGCCTGTGGGAAAGTAACACATTTATGTAAGCACCTGGTATGTTACATGAATTTGTTCTTGCAATTCTGCGCAGATGGTTTAGTATCTATGTGAAATATTTCAGTTAGCATTCCAAGCTTTACAAAATCTAAATGTTAGGGAGTTTAGTTCTGTATTTTTCTTAGGGTTTGATACAGGAATTAAATACTCAATAAAAAAATGCAACTATCTGAATTCACAGATACACTTTAAATTAGTTACAACAGTCCTGGAATAGTCACTTGTTATTAATTTAGCTGGGTAGATTATATCCATATAATACTTACAATCTTAATTGGGATTCTTGTGGCACTGGAGGTGTATAGGAGTTTGTGTCTATATGGTGTATTGCTGATTGTCTGTTGGGGCATAGGTGTTTGAAAGGAGCACACAGACTACTTCATCTTGGTGCCAGTCTGTTTTTTAGTGGATTTTTTTTCAATTCCTTAAAGGATGTTCTCTGCACAGATCACAGGGGTGTTCGTATGTCTGGTGTGTGAGTCTGATTTCTTCAGAGGTGCTGGTCAGTTGCGGCTGCAGCTGCTGAGTTACGTCCTCTTACTTTCTGTAGCAAATACTGTAGAGAACATCATGTATCTAAGAGCTGTACTGAAGTCTTTTTAATGGTTACTAGTGCAGATTAACAACCCTGTAGAATGTCTCTGTTACTTTTACTTCGTGGTTTGTAAAGCTGGGAGTTTGTTCTGAGCATAGATATTTTTAGGTCTTTTTCTCTTTACCTCTTAGGTTTTTGAAGTGACAGTTTTTCTACCAGAAAACACTTACTAATACTACTTTTTTTTAAATCCTTTTATCCTTTTGGTGCTACTGTGAGTTGTGGGCAAACCATATTGCTTACCTTTAAGCTCATCCTGGGATTCTGTAGTGACCAGCAGAAGTGGTCATGTTGCCATGTTTATTGTGTACCATCACATGATAAGTTTTGTCGGTCCATACTAAAGAAGTTCAGAGAAGTCTTGAGCTTTTTCTGCTCTGAATGACACACACATATCACTGACATGGAACAATTACTGTGAAATACCTTGCTTCTCTGGTCTGTTATACATGGCCAGCAGAGGCACAAAGTTGAGATGATATCTCAGGTCTTCTGTTAATCAGAGGACATGTTAGAAAGCTGTGCTGTGACGTGCCATTCTCTGGCTACAGGAAGCATTGTTTTTCATCCTGAAGATCAGAGAGAAATTTCCACAAAAAGCTGGACATTTTATAAGCATTTTGAGAAGGAAATCCAAGTTACTCTGATCTGGACTTTGAGAGTGCTCAGCATTAAAGATCTGTGGAAGATGAAGTTGTTTCATTGAGATTTTGTATGTAAACTTGAGAAGGGATGTCTTAAAAAAAGAAATCCCTTACTTGAACACTTGCTGTATGCTGAAGGCTAGACTTTGGCATCAGGATCAAGTGGCCAAGAAAAGTAGCATCACTTTTGAAAGAGGGTGATTCCTTTTCATCTTACTGAAGAAGTATGATAAAATGTCCCTTACCCTCTTGCAACAAGAGCTGATTTAAAGATCTTCAAACATGTTATACAGAACACCACTAAAAAGCAAGCAAGAGCATTAAAGCATGATTCTTGTGGAAAATAACTTGTTGGGTGAGAAAGCTACTAACTCTGAAATGCAACAAAATTATTTCAGAAAAGGTGCCTGTATTGCTGACAATCTCAAGTTTCTGAATCATAATCTTTAGAGATGGAGCTTGTGTCTCTAACTCTGGAATGTACTGTAGGCACAAGTATTCATCTGAAGTGTTTGTGTCCCTTGTTGGATTGATCTGGTTCTACTGGCCAGATGGTAGTCTCTGAACTGCATCACATTGTGGAGAGACTGTGCTTTCTGCTGGAGACTTGCTGTTAAGTATGTTGCATTCAGACTTTTGAATGCTTGCATCTAGTAAACAAAAGTTAGATACACTTAAAACTGCTCAGCATGTATCCTTCTGTTTCAGCCTTGTGTTTAGGAAGCAGAGCGATCATTAGTGAAAGATTGGAGCACTGTTTCCCAGGCTCTACAGTAAGAGCAGGCAACAGTCTTGCATTCTGTTCTTTTTTGCCTTCACCATCCAGAAGCTCGATCACTGTTTTATAAAATAGCCTGAGAGCTGGCAAGGTTAAAGAGGCTGGCAGTTTAAAGTAGAGTTGGCTCGTTGAATTTGTAACTCACCCTTTGAGAAGAAACCTTGCTGAATGTTTTGATGTTTGTGATTGTAGATTTTACTATATGTGAAAAGCTGCAGGCATCCAGAATGTAGTTAAATAATTCAACATAGTTTACCTTGCATTTTCTTGTAAACCAGACCTTTAGATGATGTGATGTAAGTTGTGCCTTGCTATTCAGTAACTTCTGCTGTGGGAATTCCACAAAATAACACTCCAGTAAACTTGCATGCTTTTTTTGCATCTCTTAATCTGCTTTTTAAAATTAGTTTTGCACACTTGGGGACCTAGCAGGACAGTGAACCATGCTTCCATTTCCCAAGCATGTAATGCTGCTTAATAGATCTGCACTTCTCAGCCTGTAAGAGAAGGCTTTGGGGTGACCTAGTTGGGACCTTCCAGTACCTGAACCAAGCCTACAAGAAAGATGGGGGGCTTTTTGCAAGAGCATGTAGTGATACGACAAGGGGAAATGGCTTCAAACGGAAAGTACGTTTAGATTAGATATTAGGAATAAATTCTTTACTGTCTGGATGGTGAAATACCAGAGCAGGTTGCCCAGAGAAGCTGTGGATGCCCTGTCCCTGAAAATGTTCAAGGCCAGGTTAGATGGGGTCTGAACAACCTGGTCTAGTGAAAGGTGTCCCTGCTCATGGCAAGGGTGTTGAAACTAGGTGATCCTTAAGGTCCCTTCCAACCCAGATCATTCTATGATTCTGTTTTTGTGTTCTCACTAAGGATACTTGATGCCCAGTTTTAGGCAACCCTTTCCCAGAAAGAAGCAGGAGGAAGCTCCTCAATCCTTGCGGCAATCCTTGCAGCAGAGTAGAAGGACTTTCCCTGCCTTTTCATGACCTTGATGCCACCACCAGCTGTGTTTAGATCTTATTATTTAACACTTGTACCTGTAATAGTCTCAACACTGCTGTCTGTGTTACAGTTTCCCCTTTTTGAAATACTTCTTTCACATTACAGGATAAACCTGGTCATGAAAATTACTGAAATTTTTAATGGCAATTTTCAATCATCATTGGAATTTAATGGTCTTGGCCCATCTGTGGCTGAGCTGCTGAGATCCTGGTTGAAGAAACAATGGCCGCAAGAGTAACAGATATTTAGAGCCCACCCTAAGTTTAGTTGAAGGAGGAAATACTAAAAAGAAAAGCTGCTTTAATCTGGGAAGTGTGACTGGGGATGGGGTAAGCATCAACATTTACTAAAACACCTGAGCACTTCTGGAAGCTTTAAGACTTTGTTTTCTCATTCAGCTGCAACTCAGTTCAAGTAAAACTTTGCTCCAAAGTGGTGGATCTCTGGCTTGCAGAAACTGTTAGATTTTGCATCTGGTGTAACTGCAGAGTAAACTGTGTGTACCCCAACTGGCCTGTGACATTTTGGCGGAAACTCATATTAAGAATAATGGGCAGACAAATACAAATGCATAGGAAGCTTTCCTAGCTTTTATTCAATGGCTAGTAAAAATCTTTATTAATGATTTTCTCTTTGTCTTCTGCTACCAAGTAGGGAGTGTGTATATAGACTTTATATCTAGTTTATAATTTCTTGAGTTCTGATGTTAGGAATTTCACACTTCTCTTGGGCTGAAATAAAAGGCTGTAAGAATCAAGGGCATGATGATTCGTGTTCTCCTAGTGTCTAATAATGCCATGTTTAAGTAAAACCAATCTTGAACTTCTTTTCAGAAAGTGAAACATCTTTGGGCCTGGTACATCAAACACTAAATCACACTGATGGCTCTAAGTCTCTCCAGTCTTCTGAATTCACTGATGAGAACTTGCTATACAGTAGAAAATCTTCAACCAGGCAGTGTAAGCCAGATAACATCTCTCATAAGATAGAGATTTGAAAATGTGATTGTTCTGGATTACTGAGCATTGTGACTGGTGTTTGATTTGCATGCACTTCCACATTAGTAACAGCTAATCATTCTCTTATACAGCAGGGATGTGATGGTCTCATGTGTTTCCCTTAAGAAAACGTTGTAGCATGATACATCATCTTTCCACAGACTTCAGCAGTTCTGTAGTCCATGGAATTTCTAAGTTAAAAGCTTTATCTAGGGGATCTTTCTTCTGTTACCTGATCAAAGCTGCTTTTGTAATGCTCATCAGCTGAAAGGATCAGGGAATATAGTACTCTAAATGGGTTTTTAGAGAGGTTATTCGAACCCGATATAGTCATTTTAATGCTTCAGTTTTCCCACTGAAATAACATTTCTGCTCATGAGGACAGATACTTAACTTGATGTTGTGAAACAACTTTAACTGGTTTTAAGTTGCTATAATTGAAATATCTAATTCTTTAGATGTCTAGCAGGACTGAAACATTTGCTGAAAGGTTTAATTAAGCTGTTTAAGTCTCTCAGTATTAATTTTTTTTCAAACTTTTTACTAAAAACTAAAAAAAGAAAAAAGCTTATCTGGGTAGGTCATTGTATTTACAAAGTTTGCTCAGTTTGCCTGGCAAATCTAGTGAGCATCTTTCATTCAGGAAATCAAAAGGAATGCCAGCAGAGGGACTGAGAGTTCACACATGCATTTTCTGCTTTCCAGGATATGCCCTGTTTTTTTAGGAAGCTGGTTATTGTGGTCACTTTTTTTTTTGTAAGTCTGTATTTTCCTATGTAGGGGAAGCAGAGTAACAACTGATGAGTCACCACACAGTACAATTTGCAGTCGTCTGGAGGGAAGGCTGTGGCTATTCATCATACAAAGACAAATGTGCTCATACAAATTCAACAGCTGCCTGTCCTCCCTGGGTTTGGCCATGTTTGGAAATTACTTGAGTTTTCAGAGAAGCCAAATGTGGTTAAAACCAGCTAGCACTGTTAGAATAGTTTTATGTTGCAGTATAAAACTGCTGCGAACTGTGGATCCTTGAGAAGTCCATTGACAGTATCTCTGTTATTCTATGCTCCAGAAAACACGTGTTTGAGTATCAGCATCCCACAGAACTTGGGTGATACGTAAACAGAATCATTCAATTGAATGAAATACGATGTCCGGTGGCTTAATTTGAGCCAAAAAATGGATATGTAGTTATCCCAGAGATTGTAAATACTCATGTAAATGATTGAAGGAAAACACATTCATAGCGCAGCATGCAATAACTCAGTTTTTAGTAGAACAAGATTTGTAGCTGTCACTAAGGAGGTACTAGGCAGTCATTTATCCTGTCAGTCAGTATCAGTAATGTACAGTGTTTCTTTCCTTGTACTCATAGCTGAAAACTCCTGAGGTTTTTTTCTTTTACCTTTCCTTCCTTTTTGCAGTCTGTAAGCCAGGAAAGATTTCCTTGCTGCTGAAGTATAGCATTAATACAGTTACAGAATTAGGGGGATTTGTGTTGTCCCAAGCTGTTAAATGAAGAGAATAACAGCATAACATGATGTACTGACTTAGAATCTGAGGGTTGTCTCAACTGAAATGTTACAGTTTGATACAATATGCTGCAAAAAAACAAGAAGCCTTCATGTAGCCAAGTCTCCTAGCAAAGTCTGAGCTACCCATCTGCTGATAACCATCTTGAGACATGAATAACTCCAGGCAGAGTTGGGCCTTCAAGGTTCTTCATGTTTAAGGTTAGAAAAGGATCTGGGCTAGGTTAACTTGAGAGTCAGGTGACTTGCATAAATTACTGGAAGTGCTTTGGAAAGTATGTAGTTTTGCAGAGAGGTACAGCTGTTAATTATGAAAGGCAGTTGAGATATTCTGAAATGATAGTGTTCTTACTGTGTATTGGCAGGGGTGGTTGAGATTTCCACCTTCACCCCTCACTGTGTAGTGATCTCTGTAATGAGTCAAACTGGATGTTTTGTCACTCTTGAATGCAGTAAATTCTTAACTATTAAATAGTCGTTACTGTGTGATGGAACCATGACCACTGAGGTCCCAGCATGCTCTTTCAGAAGGGTCTGTAAGCATGGCACTCTGGGACTGCTGAAGCAAGGCTCTGTTTTAAAATCTTATATGTCATCTTTAACTATTGAAGGTTACGTTTTGTCCTTTTTTTAAACTTCAAGCTGTTGCTCAGTTGTCTGTTGCTTTACTAATGTTTTTTAAAGCCTTGAAGATCTCCAGTAATGTCAGGAATATGTAACTATGTGTAGTGTTGTGTAGCAATACTCCTCTGACTTACTAGAAATGTGGTTATTGATCTCAGTGTTCAGGAAGGGTCTGGGCTTGCTGCTTTCCTGTTTTTTTACCAGGCAGATAAAGACCAGTGACTCAAAAGAGAATAACAGGAGTTTTTGCTACTTTCTGTACATGTACCATTTTTCTTTTGACACAGAGGAAAGGGCACAGCTGAAAATCTTTATTTTAGAGCAAAAACAAGAAAAAGTAATGAAATTGGTGGAAGAGAGTTCTTAGGGTCACTCACTGTTTTTGTAGAGAAAGTGATGTTAACAAGATGCAGAGTTTGACACCTGTCCAATTGCATCTATGCTGTATTGCAGGCAAGAAAGAAGCATTCTCTGCAAGCTATGTAACTAACCCATTAATAGCAGCTATGTTTTCATGGTCTGCAACGCATTCCCCTTGAATTGCGTCTTTAAAAAAAGGTAGCTGAACTTAGACTTACTCTTCAAGAAGCTCAGGACTGTGCCTGTAGATGTAGAGGCATAGTCAGTACTACTTGTGACTTTGCTGTGCTGAGCATATGTGTGATTTCCCCAGAAAGCCTTTGCCAGTTCCAGGCACAGCTGTGTGCCACAGGAAATGAATATGGAAGGTTAAATAGATGAAAGTACTTTAATGTAAAGTACATACTTTTTTTTTTTTTTTTTAAATGGGCATGATAGCTTTCAGAACCAACTTATATCTCACAATCAATATGCATATTTTTTCAATTGAAGTGTAATGTAGAGTGTACACCTGAGAGCAGGAGGGAAAGAAACCCAGTGGTAGTGTTAGGAAAGTACATGGTGGTTTTTAACAGAAGATGAATAGAGTATGCTGTCCTAGTTTACGGGTCTTCAGAAGACATTTTTATTTTGATAGTTCTCAGTAGTAGTATTGTTTTCAAAAAAACCTTCAATGTAGCATTTCTTTAATGTGGAGGGGGAATAGCTGGCTTACACAATTTCAGTCTATAACCTCTTCTGGTACTTGAGCATATCGGTCTATACTGTGGAATGCAGAAGGAATACCAGATCATTTTAGGAGGCTGTAGCTTGCAATGGTCCTTTATGAGCAGTGTTGTGTTTCTAACCTGGGTGCAGTTGACTCAGAATTTCACAGTAAATCTCTGATAGTGTTGTAGATAGTATTTTCAAATGTCTAGTAGACTTGTACCTTCATTAAGGCAAGCAGCAAAAATGTTGCTGAATGTTTAACCTCAATTGAAAGAAAACTGAAATAAATTGTTCTGGAGTGTATTTTCCAGACAGTACTTTAAAGTGGAGGAGGAGCAGTTCAAATATAGATGAGGGTGATGGTCATAGTGGGGTTCTTCTGTGACTTGTTTCCTTTGACAGCTGTGTAACTGTTTTTGTAGTGGTGGGAAATGTACAGCTGCAAGGGTCACAGACTGCTTGAAAAGCGATTCACTGATGTACAATTGGAAAAATACAGTTTTTCTAAATGGCACGTCCGGAAGAAGGAGGAGCACTTACAGCCAGTCTTTAGTGTAGTCTTTCCTAAACAAACACAGCTTGTCTCTCTAAGCTTCATTTGTTGTTCTTCCAAAAGAAAAGAGTATTTTGGAGGTGGTTAAACCAACACAGGTGACTGTGCTTTCCTCAACTTTGTTTTATAGCTGGAATCTTAAATATACTTAGGACTTGAAAACTGAAACTATTAATAAGTTTTACTTAAATAGGCGAAAGTGAGATGATTATAATGGCGGAAATTTTAATCATAATTCAGTCCAAAATGGTGGTATAACATGCTCTTTTTTTTTTTTTCCCATTTTCCTCTTTGTCACTCTGTGCGTTGTCTTTTTTTACATCACTTACACAATCTATTCCTAAGCAATATATACAGTGTTGTACTACAAAATAAAGTATCTTGTTCATAGAGTATGCTGAGTTAGGACCCATTAGGATCATCGAGTCCAGCTTCTGGCCCTGCACAGGACACCCCAAGAATCACACCATAAATAAATGAAACTTCCAGTCCCATTGGCACTATGTTGGCTAAACCATATTAGTTCTAAATTTTAGGGTTTGAAAAAACAAGAAGTCTCCACTAACTGATCAATACAAAGGACATGTCTCTCAGTACCAGAACAATATATCCATTCTTCTCCTGCTGCTACTGTTGCTCAGCTTTCTACATGCTAGTCTTTGTGTGCTGCAGCTTTCTTACTCTAACTTGTGTTTGATAGTTTTAAAAAAAATCTGAAGCACTTCTAAATTTTAATTCTTTATATAAATTAAACAGTCAGCTCCTTGAGTGTTTGGTCTGTGAATTCTAATTTGTTTGGTTTGGTTTGTTTTTTTTTTTTTTTTTTTTTTTTTAAATTAAATTTATGAGCAGTGTCAGTACTACTAAGCTGTTCCCCTAGGAATAGTTTTAAAACATTGAAGTGATATTTAACTATAACAGTATTGGGAAGTAATTTGTCACTTACGACAGTATCAATGAGTGCTACATCCTTACTTGCTGAAGGATGTTACTTACAAAAAAAAAGAGTATCCTTAATGTAACAGCTGAATAAAAATCTGTAGCTTCAAGTGCTCAGAAAGCAAGTCCTGGTAATAGTTTTAGTGCCTATTTCTTATATATAATAGAAGTATGTTGAACAGTATTTTACACCAAAAAAGGACAAATGCACCAGGAAAGTGCATGCTCAGCAGTGTTTCCTTTGATGTTTCCAAATCTTAGTTCTTATTTTGGGTAGCCATTTATGCTGATTTGTTATTCAAGTTTATATGTAATGTATAGTTGGTCTTCAGAATGCTTTTGTATCCAGAAACAGGACATTATTACAGTTGTAGTACAAATATATTTTTTTAGGCAAGCAAGCTTGAAGGAGTAGATTAACAAAAAGTTCTTAAAAATTGAAATTTGTGAACAGGATTTAAGTGTGGTGGTGATTCATTGTCAAACAGTAGTTAACTTCCCCAAAAGTGATTTCTGCTGTATTCTTGAAGTGTGAATGCTATTTATAGCACTTACATGGGAGCATTTATACAATCTGAATATAAAATTGAAAGAAAAATCTGCAAGACATATCCCTTGCAGGGGCATTCACACTCCAACCTTGATTCTGTTTGTAAATTGAAAACTGAGACTTCATTTTGTTTTGGAAATGTAAATTTAAAAAAAAAAAAATCTTAACATTGAAGTTAGTTAATGAACTGGTGACTTTGCTGCACCATTGGGCATCCCATTGTCAATCTGTATGAGTAACACTTTTATCAGTTTTATACTTGTGGGTTAACTGGATAAAATTCTGCTTGACTTGTGATGCACTGACTACTGAGTCACCTTTCAAAGATTTTGGAGAGAAGGGTGTAGTTCTGTGAAATTTTGTATTGAGTTGCCTGGATATGTGTGGTTACAAACAAGAGAAGTACTGTGCTGCGATAGCCTGCACTGTTGTGAGCATGCCCAACTTAATGTTTGCAACTGAAGCATAAATCTTAATTGCAGCCCTCGCTGCCTTCAGTGAGGGCTGCATTGCAGTTGCTAAGTTTGGCATATAAACTTACTTCAGGAATAATGCAGATACTATATAGTTTCACGAAGTGAAAAGTGATGCCATTTCTACTTCTTCCTTTTTAATTTGTTAATAGTTTTTGATGGGTTGGGTTGTGTTTTGGTTCCTTTCTCCCCCTCCCTTTTTGGTATCTTGAGCTGAATTCAGTTAAAGCCTATACGCTAAAAAAAACAGATTTAAAAGTGAAGGTTTAGCTTGAATCGAGGAGGATGTCAGCCTTTTTGGCATAGAGGTGCATTAAGGTTCTTTTGGTCTTACTGTGGTAGTTTTGGGGTGGGGGGGTTAGGTTTATAAAATAGATGTGTTTATATACACAACACCTACATATTTTGATATAGTATTTTCTCCTTTTATATTTTGTTCAGCATTTACAGCCGAACAATACCAGCAACATCAACAGCAACTGGCACTAATGCAGAAACAGCAGCTTGCACAAATTCATCAACAGCAAGCAAATAGTAATTCCTCTGCCAACACATCACAGGTGAGGGATTTGTCTGTGCTATGATTTATCCCTCATTGTTTCCCACCAGGGTTCATCTCTAATTGTCAACTGTTGCCATAGAACCTTGAAACTAACCAACAGGAAAGTGGCTTTCGCCTGAATCTACATCATAGCCATTCTGTAAAGTGTTTAGAAGGGACACTGCAGGTGAGTGTGGCAGGCATTGCCTCTGCTCCCTCTTAACAAAAAAAAGATGGGTCAGTCAATTAATGAAATTTTCAAAGCCTTAGAAATATGAATTACAGAAATCCCCAACCATGTCATTATCCTCCTGTCAGTGGAGGATTTTAAGAGCAGAATTTTGGTTTATTAAAGCTAACTCCTGAATATGTCCTGCATACAGCTGTGGAAGTGTCTAATATTCATAAACATGTAGTGATTACCGTGGTGACGGACACGTGAAAAGTTTCAGAAGTTGTTTGCAATCTGAGCCTCCAAGTCTCTGAATTGGGTTTGGAATTTCATGAAAACAGGTTGATCTGTGAAAACAGCATTGTTACATAGAACTTTGGAAATAAGTTTCTTTGTATTTTGAATAGTTGCTTGGAATATCTTCTTTGTTGTTTTAACGGAGCTAAAAGTGTATGGGAAAAAATCCCACAGTTCAAATTTTAACTAGTTGTACCAAGTGCTGACAACTTGCTCTGAGAGTGACTGGTCCACAGTTCTGATTTACATGTATTGATTTTTGTTTTACTAGTTTTTGTGTAGCTTTAAAATGGGGAGAGTACTGACTTTTTGGAAACCCCAATCACATGTATTTGCCACCATTGTTCTTTCTAGGGTTTTGTTTCCAAGACACTGGATTCTGTTAGTGCTCAATTTGCTGCTTCAGCTTTGGTTACATCAGAACAGCTGATGGGATTCAAAATGAAGGATGATGTGGTGCTTGGAATTGGGGTGAATGGCATTCTTCAAGCCTCAGGTATGCAACAGAATTTGATTGCACATTGATTTTTACAGTGAAGATATGTCTGTCTGGAGTTGAGTGTTTTCTGAAAAATGAGCTTACTGATTTTTTTTTTTTCCTGTTGCAGGAGTGTACAAGGGCTTACACCTCAGTAGTACTACACCTACAGCACTTGTCCATACAAGCTCATCATCAACAGCAGGTTCAGCCTTGTTACAGCCTTCAAATATAACACAGACTTCAAGTTCCCACAGTGCACTGAGTCACCAAGTAACTGCTGCCAATTCTGCAACAACTCAGGTTCTGATTGGGAACAACATTCGATTAACTGTACCCTCATCAGTTGCCACTGTAAACTCTATTACCACGCTCAATGCACGGCATATACCTAGGACTTTAAGTGCTGTTCCATCATCTGCCTTAAAGCTGGCTGCAGCAACAAACTGTCAGGTGCCCAAGGTTCCAGCTTCATCCTCTGTGGATGCAGTACCAAGGTAGGGGTTTTATATCTGCTTAAGTTTTCCCAGTCTTTATTTGTTTGATAAATACATTATGGCAAGTAACAGTTGTGTTTGATCAGGGTGGCTTAAATTAACAACATGTATGGTAGTGCTCAGAAAGGGATACTTGGGGGGAAATCCAAGAGCAGACAGACTAGCACTGATAAGTTTTCCAGGCTGTTCTGCTAGTCACAACTGAAAAATAAGCATTACCTCAAAAGAGAAATTTATGATCTGTCAGTACTATGGTGCATAAAATTCTCCACTGTTGAGTTCAGCTTTTGGCTGTTGTGTTGGATATGAAGTCTGAACTCTTCCAAACTTCCAACTCTTCCAAAGTTGAATATGCGTCTCTCCTTTAAAAGTAAGTCTGCCAGGAATGAGCACAGGATACAGTCGGTCCAGCTGCGTTCAAAGATGTTTCTGTGATTTGAACACTGCAGAAGACTTCAGAGGATGTATTACATTTTCTGTATCTCAAAATTTGAGAAAAGTACTATATTCTTTAGCTGTAAGAAGCATTTTCTATATTTCTGTTTTTAATTTCTGTTGTATTTGTTAGTTTAAGAAGAATTAAAAGAGGTTAAACAAAAGTTAGTTCATTGTTTCCTTATATAATTCCAGATTTTGGAACTTGTGACTTCATCAGGAACGTTTTTTATTGCATGTTTTTTATTACTTCATCACAACTTTGGACCTTTAGGACACCTTTTTTATTTCCTACATGACATGGTGGTTTATTGGGAGGTTTTACAGCACACTGAGTGTTCACAGTAGTCATTGCTGGAAGTTAAGCACACAGCAAATAGGCAAGTGTAAGAAATACACTCATCTAGGGAGTTTCGTGTTTCAGTGTAAACCTTTGCTACAGTTCAACAGCTTTCCAGTACTGAAGGGCACTTGTCTGTGGAATAGTTTTAGCTGTCTTTTTCCAGTCTTTGTTAATTCTTTTATTATTATTTCAACAGGGAAAACCATGAATCGGAGAAGCCAGCACTGAACAATATAGCGGACAATACAGTAGCAATGGAGGTGACGTAGTTTCCGTAGGAGTGGGACTGCAGCCTTGGGAACTTGTTTAGGTGCTATGCATCAGTAGCATTTTGAATGCAAGGGATGATGGAATGCCGCACATTGCGTTTCCATGGCAGCTGTGGGGACTTGACAGCAATGCACATCTCTCATGCTTTGGTTTTTCTTTTCTTACTGTTAATAGGAAAGAATCAACATCTGTAAATTAACAATACAGCAATTATCTGTACAGTACTGCATATTTGTAATACCCTTGTATATATGTTACTTGAATACAAAACTGTTCATTTGTGATGCTTTGCACTTGGGGTGGGGGGCGGGAGGGAAACAAACTGCAACAAAGTAAGAGTGTGAGATGTGAGATTGTATAGAGATGAAAAAGTGTCATCACATCATGTGCATGGTGCGGAACCTGCTGTTTTATCTATTTATTGTGCCGTGTTTACAGTTTTTTGTACACTGTACCTTCATTGGTTCCTGTGCTGTAGTAAATGTGTTAGGTAGCTGTGGACTCCTTGGTATTTTGTAAATGGTATAACATAACTTGGTTCCCCTCTGGGTCCCTGAGTTTTCTGTGTATCATGTGAAAAATGGTGACATACATACAGAATTTTTTTAAAAAGGCATCAGTTTAAAAATGGGGAATGTACTGTTAATGGGGATCTTCCTGTTTGAGTATAGTGAGATAAGTAACAAGCTAATAATGAAGTCTGAATTTTCCCATCCTGGCTTGTCCACAGGCATGTGGGCAGTTTCTGGTACTTAAAGCACTAAGGTTATGTTGCTGCTCCCCTTGTTAGTCCCATTTCCTTGCACACCAAAAAAGTGTTAGTATGCAAACGGAGTCCTTACAACTGGAGTTTTTATGTTGTCTTGCCCTTTTTGAAGACATTGTATTTTTTTATTGTATTACTGTTTTTAAGACTTCATTCTTTACTTGTTCTTAAGAAAAAGGATATAAGGGAGAAGAATGCAGTAATTGCTGTACGTGTATCATCATTCCAGTTTCTAAAACAGCCAGCTTTTTTCCTTTTAAGATTCTCCAGAAGGCTGCAAGGCCAGAACCACAACTATCGGGTGCCTTCCTTTGGAAATATTTGACTTCTCTTCTGTGAAGAGAATGGTACTTAACAGACTACTATTAGTGCTTTGTCAGTACCGAAGTCTGAATGCCCACTCCAATGGCATACATTATCCTTAAGGTTTTTAATCCCACCTGGAAAAATTGTGACAGAACTCTCACAAAATAAACCCAGGGCATTACATGTTGACAAAAAACTGTGGTTGTGGTTTTTTTAATTTCAAATTCTGTAATTCTTCTTGCTTTTTCCTAAGGATTTGATCTTTTAGGGTAGCCATACTTAAAATTTAGAGAGGACATGATGGTTATGTGATAACAGGTGTCAAGGCTTTTAACTATGATAACACAAAAGACAGTAGAAAAATACTTACTTTTCTTGATACTTCTGTAGAAACTGTCAGAGTTCTTAGGAGGGTGTTACACAAGTGGGAAGACATTTACGAGTGTGATTTTTTCCAAGTTGTCTGTTCACAAATGGAAATGTGATTTCCACAGTACAAGGTAATGTCCTTTCTATATATACATGTCCTACCTGCTATAGAAAAGTGGAAATGTTCTGATAAAAAGCATCTCATCCTTCTAATTTGGCTTATATGTCCTTAAAAAAATGAGATTGCAGTTTCAAAGACCTGTTACTTCATAATAGCTGTGTTATAAGTTTGATACTGAGTGTCAAGCAGTAAGAGACAGTGTCTAAATGTTTACACTGTTGTCCTGCCTCATCCCAGAGCATGTACTTCAGTCTTTCTGGTCTAACTCCTTTCAGTGTCAGGGTGCACATCTGCTGTGGCTTGATGCAAGAGAGGGCTGCTAGTCCACTGCCTCTGTGATGGATATGGAATGCTCTGAGTCCTTCATCTTCTACAGCAGATGAACATATGGGACAAGAGAGTGAGGGATAAATTGTCATCTTGGTTTCAAGCAAAAAACCTGTTCTAGGTCATGCTAAAATTTGATCCAAAAAGGATTTGAGAGGATGTTATTAGTCCTAGCCCATCACTACTACTTGCCTTTCTCAGTGGTTAGGGGCCCAAATTACGGCCTAGAACAGAAGCCTTGCCATATCTGTTTAGAAATGGGTTGTTTGCAGTTGCTTTTGTTTCCTTACAGCCCTGCTGTTGTATCAGAAAATGAGATGCATTTTCCCCTCTTCTCTCCTTCCCTTAAAACAGAAGGAGCAGTTGCTGTTTTTCGTAGTGTGACCATAGAGCTGAAGGAAGCAAAGTTACACTGCAGAGGACTTTTCCTTGAAGGAAGTATGAGGTGAAGGACAGTGCCACTGTGTTCCATATCACTAGTCTTACCTAGTGACTCGTTGCTGTTATGTTTGGAAAACTGAGGTTAAGGATGTGGCTGTAATCTCAGTGACTCTTTATTGCATTACTGAAAAGAAATTAAATAATAGAAGTCAAAGGAGTTTCTAAACCTAGGAAAAGCAGACTACCACATAGCAAAAACACTGCAGCCATAAAAAAAATGAGCTAATAAATAACGGTGGCTGAAATGTGCAATGTGTGTGAAAATGTAATGATTCTGGACAAACTGGACTGTTCTAAATTAGAGTTTTCTGAAGGCTTCACCTGTGAGGTGCCACCAGGTGGAGGTAAACAGCAGAGTCAACTGGAGAAGAGGATTTCAGAAATACAGCTTCTCCACAGGGTATGACTTAACACAGGTATCTTAGTCCACATAGGAACCCCACAAAATACTAGTAACAGAAGATGGAAGATTGCTGCTCCAGGAACAGTGTGATGGGAGCAGGCAGGGTAAGCTCAGCCAGAACTGCAAATACAATTGTCCCTTGCTTGGGAGAGGAGTAAGTCCAAACTGATTAAAATAGTGCAGATTAAAATTGTATACTTTGGGATAGTGCTGTTTGCTTTTTCACTGAGTATTTTATGTAAACATTTGCTCTTTGTTTGCATGCATGGGTCACTGTGGAGGGTAGTCAGAACTTTACCTCTTTTCCATGAGTGTGTCTTGGGGAGCAAGTATGCCAGGCTTATTGGCATTTGACTAGGACTAACATCTACTGCTTGTTTTATTTAGAGAGGGTAGTCACAGCAGGAGCACTGGTTTTGGGGTTTTTTTTCAACAAAGGTTCCCAATATGTAAATTAAAAAATCCACAGGGTGAAGAGGAGAGATTTAGAATCTCTTTATTAGAGAAGTAATTTACAGGAACTAATTTCTTCACCGGTAATGGGAGAAAGCCTGGACTGAGCAAGGGAGCAGCGACTGCATTGCTTGAGAAGGACCAGGCAGGGAACAGGAACCAGCGTGTGGTGGTTCTGTGAGGTTGCTCTGTGCACTCTCACAGATAAAGTGAGTTATTTTAGAGTAAGTACTAAGCTTTAATAATCTACAGGAATGAGGCTCTAGGATAAGAATGTCCTAAGCAATTAGTGAGCAAGGCCTGTTAGTGCTGATCCAGGTCACTCAGTTCAGTTCTGTAAAAAAAAAGTGAGGTCCTGGATAGTGCTGCTGCTGGAGGTGCGGCAGCAACAGAGAGCAGCTCCATGTTAGCCTGTTGGTGCAGCTGGAGCCTGAGCTGTCCCAAGGGTCAGCGGGAAAGGGAAGGAAAGGTTTGCTCCTGGCAGAAGAGTGCCTGTCCCACGCTGAGCCGGGCACCGTGAGCTCCGTGGCTGTGGCATTCCCAGCGGCAGAGACCGGGTGAGCCTGCGCGTGTGCTCGCCATTAGGTGGTGGTCTAGAACAACGAGAAGAAGCTGCGGGTTGAGATTTTCAGAGCAGCACTGACTGCAACTCTGGAGTGTAATGGGCGCTATTTTTTTAGTAGAGATTAGTGAGAGGATGTATTTTAGCTTTAACTGTTCTTCCCCATGTTGTGGGATGTGCCACATCCTTGTGTGCCTCATCTCATGACACGTGACAGCAGCAAAACCACCCACATCCTAAATTCTGTCAAAACTGTATAGTCTTCTCTTCTTGTCCTGTTTCAACACCTCTGCTGAAAGAATTATGCCCTGAAGACACTGAAAGACAGAGATACGTGCTTTCCCAGCGTAGAGAGCTGTGCCAGGTCTGGAATTATTGCAGTGGTCAGGGACATAGGGAGCAATTTCCATTTCAGTTTATAAACTGCATGTTAATATGAATCTAGGTATTGGCTAGAACTGACATTTAGGAACATTTTTGGAAAAGTTGGGAAGAAGCTAAAACTCATAAAAATGATGCTTTGATGAAACTACCAAAGCACTATGTTGCTGATTTAAAAGTAGTGTTGTTTTATTTTTTCTGTTTCATTGTATAAACATGTTCAAATGTTTGAATAGAGAAGTCATCCCTCCAGGTCATATACCACTGATCCTGTGGCTTTCTGCCTGTGTTGGCAGGCAAAGCAGTCTCCTGTCTTGCTGGAGCCTGATTATAGCTATTATATCAAACCTAGCCTAAGTACAGACAAAAATGGTGTTGTCCTTACTTTTTTGGAACTGTGACTGCATAGCTATTTGAGGGATTTAGTTGCTTACCTTGCCATAGTCAAGCCTGGGCTGTCAGTGGCTAAAGATTTTCTGATTTTCTGCTAATGGCATGCAATTAAAAGGAGTAGAGACACGTTCTTTTTCTCTGGATTCCACTGTGGTTTGTCTTTTCCTAGTGTCTGTTTATAGAATCCAGTCCTATTCAGTGCTAACAGACCTCTGCTGTTCACAGTGCTGAACAATAAATACAAATTATTTCAGTACCATTCAGCCAGAGATGATGCTTAGTGTGTCAGGTGTTAATTTTAAATCCCCATCTCACTTGGTTGGATTCCTGCTGTAAAAGCAGCTATGGGCTACAGCTCAGGTTTTTTTATGGCAGAGTTGTCAGTGCTGTGGCCAGCATTTTTTGGGTTCAGTAGAAGACAGATTTGATGAAATGTGAGGCGTTTGCAATCCTTTCATCAACACCGTATCTCACATCTTCAGGAATTATCAACCATTGGCGCTGGTACAGATAAAATCCTTTTCACTGCAGTCTGTGGGCTTCCTTTCATTCCATTTGTGGTTTTCAGTGCATTGCCAGTGTAAGTCAGATTGTAGCTGTCAGTAATACTTGTCTAGTTGATCTTTTTGTGGTAATTTGAAGCAGGAACTGAAGTGAGGCAGACAAACAGTGAGTAGTGGTAACCGTCATGCATCTGCTGATGCTCTGGCACAAAGCTGCTGTTCACTTCTCTTGCTTCTGGGAGATCGTATTTCAGGGATATCCCAGTAAGGTTTTTATTCTAAAGATACTTGGGTTTTAAGAAGCTTTGATTTCCTATGTCGTGTGTTTGTTGTAAAAATGCTTGCAAAAAATGCAAACCCATATTAATGCAAAATTGTATTGAAATATCTAAACTCCATAAATCCTTTTGGAAGTGCTAGACCCAAAATTAACAAAGCAGATTTTACCTGTGGTGGTTCACAGTAAGGAAAGCAGTAGATTCAAAGCCTGTAGCTAGCACAGCCTGGCTTGTGCTTGCAGTGATGGGAAGTGTTGTAATAGAGATCTGCACTCATTTTCTGTGAGTGTATTCATGAGTAACAGCTTTAATGTGCTGCTTTCACAGGTAGCCTGTGGGCTCTGTGACAGGATTTGGCCTGGTTCAGCTGGTGCCAAAGCACTCCAGGGGCATGCACAGTACAGCAGGTCCTGGTGCCCAGTGACAGGACCAGAGGCACAAACTGAAACACGGGAAGATCCCTCTGAACTTCAGGAAACACTTTTTCACTGTGAGGGTGACAGAGCACTGGCACAGGGTCTATTTAATTTCTTAATTTTGTGAAATCAGTAGCTATACTGATTCCCAGCACACTAACATGCATAACAGAGCAGGATTTCATTCTGGGTGTATTCCTGCCCATCTGCTGATTACCTTTCAAAAGTCACTTATTCAATCACATGCTGCTATTTGTTATGGTTTGAACACCTTCTAACTGTTGGTGAATCCAGGGCACTTGTGGATAAGTTAATTCTTGTTAGTATATCCCGTGTGAGGGGAAGAAGAGGGGCAGGCACTGATCTCTGGTGACCAGTGACAGGACCCAAGGGAACAGCCTGAAGTTGTGTCAGGGAAAGTTTAGATTGGATATTGGAAAAAGGTTCTTCCTCCAGAGGGTGGTTGGGTGCTGGAACAGGCTCCCCAGGGAAGTGGTCACAGCACCAAGCCTGAGAGAGCTCAAGAAGCCTTTGGATGATACTCTCAGGCAGTCTCAGGTGAGTCCCCTGTGTAGGGATAAGGGTTGGACTTGATCATCCTTGTGGGTCCCTTCCAACTTGGCATATTCTTTGAAGACAGAAGCATCTATTTGTCAAACGAAGAAGCCCACATCCTTGGAGCAGGGATTTTACTGCACCTGAATTCACTAAAAACTGAAGCCAAGAGCAGTTTTCAGAAGCAAGACCTGATTTGTGGGAGGACCAGAGATTCCTGGTGTTGGCCTGGAAGCTCTTGTTGGTCATGAAGACAAGGAGGAACAAACTGTGCTATATTGCAGCTCCCTGTTAACTCTGGAACTCACCTTTCAAATCAAATCACATCACATCTCTTCATGTTGGAATATCTCTGCATACAGAGACCAAGGAATCACGGTTACCTTCAGAGTGTGCACACAGCCTGCCTTCCAGGGATACGTGTCCTTCCCTCTGAGCTGGGGAGGTTGCCACATCCAGTTACATTGTTTATAAACAAACAAAAGAGGGATCTGTCACCCTTTCTCCACTTTTTAATATTGTGACTGATCTATGCATAACATAAAGTTTGCATAAAATAACTGGATTGAAGTAAATGAGATCTGTAAGTGACAGGCAGGATCTTCTGACCTTCAGCTGAAAGTGTCACAAAATCTCCCTTTGTAGTACTGGATTAGTTCCTCATCTCTCCTGCATTTTCTTTCTCAGTGAAATGAATGCAGCAGTATTGATCATGTGAGAAAAATAACTGATATTAGACCCTGGAAACTGCTGTTCAAAACTTAGAAAGTGCTCCAGGTTTCAAACACTAAAGATCTTACTGATTTCACTATGTGGGGACGCAGTAATGAAGTCAGTTTTGATTTGCAAGATTGAATTATACTGTAAAAGGAACATAGCAGTGAGATAGAAAATACTTTAATTGGACCCACCCTCCCAGGAACACCAAACCCTTGGCTGGCCTTGGCAGCTGTCACCCCACTGTGCCTCAGTGCACAATCACTACATAAGCAACAGAGAAACCTCTTCATTTTGAACTTGAAGATGAAAGCAATCCTTATTTACAGTTACACCCAGTGACCACTGTGCACAGGAAGAGTGTGATTATAAAAGTACAGTTAGGACAAGTCTTACAAGTCTTCCCTACCTGACTGTAGCAGGATAAATACTGCCCTTATTGGATTAGGTAAATCACGGTGATGTCCCTGCAGCCTTGCAGAGCAGAGCTTTGTAAAATTTGTGCAGAGCTGTCACTTTGGGGGCAGAGTCTGGGTCTTGAGGGCTCTGATGAGCCTCTCTAGATTCTCATAGAACCTGGAATCTCAGAGAAGAATTTCCCTCTCAGTCAGGGCTCTTTCCATTGGAAAACAAGCAATTTTTGGTTTTACAGCAGATAGATAATATAAGATTAAAAAAAAAAAAGTTATTTGTTAGTAATCATTATTTTTTGAGCCACAGGGCTTGTTGGATTGAACAGCACATCTTGTCCCCTGTGACACTCTCAGGTATTCCCAAGAAAAGCCACACCAGGCTCACAGATGTGACATACAGTGTATGGGAGACCTGTGCTGTTCTGGAGTGGCAGCTGGAGGCCAGGCTGGCTGCCCTGAGACTTTTCTCTTGACACTATTACACATTTCAGTCTCTTCTGCTGTGTCTCTCTGAAAACCTAATAACCTGCTCCCCTCCTGATGTCCCTGTGGGTGCTGGCAGAGGCAATGGGTGGCTCAGGCATCACTGCCTGCATGGCCATGGGAAGAACAGGGCCTGAGGGAAGGAGCCTACAATGCAAGGTGAGGCAGAAGAGGATGTGGCCTGAGAGTCTGTAATACCTGCACAACCGATGGGTATTCAGCTGCAGCCCAAGTTTAGGTAAAGGTGACACATCAACAAGTAAGTAGCATTCCTCTGCTCTGCCGATTGGAGGAGTTTGTCTCTGCACTAACAAGACCTTGCACCAAATTCAAGCCCCTCATTTTTGAAGCCTTGGGGCTACATTGAAGCAGGCAGCTGGAAGTTCAGAGCAAAAAGTAAACACTTCTGTTTGAAAACATACCTACAGCCAGCAAAGGACAGTTCTGGTTAAGATGAAAGTAGATCCAGCTTGGGAGGCAGGACGGTACTTATTCATCAGACCTAGAGCAGAAGACATACCCTCACAGTTTTTCAATCATCTGAGACAGGCATTGAGGGAAATGGCTGCAGTGAATCCCCCATTTCTGGCCAATGCTTTTATAGTGCATTCAGATTTTTCTAGTTCCTTCTGCGAAGGCAACATACAGTTTTGCAATACTTTTAAGTGGCAGCAAGGACACGGTGTTCCAGTTCTGCATCCCTGATGTATCAATTAACTTGAGTGAGTTGGAACTCTTACCTTGAAGCTGTGCACCTAATGTTGACATTAAAAAAGAAAATGCTGCCAACATTTGTTGAAGTGCCAAAAAGAAAGTGCTTTGTTCAGGCTCTCCCAAACCACCTCATTGTTCCCATCCTATCTCATAGAATAATCAGAAAGTGCCTCGACAATTCCCCACCCTTTCCTCACTTTCTCTGCAGGCAAGCATGAGATCAGCAGCTTTCTCCTTTTGTTCATTTTTGTCCTTTTCATGACTGCTCTTTGTTTTGATTCATTAGTATTTATTTTCTTATATAGAAAAAAATCATGGGGTATAATGCAGGGATACTTGCAGTCCAGGGAAGCTGTCTCCGGAGACCCCTTATTGCCAAGTCTGCTCCACAGAACAGTTCAGAGCACTTAAACTTTTAGTTCCTGTTCCACATTGTGCTGTAGAAATTTCATCCTGACTGTAGAGGCAGCACAGAGAGATTAACCTGTCTGGGCTAAAGAAAGGTCTTGTGAATGCTACTGTAGCGATTAGCAGGTTTATAATTGCTAATTTGGTATTCCAGTATTTAGTGATGTCTCTGGAAGCAGAACATGTCAGTGGTATAGAAATATTTACAAATAGCTCCCAGCTTGCCAGTAAACAAAGACACAAGTCTATTAGTGCTAGGAAATAAATTTCCTGATTATAACATATAAATATAAGAAATAAAAATAGCAACCAAAAGCAAGAAATCTGCAAGATTTAAGCAAGATTTTAGCAAAATAGAAAGCACAGTTTGGATAACTACATCATTAATTACTCTTAGCCATTTTAGAGAGTTTGGTCATGATGCCACGTCAACTTATTTTAATCTGTAAAGTCTTTGGCAATGTCAGATGACAAATCACATGTATCATGTATTTAAACCCACATCTAAAATCAGGAATTATATTTGTCTTACAAAACCACAAGTACTAGCCATTAAAAAAAAAAAAAAAAAAGGCAAGAAAAAGAAAAACCCTTGGTCCTGCAGAATTCCTTTTGGTAAAACTTCCTGTGCTTTACTCATGCTAATTCTGATGTGTCTGTGATCAGTCCCTTCCTTTCCAAGCTGTACAACAAATGGGCTAATGACTCAAACTAAACGGGAGAGAGCTTCTGGCCACAAGCTATTTTACACTATTCAAGGCAACACAGGCCAACAAGAAAAGTGCCTGAAGTGAAGCCCGGGTAGCCACTCTTCTGGCAGCACAATGTGTACTTTTAACTACTGGCAGAATAACAAACTGAAAGAACTTGAGGTCAAATCAATCCCCAGCTGTAAATACCAGGCATTGACTTTAACGACACTTCTTCGGTACATCTAACAGCAAAATGACATGGAGGGTGATATTTCCATTATGATTCATTTTCTCAGCCTCAGAGGTACCTGTCATTGCTAACCTCTATTGCCTAGTTTCATGGATTCCCATTATTTTTATCTCGTTTCCAACCAGTTTCTGGAGAGATATTTCTAGTATTCTGTCAAAACTGCTGAGGAATATACCCAGCATACTCAGAGTAATCTGAAGAGATTAACAAAATTGACAAATTTTCGGTTGTTGAACTTCTTTGTGTTCATCTTTTCGTCTGTGCTTGTCCCTGCTGTAGCATTTTATACTGCTTCCTTCCCTCCCTGGGACACAGCCACCCTCCACAGGGGGATTCCAGCAGAAAGGGAAGCAATGTGAGCTTTCCACCTTCCAGTTGCACCAAGGATTCCTGTGATGAGCAGGGAAATTGTGTTCTCCACAGCAGTGCCCAGGACTCTGTGGGTTTAGTGGATTTCAGTTGCATGCCATGAGGGATTACCCTAATCTTCAGGTACATGAAGCAGAGGTAATTCACCTTTTAATCTATATTTAGCAAAAGCCTTTCGGTGTATCTCTCTGGGCAACCCGTGCCAGTGTTTCACCATTCTCAATGGGAAAAATTTCTTGCTTATATCTAGTCTGAATTAACCTTCTTCTAGTTTGAAACCGCTCCCCCTTGTCCTGTCACAGCAGGCTCTGCTAAGTCCATCCTCTCCTAGGGCTTGTGGTAGTCCAAATAAAAAATTCCCTGCAGCTTCTCAGGGAACAAAGTGCAGTGTACAACACCTGAATGTGACTTTGCTGTCTCACAGAAGGACCGGATAATGTTCTCTGCTTATTTAGAGCTGCAGATCAGCCCATTCTAGGCACAGACCCCAGCTGTAAATTAAAGTTGTTTTTAAAGGAAAAAAAAGTGCAAAGGAAAGGAGAATGAGAATGAACAAACAACAAAAAGCAAGGTGGGTGCAGGAGTCTGAAAGCAGAATGAACTGAAATCCCCAGAGTCTGAGGAGAGTCACACAGGCATTCACCTCCACCAGCACAGTCCCAGCAGCAGGGAAAGAGGGGGCAAGACTAGAAGTTATCACCCATATTCCCCTCTTGCTGAGCACGGGGGATAAGCACTGATTGCTGGCACCACCATGGGAATATCAGCCCATACAGATGTGCAGGGCAGTGCTGAGGAGGTTCTCCCTGCTCTGAAGCAGCCCACAATCAACGCAGCACAAGAGAAGGTGCTTGCTGCCACAGCTCTCCTGGCTTCTGCTGCACCTCCATGGCCGAAGGCTGCAACACCCTTTGCCTCTTCTGGTGCAGGCAGGATTGTGTTTCTATATCCGAATAATATGATGTGACAGACCTCCCTATGACTCTCCAACTAAGGAACTGCACTGTAAATGAATCAGGGTCTTTGAAAAAAAGTAGGCATGACTTAAACATTTCAGAGCTACACATATATAAATAATATAAATATAGTAATGGTAACACCAAAATGTTTCAGTTTGGGCTAGTTGTTGTTCCTGTATTCACAAATTAACAGCTTCTTGTAATTTTTAGTAATATTTGCAGCCCACTTTAGGAAAAAAAAGCTTTCCTTACCTACCTTACCCATTTAGCTGTCATAGTCTTCAAGCCCCCTGGAACTGCAAACATTCTTAGTCCTAAAATTGCTCCATTGCTGCTTTTAATTTGTCCTCATCTCTTACTGTGTTGTGCTCAAATCACAACTGAAGAATTGCTCTTAGTACCAAGCATGAAAAGCAGAATCTTGGGGAAACTAGATTAATGCATTCACTACTGCAGGTACAGTCCACTAACAAAATTATGGACTAGAGGCTCATGTCCTTTCAGCCAACCTTAATCAGCAGGGGCTGATTAGAGGTATAATTCAGCTTTTCATTCAGCCAAAACTGTATCTTCGAACAAATCACTACCAAAAGTAATTCCTCTGACTGCTAAAGTGAAAGATAACTGGAAAAACATTCAGAAAACAAGATGTATTTTTTAACTGTCAAATTGGGAAGATAGTATTTAATATTTTAAGCTTACTGGGATTTTATTTTGCATCAGATATAGATAAAATTAAAGAATATATATTGCTCTTCTAGACTTCTGTAAAGTTATTAAATTAATCCAATGAAGCTGAATCCACTTAGAATACAGGTATTTCCATGTAAGTTCAGATATTAAGAAAAAAAAATATATAATATCAATGATAAAATAATTTCTGAGCTATTTTCCCAAGTATGCTAGCTCTGATGAAGGCCGTCTCTGTTATGCAACTGACAGTGCAACATGCAAAAGAAATACTGACCTGGCTGCAGGATTCATTTTCATTTAAAGGGGAGCTGAGAAGATCTCCTCACTGGGTGACCATAAAACATACTGAAAAACTCAGTGTGCCTTTTATTCTCGCTTCAGCACCTTACAGCATAAACATGCTGTGTTAGGAAATAACATTCCCTAGGTCTCAGCAGATAAGTACCAGCTGAGCAGGGAACCACCAGAAAGGGAAGGATTAACTCAGGAGCATGGGTGGTTCAGGTTCAAGCTGTAGTGGGTGTAGAGAAGTCAAAAGCTTCTTTAAGACAAAAGAGAATTTCTCCATCACTGGATCAAAACCACCCTGGCCACTGTCCTTGAATCAAATTTCCTGCACTCCTCCATGACACTGTGGTTTTTACTGGAACTTCAGATGTCAATGCTAGGGCTTATCTGTCTGAGAAGCAGACCTTTGAAACAGTAGTTGTAAATAATAAGCAAGTTTCACTGAATATGTTATCTGAAAATCGTCACAGCCTGGACCTGACTGACGTAGTGGAAGCAAACACCTATTCTTAGGTAAGATTAATGCTGTGCAGGACGTGAACACAAGGTCCAGGGTCCAGACCAAAATCTGGTGCCCAAGAAAGTGCTTAGTCTCCATACAAGCCTGAGATGATGACATATACACAAATGGGCCAGGATCATGGCTTTGTCATGGCAATAGAGCCAAATGGTTCACTAGTTTACCACTTTCTGCAGACACCAACAACTATACTGCCAAATCCCAGCCTTGCAACATAAGCTGTCGTGGTCCAGTTTCTTGAGAGTATGGCAGAAACCATGTTTCCTAAACTGGCTTTCTGTTTCATTAAGTTTCTGGGATAAAGCAATTTTTATCATCAAAGAATCCAAGTTGAAAAGAGAGATAATTTGTTTAGTGTGTTTGATTATATCATTGAAGATGTGGATAAAATGGGATCAAATCACCTAAACAAATGTGCTTCCATGTTCAAGACTATTTTCTAAGAATAAAGATGGCATCATCTGAAGAGTAATATTAGTTATAGAGTTATGTATTTCATAAAGCTTGAAAGTTTTCATTCTGTTTATAATTGCACATCTCAGTGTGATAAAACACTCTCTTAAAAGTCTGCTTATACACAGATAAAGGAAATCAGCCACATCAAAAATCTGAATGGAGATAATACATCATAGATAAACCCGAAGTTTGGCATCTGCTGAGAGTTCAAAGCTTGTTTTATTCTTTAGATTAAGTAGTTTGTGGTCAATTGATGTCATCACTAGAGCAGGCATAACTTTCAGTTTCAAAAAATGCCTGATATAAAGCTTCAAGCATTTGGGTCATTACTATGGGAACAGCTGTTGCTTTAGCACAGGAGACTGCCACACAGCTGCAATCAGTGGTGTGTTTTGGTATTTTGTCAGCAATATGATCAAAATGAAGAATTTCAGAAGGAAAACTTTCTGAGTTCTATTTGATTTAACATTTCGCTTGTGCTCTGGAGATAATCAGTATTGTGTGTATCTTGGAAAGCAAAGCATAAACTAACGCTCAGGAAGGGTAATAAGGTGTGCCCACCGAGAAATCTTATATTCCATTCTTCCTTTCCATAAACAGCCTCCTTATATGCAGAAGCTGGCACCATCCAAGTTTGTGTGGGTGTGCAGCAGCAGGGCCTTGATGGCCAGGATAACCACTGTCCCTCGAGGTCACAGCTGAGATTGAGTGCAGGGTCCTTTCTGCAGAAGGCTTGTGTCACTTTATGCAGGTTGGGAAGAGGGGTGGGAGGAGAAGATTGCCCAGGAAGAGAAGATGGATGTGGATAAACACTGAACAAACCTTGAGAATGAAAATTAACAGCCTCCTTTGCAGTTTCCTTGGCACTGGCAGTCTTTCTGCTGGAGTACAGACTTTGGCAAGTCGCTGGGATAAGCAGTTTGTCAGACTGCCTTGGTGCTTTGGAGAAATGCCTGGCTGAGGCTGGGGATAGCAATCAGATGGCGTCAGCCAAACCCACTTTTGGGAGTTTTTATTTCTCATGTATCAAACTGTTTGTCCTTGTTTCTCCCCCAGTGTATGGTCACAGATCTGTCCTCCCAAGGTCCTCACCAGTCACTGGCTCCTTTTCCTGCTGTTCCTTTAGATTTGGCCACTGCCCTTGGTTGTCTCTTGTTCTTCCGCTTTACCTCATTGTTTCTCTCGATACAGAGAACATTGGTACAGTTAAGGGCCTGGTTCAGAGACTTCTGAAGACTCAAAATCATTGCAGTAGGGTACAGACGCTTGCCCTGAGGGCATTTGTCTGCTTACAGCACAGGCCAGAGCTCATCACAGGACATCTTTCAGCTGCTTGGTAGCATAAAAGTGCACAGTTTGTCTCAAGTCAAGTCCTGACAGACATAGACCATGATTATCATGAAACCAATCACCATAACTGCAATTAATTTGGACCTCTGTAAGCAGACATGAAAGGTTTGGTAAGTGATACATTCTCAGACCTGAAAAAGTAACATAAATGTGCTTCAGTGCTCTGCATTGAAGATCCAGTTTTTGACAGAGCCAACACAGATGTAAAAGATCCCTTTCAATGGGAATCTGCGTTTCCATTTTCCACTTCAGATTCAGCAGTACTAAAGTAATCCTGCACTTCTGCATAAGGCAGGTATAGGAAACAAAAATTGTTTTATCTAAGTAAAGGCACCAAATAGATGGGTTAGACAGTACACTGAATCCAGCTATGTAATTACTTCCTTGCTGATGGTCTCAAAAAAACCTGACAGACTTAAGTCAAGTGATGACAAACATGATTTCTTGGGGACATAATGCCTTCTTTCATTCCCTATAAATTAGAGTGACAAGATAATAATATGGAATACTCCACAGAGAAGAAGCTGTGGTCTCAGGAAAGATCCACAGAAAGAGGCAAGCACAAGACTAAGCAGGAAGGAAAGTAACAAGCACAAAACCTTTACTGAATATTGACATACTAGCAAACAAAATAATCTAATTGGAATCAGGACCCACTTTGCATACAATGCTCTCTGCTGAAATTGTAGCAAGAATAGGAGAAATCTCGCTGACACCTGGGCATCTGACACTCCTCCCAGTGATGATCCCAGGGTAGACCACCCTAGAACTCTCTCAGCAGCAAGAAAAATTTGGTTGGAGATGTTGAATGTCTTCAGGCACTGCCTTTTCTAACAAGACTTCTACATTTAACTTGGGAGTTTCAGTGAGACATCCCATAATCAGACTTTCTATAATACATCTAGCTCTGCCAGATCAGCTGAACAAACAAGCTTCAGTTATGAAATTATTGGTACAAAAATGCCATTAAAATTGCACTCATTGATGTATGGAAATCTCTTAAGGCTTTGTGCCTTAATAGATACAGATTGTTTGAATAGAAAAGAAATGACATAATATATGGCCTTTCTCTCATTTGCCAAGGAGCTTTGTGGATACTGGGAAAATTTACCTTTGACTTATGCTTGGCCTAACAGACATTATGATGAAAATATTTGATTTGGATGAGTTGCAGAAGATAACCCAGCTGGTAACTTTCCATCTTGTCAGGAACATTAAGGCCATTCCCTGAAATAAATTGCTAGTTCAGTTTCATGTGTCTGCTGGGGCTGAACACCCTGTTACAGTAAGATGGAACAAGATTCAGCAGCAACCACAGAGACCAGGCCCAAAATAATTTGGCAGAGATTAGGCCTTGGATTGACACAGTGCCTGGGAGTGAATTATATCCATGCCACTGGACTTAGTGGTCTTTCTGATATGGTCCTTACTATATATTCCTACAGTGACTTAACATCTACCTCCATTTATGTACTTATTTCCTCAAATATATCTTCAAAATACCAATGCCATAACTACTAGAAGTCTTCTAGTGATGACATGTTTGACACGTAGAAGTCTCATCTCTCTGACATTTTTTTCCCTCTTTGCTAGTAATTTTGGATTAATTTTTGCTGTTCTCTGTGCTTCCCACTCCATTTCCGGGTACAAATTTCTAGCAATTCCCTGTGAATGTGACTGTTTGGCCAGCTCCCAGGCTTGAGAAAGCCTCAGTGAAAGTACAGGAAGGGGAATTGTAGTCAGAAAACTACAGAGATTGCAGGGAAAGATACCCAGAACAGAACTCTGACTTTCTGCCAGAATATTGACTGTGCACTGGTTGGCCATGGACCTGCACTGTCTGAGAGCAGCTGGCACTCTGTGGAAAGAAAAGGATTGGCCGTCACCAAGGATGTGCAGCCGGCCTTCACGGGTCATCATTCCCTGTGCAGGCACAAGGGATACACGGCACTCCAAAGACAGGAGCTGTTGCGTGGGGCAGCAGCACTGAACTCTGTAACTTAGACCTGTTTGGAAGGCACAGCTGTCTCACCAGTCACAGCCAGCACTGAACTGCTTTGTGTTCAGTACTGGTGAAGCATCTTAAGTACCTTTTTTTTTTTTTTTTAAAGTTTCATTTTGAAGGCTTTTAATCAAATGGGATCGTTGTGACCTCAGCTCAGCTCCATCTGCTCATAGAGACATTATTCTTGGGCATAATGTCCCAAATGCTTTAAATAATTTAGACTGAAAACCTCCAGGATGATGCCTGAAATGGAAATCATAACGTCTCCTGTCGCATCCTGCTCTGGGACAATGTGTAGAAGGAAGATGAAAACCTGAGCTCAGCTCTCCCTCCCTCCTGCAGATAGGGAGAGGCTGTGCTTGGAAACTCAGCTACTGTCTGCAATGCAGTGCAGGTTTCTGAGATAACTCTGGGTTAGCTGACCAGGACCCCACTAGAAATGCAGCTTTGGTGCCTGGTTCTCAGCAGGGACATTTGTTCTGTCACAGCAGCTGCTCTGCTGCTGTGCTGGGAGACATGGACAGAGTGATGTCAGGCTCCTGAGGATTTGTGCTCAGGGGGGAGCAAAGCAGAGAGAGGAGGCAGGACAGCACAGAGGTGCAAAGCTTATGGGAACCAGACCAAGGATCTCTAAAATTTGCTTCCTGCTTTGGTTAGCTTGGAATTAACACCCTGCATTTTTGAAAGGTAGATCTGGCTTTTCCTTCCTCAGGCAGAACTCTAGTAATCAAAAAAATCATGACTGGTTGAAAACAAATAAAAGGCCCACAGATTGTGCCCCTTGGCTCTGAGCCAGCAGGGTGTACACTCAGCAGTTTTTTCAAAGACTTGAGACATGCTTCTTAGCAAGAAAATCCCTGAAAGTTAAAATTCTCACATAACTGTCAGACTCCCAGAATGATGGGTTGGAGGAAAAAAAACCTGAGATTGCAAATTTTGCTGCAAACTGTGGGCAGCTGAGAACATCCAATTCCAGAAACACAGGATGCTGTCAAGTCTGGATTGCTTTGCTTATTAGTGCTATGGATAACAACTGCTCCAGCCCATCTCCAGTGTCTAGTGCATTTCCATCCATTCAAAATATAACATGACTGCTGTTACAAGTCAGTAATGGTGGCTTTTTGTGTCAGTTTAAAGGCAGGTTTCCTGAAATGCAGCTGGTTTTGGTTTTGGAACAACAGCCAGCACTCACTGAAAGCACTGCACAAACAGTTTCTTAGTGAAATGTCTCAGGATGTTGCCTATCCTGTTCCCAGTACACACTGCCCCTACCACCAGCCTGTGGACACTAAATTCACATCCCACCCTTGGAAATTATTTCTGCCTCGTGAAGCTGGAAGTGAGAGCTGTGAAGTGCATCGACAAAGACAACTGCACAGCCACTACCCATATTAAACATTTCAGTGGAGGAAACCTCACTCTATAAAAGCCACTCATGCCCTGGCAGCTTTTTCAGTGAGGAACTCCCAGTGAAATTGCTGGAGAGGGAAAAAACAGCCTTGGTTAAGGCAAGGGATATATTTTATTGGAAGTAAACCTAGATACACTGAAATTACTTGTAAATTCTGATTGATTTCAACAGGATGGAACCTTGACCACTTTTGATGAAGTGGAGATGAACTCCACGGGATGGTAAGGCATGTAACTTTTCACGTGGTTTAGTGCAGGAATTTGAAGAAGGGTGTCCTCCCTAACATACATATAGGGAAACATAGTCACTGTTCTACTGTTCCCAACCTCTTTATAGACTACAAATTAGGCTGAATTCAACTGCTACCTGATCTCACATATTATCTTTGGTGCCCAAGTTGTATTACATGACTTAAAAATTCAAACCTGTGAGCAATTATAAATTCATTAACACATACATTTCAACACTAAACAATCGGGGTATGTGTCAGTCTACAAACATCTCAATGTTAAATTTCAAAAATCCCACGTGACTGTACATGGTAACACATCTGGAAAGCTCAGTTTTTCTTTCACCAGTGACAGCTCACAGAGCTCAATCCTGGTCCTTGGTCTCGTCACTCTTCCTGAGAGGTGTCTTCACATAGTCCAAGCCTTTCTAAAGTCAGCAGGCCTCTGTATGAAGATCAGCAACTCTCTTCTTATTCTCAATAGCAAAACTGAGAGAAGAGGGAAGGGAAGGGAAGGGAAGGGAAGGGAAGGGAAGGGAAGGGAAGGGAAGGGGAAAAGACACTTCCTTTCTGATAATTCAAATGGGCTAATCAAATACAGTGAGGAAAGTCCCTGCAGAAATGTATTTATAATACAAAGGATGTCAAAACAAACAAGTCAGTGACAGAAGGAGAATGACTTGAGCAAGTTAAGCATCCAAATAATCCATCAGGCTTTGAGTTGGCAAGAACACTACAGAACCAGATGTAGGCTGTGAATCAGCAGCTCTGGAATGCCAACACAGAAGGAATGGCAATAATGATCCAAGTGGGGACAGAGGCATGCAGAAACTGCTCCAAGACCATTTTAGAAAGCACATGTTTCTTTTATATATATATATATATGTGTGTGTGTGTGTGTGTGTGTGTGTCCCTGTGATGGTAAAATAATGGCTCAAATGCTTACTAGCTAATTTCCTCAAGCATTAACCAAGATCAAAAAGACTTCCTGACATCTCAAACAGATGAAATCTTCCACTGGCCAGACACTAAGGCAAAATTTAACATTAATAAACACGCTTTAGAAGGCCTATTTGCTGGAGAGTGGAGGCAAAGTGCTGAATTACTGCTGCTTAGTTTCCAAAATCTGAATTCCATAGACTGACTTCTGCTCTGGCTGGCACTACAACAGGCTGAGGAATAAGCAGAGGGAAGCAGTCCTGTGATCCTGGCAACCTGGTGCCAAGGGCAGGATTCCTTTCAGTGGGTGAGGATAAGAGAAATGCTGTGGGCAAGAGCAGCATTTGTTCCCAGCTAACTTTGGCTGTTTGCTAAATAGTCCTAGCACAGATGTGGGTCCAGCAGGAGGGTTTGGCATGTCTCCCTACCCTCACCCTGCTGATAGCACTCTCTCCTTGGTGATGGGGGATGCAGAATTATTGCACTACCCAGACTTCATCACTGAAGATCTTTTGGACTCTGTGGAAAGATACTTGTACAGGTCAGTGAGAGTCCTTATACCGATTTTTCTTGGCAGTGTCACTCATTTTCTCACCCTTTTGAGAGGTAAGGAATACCAAAACACTGTTTGGCCTCTGGTCCATCTGAATTCATAGGCACTGTGCCCGACTAGAGAAAAATTAGATTAGGTTCACTAGAGAAAGCAAATGAAGTTTCTGTTTCTGGAAAGAGGAAAAGCACATGATACTGCTGGAAGAATTATCTTTATTTTCTTCAATTAAGCCACGCTTCAAGAAAGTTTGTGGGGGTTGAAATGTATCTATTTAACTTCAAATGTCACTTACTCATTTTATGATTTTTTTTTCTTTTTTTTTTTTTTTTATATTGGACAGGGAAAAATAACTAATTTATTGAAATCTAACAATAACTTTTCATCCAACTTTCAACCCAGAAAAAAACTTTAAAATAATTTCTCTATCATCTGACTGTGAGTATACCCTGATTTGCTCAGGGTACAAAGACACCATTGTCAATAGTCAGAAAACACCTCAACACTTCAAACAAAAATCACATGAGAGGACCTTCCTGGAGACCAGATGGGTCAGTTGGCAAGAGGAGGACTGACAGCAATGAGAAGCCTACTCTGTGTGTGTTTATAATTACCACACAGGCTGTTTAGGATATTTTTATTTATTTCTCCTTGTGACTCCGCTGTCAACAAAGTGAAATATCTTTACAGCTTTCATAAACTACCTTAAGATGCATTTTCCTTGAAATCCATTTCAGCATGATAGGGGAGGAGTAATCCTGTCACCAAGGAAGCAGGAGTTGTTTTTTTCTTTCAATTAAAAATTAGTTCTAGCTTTGATTAGTTCCTCAAATTACTTTGGTCTAGTTCAGGATAGCAATGCTGAGTTCTTTTCAGAGAGTAGGATAGCACTCTTTCTCCTATGCAAGTTAATTCTCTGGATTTAGTTTGGATGAAGATGCGGAGCAGGGGGGGAGGTCAGGGGATGTGGAACAAAACAACAAAATATGATGAGAATTTCTAGTGTTCTGTTCTGCTTCTCAGGTGAAAAATCCCATCCAAGATGGTATTGCACTGTATCATGGGTAGTGACCAGGAGGAAAACATTGTTTTCAGAGGACAATAGCAGAGCTCCATTCCTTAGACTGTGCTGTGCTCTGAGGCACATGGCTAAGTGACATTCTTTTCAGTCCCACTATGCCCAAACCAAGACTTACAGGAAATTTCATAACAGTCTCTGTGGGCCTTCTGTGCTCAGCTCATTGCATTTACAGCTGCAACTGCCTGACTGGAGGGAGAAGCAGCAGCAGCAGCATTTCTCTCCCACTTCTAATGTATTTCAGACCTAACTTGAAAAGACCACCAGTAGGATGAGACATTTCTGTCACTCTTGTGTTCAGGCTTCACTTGCTGCTGCCCAGATTGCTGCCACGTGTGACAAAAATGGTAGTTTGGGTGCTGAGGACACCTCTGTGCTGGGAACTGGCCTACTGCTCCTTGCAGAACACCAAACAAATACGTGGCAGCAATAAGCTGCTCCAACAAGAGAATTGACCTGAACGGTTTGTTAGAAGTATAAATTATGCCTCCCAGTTTCAGGAAACTCCTGAAACAACTACCAGTTTTTGTTCCAGTTACTGAACGGTGAACTTGATCTTGGTCTTATAAAAACAAAAGCTGGTTCCTGTTCAATAAAAATCAGAACAAGGAACTAGCATGTGTATTTCACATGCAGCTGACCTGCTATGCTCACTAAATACTTACAGACAGTGTGGGATCTGCTTTTGATTCATTGCTTGTTTAAGTAATATAGACATTTTGCTCTCCAAAGTAAAAGGCAGAAAAGGCAAAGCAAAATGAAATGTAAAAAAACTCCAACCAACTCTGTGCCTAATGTTTGCAGGTCAGATAAAGCAGAACTCTTTGCAACTGTTTCCAAAAAGCTATGGGTTTGGATATTATCTCAGCAGAAAATCACTGAGAAATGTAAAAATTATGAAAGACTTCATCAGTAAAAGTATTATACTTCAATAAATAGATTAAAATACGTTGATCTGCATCTTGAACTAGAGATCAGGGGCATGGCTCTGTGTTTGATTCTTTGCCAGTTGTGCCACTGGGACTTTGTCTTTGCACTTGTAACCCAGGCACAGAAATGGCATGCAAAGGAGAAAAGTGCTGGAAAGGCTCATTAATGCCTCTGCAAATAGCAGTTCTTGCCTTATACAGGCACTGGGAATGCTTTTTTTATGAATATTCAGTGAATACCCAAGCAGCCTCCACACTGAAGGACCCTCTATTGCTTTACAAACTTCATACAGACATACAAGGTAAGAGTAAAATGCACCTGCAAAAATAGCTCAGTCATTCTGCAGTTAGACTTAGGCTATTAATTAACATTTTTATATTGAATGGTTTCTCTACATGCATTCCAAGATAACCACTAGCTGTAAAAAGCCAATACTTGGGTCTGTTTGTACAGAACAGAGTGGATGCAGAGCAAACAGAACAATTATGAGTTTGGCTGAGTCTGTGTATTCTTTCCACTACATTCCCCACCTGAATTGCAAGATCAGAGATGACAATGATAAATTTCACATTGAGAAGCTCAATACATGCCATAAGAAAAGAAAACAAAACAGTTTGTACTTTCCAAACTCAATGAAAACGTTTCCTTCACTGACTCATGGTAGTTTATGAAGTTCACAGTAGATTGTCAGATGCCTGGCAATCAGCATATTGCCAAAATAATATAATATAATCAGTTGTACAGACATAATGCTTGTGATTTGAAATTATATGTCTTGCTAGGGCAAATGTTTCAAGCTTTGCCAGTGACGTATTTGTTCTTCGGACAAAAAAATTAATTCTGTCAAAAAGGATATTTTATTGTGGCACTCAGAAATAACAAAACATTTATGACACACATCCATTGCATTCATTTGCATAGTTGTAAGGCAAATCATCTGTCATCTGATTGATTGTTTCTGTGACATGAAGCTCCATTAACAGTACGCAGCAATGCAGTCAGAGTTTGAATTTTGGCAGTGTGTCATCATACGCGTGCAACATTTAGAGATGACACTTGTTCTTCAATCATCTAATTGACTCATCTAGAAACACCATATGGCAAAGCAGTAAAAAAATCAAAAGGAAATCCATTAAAAGAAAATAATTATTTTATATTTTGATTTCAGCATTTAAAACTTCCATAGTATTATTCATCACCTTTGTTTGATTCTCTAGGATATCATAAGCGTTGCTGCAGGGTTAAAACTGGACAAAAAAAAATTCATAGAGATGGTTTGAATGAGTATTATTGCATATAGATGAATCAGACTATGAGCACCTGCCTCAGGAGTCTGGAATTAGAATACTAAACAATATCCTATCTTCAAATCTTACATCTTGAGTGATGTGGAATTCATTATTTTCACTTGTAACTCAGTATTGAAAACATTCTCTTACTGGGAAAAATGAACTTGAAAAGACTGCAGAAATGTTCAGAATATTGATACTGCTCTTCTATTTAAATTTGATTTTGATTGCACATGCTGAGAGTTTTAGGATTTGATCCTAAATTGTTGAAATACTTCAAACTAAAATAAAGACCATTTCATATGCTGGAGCTTATGAAGATGAGCTGTGCATTTAAAGGCAAAAAGAAAATAGCAAAAATATCCTCTAAGATATGGTAGCTTATATTTCATACAATTGTCCTTATTATCCCTTCCAAAAAAAGATGATCACTTTGACAACCACATAAAACAAGATAAACTAAAACGAAAAGTGTATGCTGTGCTGTATCAGTGGGATCTCTGATTTTGATCATTGCAAAGTGTCAATTTAATACTTAAAATACACTGGTAGATCAATTTTTGTAATGCTGTGTGGGTAGATAACTTCACTACACAATTCTGTCCTTAGGGTTTGTTTCCACTCAATTTGACGTGTGTTCATTGATATTGATGTTTCTGTTCCCACCTGGTGGGGAGAGCACAGAGCACTCCATTACTGCAGGCTGGTTAGTCAGTCTGTAAAGGATTCCATTTTGAAGCTGATTGTTCTTTACTTTTCTTTCAAATATACCACAGGCACTTGCTAAATTTATGCCTTTGACATAAAAGTAAAAGGCTTCTTTAAAACATTTAAAAATCTAGTTTCAGTTGTTTGGGTTTTTTAATAGAAAAAATGCAACACTATAGTGGACAAAGCAACTGAGGAGTCATGGCACAGGGAAGATGGGATATAAGTACACGGGTGCCAGAAGTGCAGTTATCACAGAACCATGGGGTAGCTGAGGCTGGAAGTGAGCTCTGGATATCATCTAGTCCTACCCCCTGCTAATGCCCCGGGCCTTTCACTGTGCACATTAACACCGTTTGGTAGCTTCTGTACACTCATAACTCATGTCAGAGTCTAGTCAGCCCTTTCAGAGGGCTAATGACAGAGCTCTTACAAACAGTACTTCAGCACAAAGTTTGAATCAATAATGTTTTAATGGATTCTATTTGATCTTTGCAAGATACAGGGAACCAATCTGATTCTTTGTCATTTGAGTGCTTTTCTTCAAATGAGTGCCAAATACAGCCTCTGCTTTGGAAAGCTGCTCTAAAAAGTGAACCAAATATGTGCAGCACATCTGAGACACTCATGTAATTAGAAATGATGTTCTGAGACTGATGCATTGATGTGATCCATATATTACTGCATGTCTTATTGCAGCTTTCTGGATATCTCCTCAAGGTGGATCCAAATTTACATTTAAGAGTTCCACGAGTAAATTTAAGCAGAATAAAACTGCCCTGTTTAGGAGTCCATCCTACCAAAGCTTTAGGCATCTAGGACTTGGTTATCCAAAGCTAAGTTAGTTTACTTGGGCTCTTTTACAGTCAACAGAAAGCAGATGGGGCCTCTCCAGAGGACATTTTATCTGACCTATCTTAAAATGACATAGATCAGCCTCTGGGGTATTTAAATTTGTTCACAGACTGTAAGAGGAGATGAAGAAGACTAGACTACATGCCAGTTTCTAGATGCTTACAGTAGGTTAGGTGAAATCTGCTGTTTTTAACTGTTCTGGTTGTCTAACACTCTAGGAAGCATCTTACCCTAGGCAAGGTCAAAACAAAAAATAGAATGTAACACCTCCATGGCGAACTGAACTTCAGCTTTCCTCATTCAAAATGCCGAAGAAACTCTCAGACTCTACCAGACACCAGTCAGACTACAAAACATGAATACCAAGGTTCCTATATACTTTGGTATGTGATGTTCTCTTAGACAATCTGTTTTCTCTTGATATTTCTCAAAAAAAAAAAAAAGTTATTAACAGAAGAACAGTATTCCCACAGATAAAGGATTACTATCTTGGCTCCTTTTTGCTTTGTGGGAGCAATGTAATCTCAAAAAATTAATAATCAATTAGCCAGTTGAGAGCAATATTAAAGCCTTGTTTATATGATTTTGCCTCTTTTAATGTTGAACCTTGAGGAGAGATCAAAGCAATGAATATTGGTAATCTCATGGGAAGCCTGTCTGAAGCAAACCAAACTTTTTCTCCTTTTTCAGTGTTTTCATTAAGTTACATAAATATCCTTGCTAGCAATGCAGTAAATTCTGTTGACCACATATAAAAAGGAACAGAATTCAGCTTATTACCTAATATGTAATTGCCCTGTCTAGCTGGAATTAAAAAAAAAAGGCAAAATTACTTTTGTCACTTGTGTGTGCGGATAAAATCCTTACAGACAAAGAAATGGATTTACTAAGTAAAGATCTGTTATGTTCAAAGATTGTTTTTCTCAGAGCAGAAATGCTGTTTTAAAGTAAAAAATTCTACACATCAGAACACACTGATGGGAGCACTCTGCTGTATTTTCAATCATATATACGAGATTTTCTGGAAGGGTTTCCTCTACAATCTTGTATATCTTATAAAACCATCAGTGATCTTAAGAAAGATTTATACCACACTGGACTTCTTAGTTAATTCCAATGTGATGAGGCCAGCATGCTTGTACTTGTCTTTTTTAAAGACCAAGTCATGCTGTTGAGCTGTGAAGTACAGGAAAGAAAGGGAATGCCTGTCCCTTGGGGAAAGAGCTGTGTCACTTTCCACGTCACATGTAAAGAGGAGAAATGAAAAATGGACTTCGTACTTGGAGCAAAAAACAGCTCTTGTGACATATTCACCATCCATAAAATGCTCAGTAGGGATTTCTTGAGAAATCTTTAATTTGGCAGGGGCAGGGCAGGGAGGGTGGGGAATGCCCTAAGCAGGTCAGAGGCACTGACAGCAGCTTTACAAACTTACAGGCACTGCTTCTCATTCTCTGGGCTCAGGTCTTAGCACAGTCTAGAACATAGTAACAGAGGACTGAAAAAGACTACTTAGGACATTGAACAATGTCCCAGGCAATCCATAACAGTTAGTTTTAAAAAGCCATATGACTCCTCCATGCGCAGCCCTGTACCTCAGCATGGACACCATTCTGGATTGCCTGCAGACAGGAGACACAAAGGAAAAGGACTAAAGCTGTACCTCTGGGGTACCATGAGAAGAAAGCAGGAGTGGTTATTTACCAACATCCTTATAGCAGTAAGGATTGGAAGTAAATTGACTGAAAGACCCCAAGATGTTCCAAGAGCTTCTAACACCAGAAGCAACAGCTGTGCCTCTCACTGAGCACTGAGCCCACCACTTCCTCCCCAGCTGAGCAACAGAAGTCCTGTACTGGGAGGTTAAAGCATTGCAAACACACAGAATCTCCTCTCTAACATGGAGTTGGGTACCAGCCCTACCACTAAATTGGATACAAAAGAGCAGTTATCTCAGGGTTTAATTCTAACTGCAGAGGCATTCTTATCTTCTTTTGGGATCCCCATCCATAAACTTATCAACCTCCATCTTAAAACACTTTCAGTTTCTTATAACAATGTTCCATTGTTGTCTACCTTTTCCCAGGGAAATCTAGCCATGGGGAATACAACAGGAATGTAATGCATTTTTTCTATTAAAACAGCATGAACTTGTGTGTTAACCCTTATTTTGCTAAAATAACAGTGACCAGTGCTGCTTTCTGTAGACCAGGCTGTACCTTTCAGCAGTGAAGTAGGGCTGATGTAATTGTAATCAGTGTAATCTGCAGTCTTTACACAGAAAGGACAGCTGCTCCAGATAGTTAATTCATGCATTAAACACTGCTACAATTAAATTTGCAAGTCCTAGATTTAAATGCAAAATACATACATGCATAATTTTTCTCAGGGCATACTAAGTCTGGTACCCACCTATGCCCTTGTGACCCATGAGATGCTGGTAATGTTAGAGAGGGAAGATTTTCAGAAACAGTAGTGGGATTAAAGAAGTGTTATTTTCTCTTCCATTTTTAAATAAATTTGGGGAATTACATCTGCTCTGGATACTGTTTATTAACAACAAGAAATTTATATAATATTTGAATATCACACACAATATACTGATAGTATATCTACAAAGTAAATAAATACAAATTACTGACTTTTGAATAATGACAACTACACATAAGAGAAGTGGAAATTTTCTATATAAAACTACTTCGGTGTATTGTTACTGCTGTTGATAATATCACTAAAACAGGAGGAATTAAACTGTTAAAAATGGAAAACACCAATATTTTTTACTTGGAAGTAAAAAAGGAGATTACGTTGATGAGTCTTAGAATTAACAGGTGAACAAATACAGAATTTTATAACAGAAACCTAGAAGGGTCTATTCGAGGGAAAAGGACTCTGATATCCATAAAGACAGTTGTTACAAGGCTGCTAACTCTGACCAGTGCTAAGAACAATGTAAATTGGGCCTACAGCATACAAGGACTGTTGATGTCTCATACTAGAAATCTGACATTAACTAAATTAATTTCAAATACATTTTCACTTTAGAAAATATTCTGAAGACCTTTCAAGTCTATCTATAAAATTATTTTACACAATATTCTAAAAGTATTTCACTGATGATGAGGTCCATGTTAACTAACTATTGTGCAGGGCCATGGCTGGGTAGAGGTCTGGTGCATGAGGTAAGAGGGACTAAACAACACACAAGGCTTCAAATCTATAGTGTCTTTACTAACCTTTTATGGGCTGATCTGCCAAATTGCAATGACCAATGAACCACATGCTTCAGCTTCCTCTCTCTCAGCTCCCAACCCTCTTCTTATATCTTAATCCCCACACAGTCTTCAAGGTTAAACCTTTTAATCCCACATCATTGAACCATATTCAGAGGAAAGGAGTGATCTATCACCCCTACGTGCTGCCTGTTAAATGCTTGGCCAGAGCAAAGGGCACATAGAAAATTCTAATTTTACTCACTTTGTGCTATGTCAGTTCCAGCTACTGCAAGGGGCAATGTTTCCCATTTTAAAGGACATAAATCTTACTGAAGAATTTATCTTGTATCCTTCCCTTTTACCTGGGGACAAGTCTAGTGCTTTTTGGGGGTTCCAACTGAGAAATCCATTTCCTTATTTTTCCATCTAAGTACAAACCCTGTCTTCACAGCTGTAACCAAGGAAGGAAGCATTCTTTGCCAGGAATGATGATACTATTGTTTCTGAAAGAGATGTACATGGACAAATCAGAATACAAATATTCCAGAGGCATGAGAATCACAAAGGTAATTTCAGTTCCACTATTCCATTTTTCTCTGTATTTCTGGTAAATAATATAATTTTCTACAAATAATTAGGAAAACAACAAAGTTGTTGATGTCTAGAGAAGAACTAAGAGTACCACAGTAAAAAGGATTAATAGCTTTTGAGATTAATCCATATCTTCTAAATATCAGAAATAAAAGGGATTTCATAAATTGTTCTCACTGTTCCTTTGTCTTTGCCCATGTTAGTCACCATTTTGGCTGGCATCGTGACAAAAGTAGTTCTTCCAGACAATTTGATAACTGGAGTGATGCAAT
>JAWWEU010000081.1:13920129-14201325 GCA_035583155.1 Acropternis orthonyx
TTTTCTGTGGGGCATGCAGTCTTTTTCCTGGTTCCATGGTTGAAAAGGAGAGAGGAGGTGATCTCTCTGAGGTGCAGGGTTGGTAGATGAAAGAAAAATTCCAAGATTTTAAATCCATAACACAACTCTGTGACAAAAACTATATCCCATCATCACTACCAAGGAACAGAGGACAGGGGATCATGAGCAGAGGCAAGGGCAGATAAACAGAGAGAGGCAACATCATATAAATCATGGAATGCAAAACCAATGAACTTTAATGCTGTGAAGGTACTTAAGGAAGAATTGAATACAATGGGGCAGGAAAGGTTTTATTAGTAGCTATACATTTTTGGAACTGCTTGAGATGCTGCTTGACTTTGGGAAAGCAACAAATATATCAGGGAAAATCATTACAGGGTTGGATAGACAGGTTAGAGCTATACAAAAGCTGAAAAATTCACCTTCATGAATGAAATATGGATGAGATGGAAGTTTACTTAGGGTGACACAAGCTCTTCATATGTTGCCAGAAAGTGATTAGTACCTGTCTCATCCCTTACCTGTATTTCTTTTCTTTACTCAGCCACTCCTTAGTGTGCTAAGTCAGCACCTTAGCACCAAAGCTTCTGAATAACCACTAAGAACTGCTGGTTTCCACACATACTAACTCCATGTTGTAAGACCTGGCCAACATTCAGATCAGAAAGAAAAAAAAAAAACCAAACAGAAAGACTTTTACTAAACAGCTTGAAAATCTAGTGAAACCTCTCTCCTGTATCCTGTGAACAGCATGGTAAATAAGCTTGATGAAAATATGAGTGAAGGGCTGGAGAAAATGGTGTGAATTGCACTATGACAAATACTTGTGCATGCACATACACCCTATGCCCCCTCACTCTCTTCACCTATGGCAGTACATACCCATTTATGGGAAGGTTAGAAGTCAGCATGGTGAGTCTGGGTGAGGTCAACAGGAACTTCCCATGAAAATTTGATTTTGAAGCACAGTTGTCGTGCCCTCTCACCCATCGTGAATGTTGCATTTACCATTGCCAGAGAAATTTCTTCAGCATACAAAGAGAAAAGCACTTTCAGCCTAGCAGTTTTCAGACTGGACTCTAAAAGTCAGCTCTGTTCTGCCTATCTCATGTACTGTCACCAACAATAAACATCAAAACTGAGAAATTTCTGTGGAAAAAAGAACTAGAAAAAGGATTGGATTCCTCTCCTCCAGCATTATTTCTGCAGAGCTGATAAAGAAGAGATTCATAAAATATAATTTTGCCAATAGACTTCAGACATGAATTTAACTACAAGCAGATGTCAAATTTGTTGAGTAAAAAGCTGTATGGCCATCTTTCTAAACAGAATGACACCTACAAAATAAATATGAATTTTACAACCACTTTGTGTGTGTGGGTGTAGTGACTGTGAAAAGCACAGTTTACTTCAACAGTCATAGCCCCCAGTGTTTTTTTGATGTGTGAACTGGACAAAATGATCTAGCCAAGCATAATTTTTCAGAACAATATCAGTGGGAGGCAAACCCATTTATCTTAAACTGGTTTTGACTTTAATTTTCACTGGCTGATAGAAGCATGACAAGCTTGGCTGGTTAGCTGCAAGAACTAATAAAATAAGAGGAAAGGCAAGATGGCAGCTCTGTGCAACCAGGCTTTTTAGGTCCTTCCCTAGGAAATTAACTAGACCTTCCCAAATACTACTGTATTTCAGCTTTAGATTTTAAATATGAAGAGTTGGGATTAGAGATGCTACATTTAGGAGCTTTTTATTCCTTTGCTTCAAATTCAGAAAAACACATGAATTTAGACTTCTTTTTGCAAGTGCCCAGTGAAACACTGTTAATAACATTGAAGGCAAAAGTGTCAGAGAAAACTCCTTAAGATCCACCAGAAACCTTTTGAATCACTGAAAATTAGATCTTGCTGAATTGCCTGCACAGTCTCAAGAGAGAAGCTATAAAAAAAAAACCCCAAAAATTACATGGGGGGTTTCAGGGATTTCTTCCTCCACACTCAAGATGGGACTTTGCATACCATTTCTGGCACCCTTATATCCAGCCATCTGAGACCACCAGTGACACTGTGATGTGCTTTAAAGTACAAAAGATATATGACTAATGTATTTTGATAGATAATACATATCATATTGATATATGATAATAAAATACATAGCTTGATATTTCCTTATCATTCAACCTACTTATTGTGTTCTCCTTTCTCCAGATCTGGGGTCTGAAGGAAGACAAATTAGCTATGACCCAACTCTGATTATATTATAGTGGTGGGGGGGTTTGGCACATAAAAGCACTTAGATTAATAAAGCAAGGTGATCTATACATCATACCAATGAGGAACTCTGACTGACATTTTAGAGGATGCACAATCTTTGGATCTATTGCTAATTGTAAAGTTCACAATGTAACTTGTGTCCCCTGAACTTTTTTTGGCCATTTACAAGAGAAGAAAAAAGCCAGATTGTATTTTGAAGAAATAAGCAAGGCTGTATTTTCAAATGTAAACCTTTAATCCAAAATTTTGCTACTTCCAGGCAAGGTTACCAGGATATGTTCCTTCAAAAGAGCAACTCTGCACTGAAAGGGAAGAGAAAACGAATTTGAAAATTGAAAACAAACAGGGAAAATAAAATAGCAAATCTGAAATGAGGACAAAGAAAAGTTGCATTCTGAATACACTGGTGTTACATATTTAAAACTGATTTCCACTGAGCACTTCAAGTAAGCCCTTCTACTTCCTATGAAATGGTAGTTTCCTCATCAGCTAAGTATGTAACAGAATATTCATCTCAGTGGGATCTCTTGCCAGTTCTGTATGCAACCTGAAGTGCAAAGTAATGATGTTCATAGCCATCACTAGTTTGAAGTCAGGCTGTTGTGAGACCACCACTCCCATCAATACCAGACCTTTATGGGTGAATCAGCCAAGAACAACTTTATGCCCTTGTGAAATATCTGGATGTTAATTTTTTGCAAAGCTTGTCCAATGCATTTCTTTGTCTTTTAAAAATCCTGTGAATTTCTCTATATTACACCACACTGGCATGAATTTTGTTCTGCAGCACCTGAGCCAGCTCTTTCCTGAAGAGTCTCAGTTACCACACAGACACACTCATGATCACACTTTGCCCTTGCCCTAACAAAGCATATGGTAGCTATAGAGTGGTGTCCCTCTGTGCATGCAAAGCTTCACCTGCTTATTCCACATCTGTTTTCTGACATTGGGAAGTGAGGGGTTTTAGATCCCATTATTGATCCTGAAAGAGCTCCTGAAGAAACCACAGGCTTTTCTGCCTGGTTTTTATATGTACCCAAAATTGTGTCTTCCACTTCTGCTCTTCTTTCCAAACTACTTTTCTTGCTTCCTTCTGTGAACAAAACATCTTTTTGAATTTGAGGCAGTCATGTTCCTTGCCTTCAGATCTGGCTCCCAGATAAAACAGAGAGACTGCAAAAGGCAAGCCTGCCAAAACCCTCTTGCCTAGCTAAGATACAACCCAGTGGCAAATTTAATAAGGGTTATAAACAGTGAAAAGCAAGGGAGAACAAAGATTTATGATGGGATGTTTCAGACAACATATGCTGGATGATTTTAATGCTTAAAAATATAAACAAGGTCCAAAAGTATGTTCCTTCTTCGAAGAGAGTTGGAGCCGATGCTTTACGTAGTGAGCAGACAAATTTTTTGGCATGAATTTGCACAAATTAGCTGAAATAAACATTAAAATGTAACATTATTCCCAGAGCTTGCTTTTGCTTTTAATTAGTCTATTGCTATGAGAAATAATTAAATATTATCTTGGTGATTGGGGACAAACTAGAGGGTGTTCAGGTTCTATGCGTTTCCAATTAAAAAGTAAAATAAAACTGATCTTTAGAATTACTTCTACTTTTGCCAAGAAGAAGCTAATATGTATCAGCAGAAACATCCTCAACATATGTTTCATCCTTCTAGTTCACATGAAATCCCAAACTTTATTGGGACAGGAGATATATTCCACATCATATTGTTGTTGCAATGGAAAGAAGCTTTAAACTTCGCAACTGGATGAGAGCTTCAAATAATCTAGTTGAACTCCCACAGTATCTTAGGCCACTGAGCCCCATCTACCAGCCTTCAGTTATTGGGTTACTCCAGATGAGTTGACCAGACCCTGTCTGTTGGTAGAGAGACTTATAATATATTTATATTATTTAAAATATATTTGTATAAGGTGTTTGAACCATAAAATTTTGTTAATTTTAATCACACTTTTACAGTGTCATGCAACTTTGCTAGACTTCATAAGTCATCTTAATAGCCTTTATTTACAGAGTGTGTTACAAGCAATAAAGAATTTTGTTTGAGGTACACTGTATGTGGCAGATTAATCACTCTTTTGTCCTACAAATTGACTTGCAAATTTGGAAAGAAATTGACCTGGGATGCACCTTAAATTCTCAGAAGTTGTGTGCTATATTTTCCCAGCACATTGCAAATTAAAATGAGAAGAGCACTTGTGTTTGCATTAGGCACATTGAATGTCAACAAGTGCTGTCAACTGATGAATCTCAGAATTTAATTCTTTAAAGGGCAGGAGGAAGTAGCTTTAATTTGCTTCTCCACAAACACCTGGTTTAAAGATTTATTCAAATATGTAATGTTCTTTTAAGAACAAATCAAGATCGCTTTTGCTCTGCTGGAGCAATTTTGATGGTTAATTACATCATTATCCAGATATAGCTTCCCCGTAAGGCTCAGGTTTGCCAATTCCCTTAACTTAACATGTTTTTATTGCTGGGAAAGACTGGAGATCTAAAGGAGCTGTATATCATAAAATAATTTGTAGAGTTTTATTGCACAGATCATAAAGGAAAAGAAATATTGTTATTGAACTAAGAAACACAAATTCCTTACATAAATTACTTTGATAAAATACATTGGTCTTTACTGAGAAACTTTACCAAACTTATTTGTCAGATAAAGAAAATGTATTTTATTTACATGAGCATACTAGGCTTACACATCAAACCGAAAGATTCACTCTTTATGATAACTGATACACCATTTTTTTTCTCATTATATTACTTCTAAACAGTCTTTTCTCCTAAGTGTCAAAAAAATGTATGTTACAGACATTACATAACAACATATAAGACAGCAAATATATTCCTAATGGGCAAAGAAAGAGCATTCTGTTATTGGAACAAAATGGGAAATCCACCAGGATGTTTTGTCTCTTTCCTGGTCTCATGAGACTGCATCTTTAAACACAAGTCCTCCAGGCTGCTGTTTTGACACATCTTGGCGCCAGCACAGATAACACACTGCCCTCTTTGAGTACACTGCGTCGTTGTGTCAGACTTTAAGTAGGTCATGTCAAGGAACGGTTGCTATTTTGAACAGCAGATCAGAGAAACTTCATGGCAGAGTCCCTGAAAGGGATCTGAGAGGATGCAGTTCAGCAGAGCTCATTTAGCACGGGCTCCCACTGCTAGGATGGGACGCCATCAGCGAGTTCTCCTGTGAGCTTATACAGAACCAACAGCTTCAAAGTCGGCAGCTCCTTCCTCAGAGTTCTCATGCTGATGTCTTCTGTTTCAACATAGTTACAATGACTAATTTCCTACTGTGTGTCTGTTGTCTTTGTGGAGTGTCTGCTATGTCAAACATTGAAAAGATAAGTAAGCCCATGCATCTGTTTTCTTGAGAGTCATGTTATTATGAGGTTTCTTCCTCAACCAAGATGTTCCTACACTGCGTTACTACTTGTCAGCAAAGGTAGCTGATGTTACATCCCCTTTGCTCATGGATGATAAGAACCAAAAGTTTCTTCAATAGATTAGGGTAAAGAATATCTTAGCAGCTGAAACATGTACTTCTGGGAGCAATAATCACACAAAGTTGTTCATTATGCAGTTAACATTTCCTTTTCCTCATTTGCAAAAGCAAATTGATTGAAAAAGCAATAAGTAATTCACAGTACTTTCATAAAAGGGAAATCTGTGAGGATCCAAATCCAGCAGTTTTATGGGAATGTTCCTAGCAATAAGCTTGTGAAGAACCCCAGAAATAGCTGAGATAGAAGCATTAATACATCTTGCTGCTTGTGTTAAAAATCAGTAATTTCTAAAATAGCAATCAACAAAAATAGGTTTTCTGACACATAAAGGCTCATAACAATAATGTTTAAAACATTTTATTGAAAACACAGACAAACAGAACAGTAGTCTGATGTCTATATATACCTCATATGCTAGATGTTGTGGAGCAGCACTGCACCTTCTACAGACTGAGCCTATCTCTTGGTTTTTCCAGACAACTATTTCCACATGTGCTGGTACGTAGGGATCTGTAATTGTTGCTGCCCTGCACAAGACAGCACAGTCCTCCAGCATTTTGAAAAATAAACTTGTTACAACATGAACTCAATTTAGAAGATTTAGATTACCTCATCAGATAAACTAGGCACAGAAACAATTTTTGTATTACTGTGTGAAAAGAACTTGTGGATGAAACTAGATTATTAGGTAATTCTTCTGTTATGTGGAACAATCTGAAGCTGTGTTTGCCTTGCACACCTATCCTAAGTGAAAACACACCATTGAAATCCCTGAACTGAGAAGTCCTGAAAATGGGGGGTGCCTGATTACAGATGGTCCCAGTTAAAATTCATAGTATTTCCCCCTTTTTTTTTTTTGAAGGAAAAAAAGAACACTTTTAGGGGAAGGACTCTGCTATTCTGGGCCATTCTGGCCTATTAAAATGTACCAATTTAAGAGAAAGGCTCCCTATTTTTTTCTACTTTTTTTTTTTTTATTAACTTCAAGGCTACTTGAAAAATTTTCAGTACAAATCACAATTCCTTTTAGGAATGGCTGAACTCAGCCACGCCGCAAGTTTGTACTTTGATCCAATCTGAAGTTCACGCCTGGGTGTAAGAGGCACAGTTGTAAAGTTGTGAGACTCTTGGGAATGTCTGTCAGAATGGTTCACCTGATGTTTTTTGTCTAGACACAGTCCGTAAGTTTTGACTGATTAGAATTAGACCCCCTGTAATAAATTAGTAAAACTTGCAATAAGCTAAGCTTAAAAAAAAATCACTGTGCAGGCTTTTTTTTTTCCTGTAAATTGGGATGAAGAGGTTGTGAGACGTTCAGTCCCTGGGACTGACATGCAGGCAACAAGGCTCAGGGCACTTTAGCAAGCACTGGCACCTCCCTGACACCCGCAAACACCCCACGGATGTGTGGGTTTTTTCCTTCCCTTTCCGAGTAAGGAAAAGAAACTAAGCCAAAAAAGTCTCTCGAGTATCGTAGGTTTCTGTCCCAGCTGCCCGCTCGAAGCCTTCGCGTCACACCCGGCCTCTGAGTTTTCCATCGCACATACGGAGCTCGGCTCTCCCCAGCACCGCCCTGCTCAGCATCCTGCCGGCGACAGGGCCATGTCACGACAGCTCTCCGACACCAGTGGCACTGAGGCGGGAGGTCTCGTCCCCTGCCGATAAACGCAGCCTGTGGGAGCTGGGCGTGTTTGGCCTGGAGAGACAGAGGCTCAGGGTGACCTTACTGCTCTCGGTACCTGCCTGTAAGGGGGTTGTACCAGGTGGGACTCGGCCTCTGCTCCCGGGCAACCCGAGACCCCACAAGAGGATATCGTCTCCAGCTGCACCAGGGGATGTTTAGGGTTGGACATTAGGAATTCTTCACAGAAAGGGTAATTAGAAATTGGCATGGGCTGCCCAGGGACGTGGTGGAGTCACCATGGCTGGAGGTGTTCGCGAGGCGCCTGGGCCTGGCGCTGGGTGCCACGGCTGAGGGGCTCGGGGGTTAGTGCTGGGCGGGCGGTTGGACTGGATGACCTCGACGGTCTCTTCCAACCTTGGAACTCTGTAATTCTCTAACCCCAGAGTTCCCCGCCCGCAGGTCCCGCCGCCGGCGGCGCCCCCACACCCTGAGGGAGCCCCTCCCGCCCGCCGGGGGGCAGCGCCGCGCCTGCGCGCGGGGCGGGGCGCGCGCTGCGGAGGGTGACGTCACCCCGCGCCCCTCCTTCCCCGTCGGGGCGGGGCGGGAGCCGCGGCCGCAGCCGCCATGGCCGGTGCCATGTTGGGGAGGAAGTGAGAGCGGGAGGCGGCGGCGCCGGCCAGGAAGGAGCCCTTCCCTCTTTCCTCCTGCCGGGGCGGGCGCGGCGTTCCCGGCCACGGCGGCTTGCGAGACCCCCGGCGCGGGCGGTGCGGCGGCGGCAGCAGGCGGCGGCGGAGCGGAGCGCCCCGGAGGCGGCGGCGGCGGCCTAAGATGGCGGACCCGGCGGAGTGTAACATCAAAGTGATGTGTCGCTTCAGGCCCCTCAACGAGTCCGAAGTGGCCCGCGGCGACAAGTACATCGCCAAGTTCCAGGGCGAGGACACCGTCGTCATTGCGGTGAGGGGCCGCCCCGGCCGGGAGCGGCGGGAAGCGCCGCGGGGCAGGCGGGGAGGGAGCGGGTGTGAGGGGCCGGCGGGTTCGGAGGCCGCGCGGATGGGCGCGGTGTGAGGCGGGGACGGCTCGGGAAAGGGGGGCGGCCTTTTGAGGGTCTGTGGGGGAAGGCAGGGAGGGCTGCGGGTGGGCTGGGCTGGCTGTGGGCACGGCGGGGGCTGAGGGGCGGCGGGGCGGCAGGGAGGGAGACCTTTGGCAAAGAGGGGCGAGGGGCGGGTCCGGCAGCGAGTCCCCGGGCTGTTCCCGGCCAGGCTGTCCCCGGGCTGTTCCCGGCCAGGCTGTCCCCGGGCACGGTGACCGCTGAACAGGCGAAAGGCACGCGTGGGAGCTGCCGCCGGATAATGCTCTGCGGAGAGTTTGGGGGGAGAAATGCAGGACAGCAGTGGGGGCTCCAGCGCATCGGTGCTTGCGATCTGAGCATCAGTCTTCAGCTAACAACTTCCTTTTGTTGTTGTTCAATCGGAATAAACAGACTGTTTGCCTTACTGCGTGTATATGTATTTTAACTGAAGTCTCCCTGCAAGGTAGGAGGCCTGTTATAAAACAATCTGGCTGTTGCAGGAGAAAAGATAATCCTCTGCTTTTTGTTTGGTGGATCATATTTAGGTACAAAGTGGAACTGAAATATAAAAATAAAGTACACTAGTTTATTACCTGGTTTAGTTGGTGTTGTACAAACAGACATTAGTCCTAATGCTTATTTTATTTTTGTTAGATTTTGTGTTTTCATGTAAATATTTTTCTTGAAAGAGACAGTGCTGGTTCTGCATTGCTGAAAGTAACCTAAAGGCCAGTTATCTGTCTTCAAATTTTGTTTTTTATTTTCTGGCGGGTTTTTTGAGGCTGCCAGGAGTAACTTTTTTGCGAAGTATCCTAAATTGAAGGAGAAGATCTAATAAAATGACTTTTCTTTAGTGTGAGTTACTAGATACTAGTTCTTATTAATATTCAGTTGAATTTGTCTATAAAATATGGAATTCCTTGAGTCTGAAGCGACAAGAATTAGAGCATACTTGAGAAATGAGGTAATTTGGGTTTATTTCAACTGGCACGTTACTATCTTGGAATATATCTGTTCTTTCTGAGGTTGTACAGGTGAACTCAGTGTAAGGAATCAAACCTGGAAAATGGAAAATTCAACTAGAACAAATGATCTCACTTCCATCAGTGAATGCTCATTCATTGTGACACTGCATAATCTGTTTAAAAATCCACGGTTTGGTTTAGAGACTTTGTTTTCTGACTTAAAAAAATAATTTTTCTACGTTTTCTTTCATTGGTCCTAGTATAAAAGAAAGTTTGTATTTTTGAAATAGTCTTTAAGTACATTTTAAAATTATGTAAAATGTAAATTGTGCCGAGGTGGTACTATATCTGAGTAGAACAAGTCTGATTGTCTGCTCCTGATGGGTCATGTGAGGCTTTCTGCTCAGGGTTAATGTTTATTGTTGCCAGCTCTATTTTAGTGATTTTTACTTTGTTAAAAATCACAACAAAAAATTCCATGATTCTCCTGGGTCCAGTACATGCTGTGTCTGACTTAGGGGGAAAATGCCCTCAAAATTATTAGATTGGGTAGCAGTTGACAGTATTTGTGGCCTGTGTCATGAAATCTGAGTGAAGTATTTACATTCTGTGATTTTGTTTTTATAGTGGTGGTTATAGGACAAGGTCAGTGCTATCAAAATTATGACTTGATTCTTTAAAACTGTTGAGACAATTGCTTTATGTATGGGGATTTTTTAACAATCTGAGTTTTATAAATTTAGGGACCTTCTAGCCAGAGTCTGTAGCCAGCCACTCTTGTGTTTCTGTGTTGCAGAATTGCCAAAGGGAGGATAGTAACAGAAACAGTCCTCATGAAATAGTTTCTAAAAACATTCTTTGATAAACTTTATGGTTGGTTACTTCAGCTGTTTGATTTCTGTCCTTGTTGGCTGCCTGTTGAACAGTAATTGAGCCACTTCTGGTTTTTTATAGCTGTATTCCTCAGCTTCCTGGAGGACTTGCACCTTGTGTGTGTGTGTCTGGGTCTGGAACAGTAAGGGCTGCTTTAGTAATACTTGGGAGTTGCCTGTAATGGTAGATGGGAGGTGAAAACTGGCAAGCAGTGGAAGAAGAGCTCATCCCAGACTGCAGGTCTGACTCCTCTGGAAGAGGGTGTGGAGGGAAATCAGTGACTGTAACCAAACCCTCCTCCTTTCTGTGATCTCTGAGCTGTCTGTCCTCCCTTCTTTTCCTAGCACCTATGTAATTAATGTCATCGTTGTCTTTCTGGACAAGTGTATAATTTTGATTTTGTTAGATAAATTACTTTGTTTAACTGTAACTGGTGTGTAACAGCAATTTGAGGGGACATAGGTTGTAGGTTTGTTCTAAAGAGCAGACTCTAAAACAAAGTATTGTTTTTCCACAGGATGAAGCTTTTTTAACTAGTAAAGAGCATTCAAATTATTAATTTAAGGTGACTTCTTTCCATCCTAGTAGTCTATTACTTATTTTTTTATAATGTCTCTTCCTGTTAATGAAGTATAAGGATTTTGTTAAAATACATAATAGGGTGACTCATTATGAGTATATGACTTTGATATTAAACACTAGAAATGTACCTGTATACAAAACTTGATAGCAATTTCTCATGGTTTTCAGGCTTTTTGAGTAAGATGTAACAGGGAGGAATAGCAGTCTGATATAGGATTATGTCCTCTATTTTTTCAAATCTAAAACTACTTGCAACGGGGTAGCTTTATAGTTTTGCGTAGCATATCTGTAAATCTTCTTTAAAAACATATTCATACCTAGTCTTGCTCATCTTAAAACTGCCCTAAAGTTCGATTACTGAGTACAGTGACACTCAGGGATTTCTGACTGAAGCCTAAACCAAAACCAGTACTACCCAGTGGCTGAAGTGGCAAGGTGTTATGGGCGTTCACAAAAATGGGCAGTATGCCTCTGTCATCCAAATGTGTTTAGCAATGGTCATAGTATGTTCCTTATTTTTATGACTTTTAAGAAAGAATTGTGGCTACCTGTCTGTATTTTCATATTTTTTTAGAGTACTTTTTTAATGGAAGGTGTAACCCCTGTGATCCTGGAAAGAGCTTGAAATGTTTATATTTCTTTTTCATTATCTTTTAAACTAGTGTTGGATCATAAATGAAAGCAAGGCTAGGTTTAAATTAAATTAGAATGAGGTAATGATAATCACTTGCTACTACTGCAGCTTTTGGCAGCAGATTTTTCAAAAGGAAAATGTAAATCATGTGTTGCCAACGGCTGTGTTGGGCTGTATAAATGCAAAAAGCAAGATACATTCTTAAAGCAACTTTTTAGTTACTATTGTTTGCTAATGTGAAGGAAAGCACTGTTTCATTAGAGACACGTGGTTAAAAATGCCTCATGTCTACGGTGGTTTAAACATCAATGAGGAATTGCAATCTGTAGCTGAAATAATACTATTTTTCCAGTGTTATCCCTTATTTTTTTTCTTACTTCATTCCATTAAGTGGTGAATAACGAAGATGCTTTTCAGATGGTACTAGTATGCAGATTTAACCAAAAGCAAATATTCTATTTTACAGTAATCTGTAAAGGGAGAGCTATTCTCCCTGGCTGCTGTGATGCTTGCTTAGAAACACCTCACTCATAGTTGGTAGTGATGTTTTCGTTATGAAATTCAATGACCATTTTTATTCCAGCAGTGCATGCTTTTCTCTTTAAAAGAAACTTTTTACTAAAGCAAAGTTTGGCTGAAACTATTGTTCCAAAATCATTCTCTCTTTTGATGCAGGAAATTGAGTTTCTAGTCACAATATTTTAAATCAAATCACATTTTAGTGTCTCTGTAACAACAAATACCTGCTGTAAAAGTTGATACTTGAGTTGCAGTATTTGCACAGAAGTAAGAAAAATAGGACAAAAAGAGCTGAGATCAACTAACTGTTCTGTATCAGCTGCAGTTTTGTGTGCATGAAGCTAGGACAAGAAGAAAATTCTCTTTCCTTACCCTAAAAATAAAACTCTAGTTTGTAACTGTGCCTTTTCACTCATTTGCAATGTTGGACTCAGGTATGTTGAGGCAGCAATACCTTAGCTTAGTAACAGGAAGAACTGAGTCAGATATTTGACATAATGCTTTCCAGAAATTAATCAATGTGGGATTGTTTTTTCTTCACATATTTTGTGCTGATAGGGAGAATATTCTTTAATAAAGATGCAGAACTTGAAAGGAAAGTAAGCCCATTATGTGCTACCTCAGCCTAACATGGGTGGGCATGACATTGGTTTAACTGTCCATTCTAGCAAAAAGCATTAAAGAGCTTCTGGATATATTGTGGCAGAAAAATAGTCTACTGATTTTTCAAGTAAATTTTCACTGCTGGTTTAGCTTAAGATATTAATGCATAAAAAGTAAGGTGAACTCAGATGTTCTTGCGAATAACCAGTTCTGTAGTTTATGGAAAGTTACAATAGTAATATGACGGCTTTTTACAATTACTTCTGTGGAGATACCTTTAAGTATTTATTGGACTTTTGAGATAAGATTTCAGTGTAGTTTGTGATTGCAGATTTTTTAGTAGTCCTCATTGAAGGTACTGACTTAAAACCTTTTCCAAATAAACTCATGCCTGCTCCAAATTTTTGATAATTTAGATGAGTTGAGCATTGTTTTTCACAAGTGTAATGGGTAACTAGTCTTCAAGTTAATTTACAACTGTGTACTTCAACATAAGCCCTTAAGATTCAGTTTAACTACTGCTAAATCATGTTGGCAGATGTACTTTTCTGAGAGCTGTGAGAGCACTTGCAGAGTTTTTGCTGTGAGACCACATCCCTTCACAGGCAACTGTGGGAGCTGAAGCTGTCTTGTGGTTGACTACTGACAAGAAGTAGTGCTAGGCAAGGAGCTAACTTACTTGGTGAGAGGAAGTCAGAAGCTCTGCTTGTTTACTTGGTGTTTTATGTGTTGCTTATAGGTCGTACGTGTTAAGTTTTTAACAGAATTTGAGCAACACCTGCTGAAAATTTCTGGAGTGTGTCAAAGCAGCCTCATATCATGGTAGTGACACTGCTCTAGTGCCTGTTATGGAAACCATGTGGTAATGTTGCTTGGACCTTTTGTGTCTTCAGTTCATCATTAGATCCGATTGTTTACTGCTCGGGGAAGAAAAGGCATCTGGTATAGGAAAAATATCTGGCACTTTAATCGTTCTTGATTAATCTCTTAAAGGTAATGAGGAGGCTTTCTAGGGCATGGTAATCTGTGTAATACTATTTTAGCTTTGTGTAGAAAGTAGACTGTAAAGAGAATTGATAAGACATAGATTTGCAGTTGTCAAACGTGAAATCATGCTGAGTGGGAGTAATTTGTATTCTTAAAACATAGTTGTCTTGGAACCTGCTTGTCTAAACCTACTTGGTTAGATACTGATTCAGTGATGATGGAGCAGAAGACGTGTCTGAGGGATTTTGATACGTGTGATAAAAGTGCTGTGACCTGGGAGGGAAATAAGTAATTCCATTTTTGAGTGCTTTGAGGTTGTATTGTGGCTTCATCTAGGAACCTGTAATACTGAGGATATGTAAACAAATATTCCACTTTAAAGAGATGGAGAAGTGACAAGTGACAACAGGACTCTTTGTGACGGTACTTTTGGCCAGAATTATTAAATGTTGTGGGTATTTTGGTAGCAGTTGTTAACTTGAGGGAAATTGGAATTTGCCATTTGCCTAACAACTTTCATTGTATAAATAAACAAGATCAATTAAAAGCATTACTGCCTGAGCAAAGTTCTTGCAGCTTGATATTCTGTGCTTACTAGTCCATCGCATTCATCATATGTGTTTTTCTCTATATTAACATTTTGTAAAATGAAGGAGATTGTAATTGTATGAGGTACTGTAATTAGGCTCCATTCTCTTATGGAGGCATTTAAATGTCAATTGTAAAGTAGATAGTCTAAAAGCATTCTGTGTCCACAGAATACTCTCAAATTAGTAACATTTTTCTTTAACACAGATAAAGAATAGTTCAATTCAGTCAGCATTTCCTTGGCAGAAGAATTAAAAACTAAACAAATCCCTCTTAAATATTCTTTAAAAATGTATAGAAGGGAACCTTTTTTTTAAGAACCTGCTGCAAATACCTGTAGATTGCAGGAAGGCTGCAAATTAGTGCAGATTGTGCCTACAGTTCCTTCTAAACAAGGTATTTTCCTGCTATTTGGCATCAGAAATATTCTGTAGTAATATATAAATACACAATGATGTGTATACATTCAAAGACATATACTGTGCAAAAAAATGTTTACTTTTTAGTGTACTTTTCTGTTCTCATTATTGTCATGCTTTGTTGGCAACAGCAGATATCAGATGTGTTGGGATCTATGAGAAATAGTGAGTATGGTTAACAAATGCTCTATAGACTGGCAGAAGCTATCCAGGAACATTCCCTAATACTTCTAAAATCAATTTAATTGGAATAGTTTTCATCTATGTACTTTCTGGAGCAATAATTTCAAGAAGGGTTTAAATCTTACAAGTACAAACAGTGTTGTAATGCCATGTGGATTGTTTACAGTGGCATTGGACACTATCACTTTTCTCACTCTGTTTTTCCAATGTGCAATGGTAAATACAATGCCCCAGAATGGAATTATTTCAGTGCATATAAATATGCACTTGAGCATGAAACAGATCTGATTCATGTTTTGTGATATAGCTGATTGGTATCTGTGAAATTTGAGGCTTTTTGAAACTACAGCTGCTAGTGAGAAAGAAAATATATAGCTGGTGTCATCTTTTCTACAGTGACTTCCTTTTTGTGTGATGTGTTCTCAGTCTTCATTTTATTACCTCAGGGTTGCGAGAACTTGTTTGTCTCCAGGTGTATGCAATAGCCTCAATGCTACTTGTAGAACATAGTGATTTGAGGTGTATTTGAAACTAAAATGAGTAATTGAGGAGGCTTTTGCTTTCTCTGCTGTGAAACAAGCATTCTGACAAACTTCAGCACCTTAGGGATAGTTTCTGCCTACTGACTATTGTGGTTTTTTTGAACTTATTTGTACAGTGAGTACTAATTATTTTTTTCCAAGAGAGAGCTCATCCATCTGAATTCAAGGCCTCTCCACAGATAAATATATGTTGAATCTAAAAAAAGGTTTGCTCGGTATGGTGCTAGACATTATTAAAAGACAAATGGGAGGTCAGGCTGGGGAAGGGAAATGTGGTGGGTGGATGAAAGAGGGAAGCTATACTTGTTCCTTTGCCAGAGAGGCAGTTCGAGAATATCCTTGGGGGAGGATGATAATGAACTAAATTTAGGCAAAATGGAACACTTAACAGTTGCAGAGAGTTTAGCAATGGTAACTGACCGAAGTCCTTAGTAAACTTTGCCCATACCCAAACTTCAGCTACCTACAAAATAAAACTGAAAGTGCTACAAAAATTTGAATTTTGTGAGATATAATAGTCTTTGTAAAACATAATAGTTCGTATCCTAATGGATTGTCAGCTGCTTAGAACTGTTACGAAAATCTTTTTAAAAACGAAGCAATATCCAACATTCCTCTCAAAATTCTATGTCATAGGTTCCTCATACAGTCTTTCCCAAATGGAGTCATTTGAGAAAGGTTGCCTTCCTCCAACATGACCTTTCCTTCTGCTTGGGGAGCTTTGTTTTAAGAATATGTTTGGCAAAGTAGTTCTTACGCTGGATGTTTCTTTTTGGTTTGAGTTTTTTAACATATATTACCAAGACAGATGTGCTATGTCATAGGGTATGAGCAGTTATTAATAATTTGGGTTTACTGCAGTAAACCTGCCACCAGAGTAGAAGAGAATAAGATGTTATTGGATGTACAAACCAGGCATTGGCTAACCTTGTAATTCAAGTAAGTTTACATCAAGTGGCACAATAATTTTGGAGAACTATTTAGATAACACTTTGTACTCAAATATATTTTATTCAAAGCCTTACTTGTAAGCAAGCATGTGAAGGTTTAGGCAACACTATATAAGCTGATTTCCTTGTTACAGTCTTGAAGTGCTTAAAATAGAAGATTGGGCTGAGACAGTATGGGATACTTCTAAACTATATGAACAAACACCTTCCAGTTCCACTTACAGCATCTTAATTATTCTTCTCTGTCTCTTTGGTTTTTTGTAGTCCAAGCCATATATATTTGACCGTGTATTCCAGTCAAACACATCACAGGAACAAGTATACAATGACTGTGCTAAAAAGATTGTCAAAGGTAAGGTGGAAGAGCAACCTCACCACAAGAAAATGTCTCATATACCTTTGGGTTTCAGTGTTGAAAACTGATACTTCCGTTGCTACCTTTTATCTTCTAAATGTTTAATAATTGCCAGCATGGGTTGTAGCAGTATGAAATCATCCTGTAGTTGAACTAATAAATCCTGTCAATGCTTTACTTATTGTTTCAGTTGACAACACTTACCTGTTCCATTTTGGTTTTGGGTTCTTTTTACAATTCTCTGCAATAATTGCTTAAAACAATTTGTCAGAAATTAATCAAAATAACTTATTAATATATTTGAAGTGTGTTGTCCGTCTGTCCCCCCAAAAATTTATTATGAAAAACATCTTACATAAGATTGTTGGTAGGAATATAAGAGGAAATGAAACTTGTGAAATACGAGGTTTTGCTGTGTGTGTCAGGCTGCACAGTTTCTCCAAAACTGAATTGTCAGAATTGGCCTAGTAACTTTAGAAAATCAAGTCTTATCACAAAGAAGAATACACCACAGTAAGTTCATGGGGTAAGCAATTAGCTAGTTTCCTGAAAATAAAAATTTATTTGTTTCCTGAGGACATCAATAATAATTGACACAATTTTCAAAACAGCTTTCCAGAGTCTTGTCAGAAACCCCTGAAATATCAACTACTAGTGACAGGAGAATATTTGGTAAATATAGGGGGGTTTTGATCATTAGAAAAGTGAATTGCTGTGGAAAATCCATGCCTCTGCAAGTATTGAACCCTTTAATGAGTTAAATAGTAATCAGGATTAGATCAAAAGTTTGCTTGTTAAAAACTGGAATTAACTAGGAACTGGGATGCTGCGCCTTTTTTCCATGTAAAACTGATTTCAGTGTGTCATTTCTAGGCTGTGCTACATCAAGTGGCAAATGAGCCCTAATGGTGGGACAAATGGATTTACAGGTCTGATGGAGTGGCAAAGACCTCCCCATTTGGAGTATCTCCTCGTGCTTGTTTCTGGAAAATAAAAGTTTGCTTTCAGGCTGTGATTCTATAGTAACTGACTTGTAAACAAACTAACCCCCAGCCCCTCACCTCTCCATCTAAAACTTTGGCTTGGTTCATTCATAATTTGAAAGAGAAGCTTATGGCCGAAGAGTAAGATGCTGGCGCTTAGGGCATAGCTCATTCCCATCACAATTGGACAATTAAACTTTCCCGAGGGCAGAAATTATGATGTCATTCTTATGGTTTCTTCTGCGATATCAGAGACCATCTGTTCAGCCTGGCGTTTGTGTCAATTTCCTTTTTGTCCCTGACTGTGAATTCCTGATTTTTCTGGTTGAAGAAACAGGTGCTTCTAATACAGTAACTTCTAAAACAGTCAATGATGGCATTATTCATTTAAAGGGGTAGGGAGGAACACCCTCCCCCTAACTCTAGCACAAGGTTCCCAAACATTGAGTAATTTAACTTGGAGGAAATGGAACACTAATGAAAATACTCTTTCCCTTTAGATGTACTCGAGGGATACAATGGAACAATATTTGCTTATGGGCAAACATCATCTGGAAAGACACACACCATGGAAGTAAGAAATACTAAAATAATTTTCTCTTAATGTCACTGCCATGTCTACTTGTTTTCTTCTTGCAATTTTAATTTCTTTTCATTACAGCATTTTGATACCCGGTTATTTTTTTTTTTAGGATTGAGAATGGCAATTCAGCTCTTAGTAACAGGATGAGAAGCACAAGAATGATAATAGCAGTAGTAGTAGCTTGGGAGAGTTCTGGGGCTGTTCTTTTCACTTCTGACAAATGTTGAGGCTAAATGAATGGTCAAGATTCCTTTATAGACAGAATAAGTGCATCATATCTGTCAGGATTTTAAAACTAATTTGTTAACTGGAACCAGGTTTTTTTGCTTTTGGGTACTGTTTGTGGTGTTGGGTTCAGTACGGATGTTTCATTTTATTGTATCTTTTTCTGATAAGGGGAAACTTCATGACCCAGATGGAATGGGCATTATTCCAAGAATAGTACAAGATATTTTTAATTATATTTACTCCATGGATGAGAATCTTGAGTTTCATATTAAGGTAAACTTTTTTGCATTTTTACTTATTTAGTCTGTATTAAAACTGGAAGGTAATCTCTGGGTAAATGGATGTTCTGTATGTGTTTCAAATGCCTATAACTTGGAAACATGATAATCTGAGTTATTTCTGAAGTAACTGGTTTTTCTTAAAGCAGAAATAGGTTAACACTTTATTTCCCTTGAACATTGATGTAGCTGTCCTGATAACCTATAGCATTGCTGATAGTGTTTGAAGCTTTTGATCAAAACAGTTTCTTCTCTAAGGGGTATTTTAGTTCAGCCTTTAAGAATATGAGCTGGATGTGGTGTTATGTGGGAAGTCAGTAGTCATGCCAGATCCTTGTGATCAAAAAGCAAAGCATTTTTTGTCTCTGATGATGTATCTCTTTTTTCTCTTCCTACTTCTAGGTGTCATATTTTGAAATATACTTGGATAAAATAAGGGACCTTTTGGATGGTAAGCCTTTAATTTGTATTGAATATAGGAAAAAAATCTTACCATGATACTTAGGTATGCATGCTAGTAACATGATAAAGGTACATCAAAATGGGAAAGCATGGAGCTCATCTATATAATATTACTAAAGCTGCAGTAGTGGTGGTTTCTTGTATATTAAGTTTTTATAAAGTGTTGCTGAGAGATAACATTTATGACTCAGCCATGCATTGTACACAGCACTTTCATTCATTTTGCAGTGAAATCATGTGTGCCTTAGTTTTGGAACTTTTTCTCTTCCAGTTTCAAAGACCAATCTTTCTGTTCATGAGGACAAAAATAGAGTTCCCTATGTAAAGGTGAGCATCAGTCTGATGTGTTTTCATCTTGCAGTCCTCTAGTGTACACCATTTACTTTTGGCTTGTTTCTGTGGTGTTATTTTTCAACATCCCCCCCATTTTTTTAAAAAGGGTTGCACAGAGCGTTTTGTATGTAGTCCAGAAGAAGTTATGGATACTATAGATGAAGGAAAATCAAATCGACATGTAGCAGTTACAAGTAAGTATTGTCTTTAGTTTCCTTTCAACACTTTATCGATTTGCTTCTGGTACGCCTTAAAAAAGTAGGGAAGACAGAAATAGTGAGCTAAACAACTCAGGTTTTTTAAAGGGCCTGGCATAAGCAATTTTAGTATGTCTTTCCAAAAGTATTTCAATTAATTTCTTGTTAGATGATTGCTTAGACTTGGATTGAAAGGAGAAAGTGAGTGATCAGTGAGGAGCTGTGAATCACTGGAGAAAAAGGTGTAGTTCTGCTTTAGGAATAGTTCAAAGTCTCAGTTTGTGGAATCTGTTTCAATTAACCTAGAAATCTGTAAGTAAGGCACTGTGGCTCATTGACAGTTTGACCATTCTGTCGCATAATCCAAGAGCAGCTGGTCAGAATATATATTCAGATGTGCTGTAGATTTAAGCAGCATCCCAGTGTCCCAGGATGTTTGGCTGTAGCATGCAACTGAGTTGCAAGGAGTTATGTTATACTCTTCAAATTCCCACTAGTAGCAGGATAAGGAAGTGACAGAGAGGTTAAAAAAAAACAAAGCAAGATGAGGTGCATGCAGAATAACGCTTGAGTTCTTAGCAACTGAGGTGACTGTGAGAAATCTCTGAGAGCCAGTTTGAGTGAGTTTCACAATCTTCCTGTATCTATATTCTTTCTTTTTCTGAGTAAAGAACTAGTCATTAAGAAAATACAAAGTTTTCTTTCTCATTTCTTTGGTTAAAGATCAATAATAGAAATATGATGTTCTTTTTAAGGAATGAAGCAGTCTTGCACTTCCACTTCATTGCTCCTAGGTAGTAAGGTTCTGAAGTGGAAACCACACTAAGTAAGGAAGAAATAGCAGAAATTTGGATAGAAGGATATTTTCTGTGTTGAGCTGCTTCTGTGGCATCAGTAAGCCAGTCCTTCTAGGTCTGTGAGGGATTTATAGAAGAAGAAACAGACAGACATTCAGATTGCAGTCTGCTTAAATTTTGTTTATGATTTAAAATAATTCTTTAAATTCAGCAGGTCTTGTTTGCTCTGCATGTTTCATGGCAGAGGGGGCAGTACAAGAAAGGGCTGAAAGGTTATGGCCATCTAGTTCAAATTATCACAAAAAGATAAAGTGTGATACACTGGAAGTCTGTGTAAAACATTCTGGTATCAAAACCGAAATATGCTTTCTGTTCCAATAAAGTAGATTGGAAGTGTGAACTCTGTAGTTGACAGGCCAGCAAACACGATCAGTGAGCTTATGGGGTATTAATGGAAGCCCAAGGGAAACTGGATCTTTATTACTTAATTAGATGATACTGTTGGTTTTGCTGCCTCTAATTCTATTGTCATTGAAATATTACACTATACAGTTTCATTAGCTTTTTATCTCTCACTGCACTTTGGGAAGGTGTTTTAAGGGAGTTTGGTTGTACAAATCTTTTTGACAATGTGCATATTTTGATTTATAGATATGAATGAACACAGCTCCCGAAGTCATAGTATTTTTCTTATTAATGTAAAGCAAGAGAATACTCAAACAGAACAGAAACTAAGTGGAAAACTTTACCTTGTGGACTTGGCTGGTAGTGAGAAGGTAATTACGAGTTTCTTTTTCTGCTCTGAAAAACTTCTTTGTCTTTACAGTCAAGTATTTTACATTAGGTGTAATTCCAATCAGTTGTCATGTCTGAGATGGGTTAATTTTGACTTTAAAATGTGGTTTCTGAATCCTAGGCTGAGTTGGCTGCTAATACTGCCACTTCAAGCTGATACGCATTTCTGCAGTGAGGGTTTGTAAATATGGACTAGACTGGGGAAAGGGTAGAGTTCACTTTTGGTATCTGAAAGCACAAAAAAGGTGTACAGGTGTGTGGGTTAGCCAGGTACTGAAATAAAGAGTTCTATGGATGTGAATATTGAATTTTCTCCTATAGTGGTACCAAGTTTCTTAATTTTAAAGTCTGATTAACATTGGTTAAAATGACAGCTTGCTTTCCTATGTCAGTGGCTTAAAGCAAGGAAGGAAATAAGTACTGTAATTACCCTTTCAAGAGCTGGATTTTTTTTACATTGTTTTCATCTTTGCTTCTGGGTTTATCCCTGTCTTTGTCTTCTGTTTTTTCATTTGTTTCTGCTTCCTGTTGTCTTTCCTTACATCATTGTTCTATAACCTTATTATTGTCTCTGATCCTGTGTTTATTTTGAAATGCGTTTCTTTAGTCACAGTCCTTTTTAAAGAAAAAGGCTGGGTTGCAGGTCTCCTTTCTCTGTAGTTCTTTTAATTTCAACTTTTCATTTCTCTAGTCTTTTTGAAATACATGAGGTTTTCTAATGCCTTGTCTTGAGTTGGTTTAAACACAGAGAAATAGAATTGCCTAGTTGTAGTCGTGATTGGTGAAAATAGTAAAGGGAGGTTTATAGAACTGTTAGTCAAATTCTGCCCTTGAGGCAGAAGAGCTAAGGTAAATAGAATGTTGTCAGATTATATTTTTTTCACATTTCTGCTGATACCTACTTAAGTTCCTAGACCACTTATGTAGGTCACATTCAGCCCCTGAAATCTGTTCTCATAAATTTCTGCTAATGAAGACTCTGCTGTTTTTCAGGGGTAGTGGTGGTGTGTGGTTTGGGTTTTGTAGTTTGTTTTTCATGGTTTGTTTTTTGGGGGTGTGATCATGGTTTGGTTTTAAGGGTGACCTCTGGACAAGCTATTCATAATGCTTTTTAACTTTTAGGGAATTCAATCTTTTTTACAAACTTCAAACAACTTTTGAAGTTGTTCATTTGACAGAAGTTTCTAACTATATGTTTGTCTTCTACACAGAGGCCTCCTTTGCAGGGAAAATATTCACTTCGATTTAAAACATCAGAAACACCTTCAAACAAACACTTGAGTTTTGAATGAGAAATTGATAATGAATCAGGGAAAGAGTGTGAGAAAGAGTTTGCTTATTCTAATCCAACTTGCTTATGAGCATCTCTTGAAGTCAGGGAGACTGACTTAAAAGTGGAAAAATTACTCGAGTTTTATCTTAAATGTGAAATGTGTTTTTTGAAGATGCATTTAGTAATGTACTGAAATATTGCTTAGGTTAGTAAAACTGGAGCAGAAGGTGCTGTGCTGGATGAGGCCAAGAATATCAACAAGTCTTTGTCTGCTCTTGGGAATGTCATCTCGGCACTGGCTGAAAGCAGTGTGAGTGTTCTCTCTTGTACTTTTATACTTGAAGGTTAAAGGTTTCTATCTCTGAATATGATATTACACAGAAATTCTTACTAATCTCTGTGGTATGCCTGGGGTCTTTTGAACTACTCCAGTTGTATCAGTGCATTTCAGGTGGCCATTAGTCTTGTACTCTTGTATTGACAGTGAAGATTAATAAGTTATATTTAATGCTGAGAAACCGAAGCATCATACTGGAAGTTTTCTGGTGCGCTAAAAGTTGCCAAACATAGAAGTACAACTTTATTTCATCTCATGCACCTTCAGTCTTACTATTTATGAATTAAAGTAGAATTGAATGTCTTTCTAAGAAGTTATACTCAGCAAAAATGTAGCTCATATTTCAACAAATTAAATGTGTCCGAAAAACCATGACTGATAATTTAACCATTTTCTTGGTAGACGTATGTTCCATATCGTGACAGCAAAATGACCAGAATCCTTCAAGATTCACTAGGAGGTAATTGCAGAACCACTATTGTTATTTGCTGTTCTCCATCTTCTTACAATGAATCTGAAACTAAATCTACTCTTCTGTTTGGCCAAAGGTGAGTAAATTATTTAATAGAAATAAATGCAGAATGATAAATAAGTCCATTAAAATTCCTTAACCAAATTAATTAGAATGTTTACTTTCTTTCTGTAATTCCTCAGTGTACATATAGCTAAGCGTTGTGGTCTATCTTATCCCATATTATATAAAAATCCTTAAATCGGGCAGGATCCTTAAGACTGTATTTTCAGAGGGACAGCATATAGTTTAGTTCAAAATGTGGTTTAATGTATATATAGTCTTGGAGGGTAATAAGTACTTTTTTTTTCCCCCCCTAAAGTGGAAGGAGGGAGAAAGGAGCTCTCTCCTGTTAAGTTGAATCCTTTATTTGCCAGAAGAGGCTGTCCTAGCATTCCAGTAACATTTGAGTTAATACGTGTAAATTCCTGTGTCATTTGTAACTGAATTTTTAAGTACCCATTTCAAATTTGGTGTTCTGTTAGGTAGCTCTTTAACAGTCAACTGTTAATGCTTCATCATTATACTCCAGTTCCTGACCACTAGATTGAATCGCTGCATTTACTGGACCACATTATGAAAGCAGTCAGTGTTTGGCTGGTCCATCTGGTCTCTGGTGTTAGTGTACATCTTCCACCCAAGTTCAACAAGATAGCTTCCTACTCATCTTTGAGAAGTTTTGTTTTCCTTTTAGTATCTATTGAATGAGCTACTGGAAAGTGTTTTCCAGCACAGCTATGGAGTTTCACTGCCTTGTGCTCTTGACTCTCAGAAGTTAGCAGAATACACTTCCATCTCAGCCACCATAGTTAGTCTAGGATATTAATTCAGCCTTCTAGGGTTCTCAAATTTATACTGAAACCTTCAGCTGTGGTAACAGAAGGCTACATAAATATCGCATAGCATAGTAGAAAATCATGTGTCTTTTGATCAGTAATGTCTAAGACTTTGCAGAAAGGTACTTCCAGGAGTTGTGATGTGGGGCTGGGGAAATGTTTAACTGCCATGAAGTTTTTTTCCTGTTCTGATCTCTTGGGATGGAGTATTTGGTAGTAGGAGACTATACAGGAAAACTATTGATGTATGGCACTAAAGTAAAAATCAGACATTAACTTCCTGAATATGTTTCTAGTGCCTGTAGTTTTGTCTCCAAAGCTAATTGAATTCACCTATCTGAAGATGATCACATCAGGAATTATCTAAATGGCTTGTAACACGTTTTTTGTTAGTGGAGATCCAGTAACTGGATTTTTTTGGTTGAAATGAGCTGTTTCTTAGATAAGCCAGATGGTTTGCACCCTAAAATATTATGCTCTCCGCTGTACAAATGTTGGCTAGATGTGAATACTATCCTTTGTTCAAACGTGTGCACAACTGTCCTGACCTGAATTCTTTCAGGTGAAGGTATGCAGCTGAATTTTTCCAACTCAATTAGCTTGAGATTTTTTCAGTCTTCTGAAAGTTTACTTTGTTGCTCTGTCCATTAAACAGTTGGATCAATCCAGTTGAAAGCATAGTAACTTGACAGAGAATAGAAATAAACTTTTGGAAGAGGTGAGAATGTTTACACTTTAGACCAATGATCTGTGGAAATGAAGTTTCAGAGCTTTTTGCTTTTTCTGTGTAGAGCAAAGACCATTAAGAACACAGTTTGTGTCAACGTGGAGCTCACAGCAGAACAGTGGAAGAAAAAGTATGAGAAGGAAAAGGAGAAAAACAAGACTCTGCGTAACACCATACAGTGGCTGGAAAACGAACTCAACAGATGGCGGAATGGTGAGAGGCAATTAGATTTTTATTCTGCAAACTTCAATCAAGACAACAGACACTGAATAAGGCTCAAGGAAACCAAAAATAGCTGGGAGCACTATGCAAGACAGTATTAAGAATATTAAAGCTAGAATATTTAGCTTTGAAACTTCTTATTTTTTCACTTTATTGCAACTGAAACAGCTTCTAATAATCTTGTAATGGCAAAAGTGTCCGAGACTGTATTGGTGTTAGACTGTTCAACACTTGATTTATTATCAGAGTTAGAGTTACATCCATTGTAAAATTTTGATTTTGGGAGAGAAAAAACTGCTATTAATTGGAAGTGCAGAAACTGAGGAGAATGTTTCCTCTTGTTTGGTTTTCTAATTCAAATCAATATCACAGGATCTTGCCTTCATTTAAAACTCAAACATGTTAATAGGCAAAAAATGCACCCAAAACTGCTGACAGTACAGAATGTGTGCCAGTTCATTGTTCCTGAATAATTAACTTCTTATCAATTGAAATTTCTGCAAAATGCAAGTTAATAATGAAGCCATAAATTCAGGGAAAGCGTGACATAGGTCATGCTTACAAGTGTATTCTGGAGTTTGGCTTCTATAGAAGATGATTCTGCAATCTTGTAGACAACTGCACTACATCCTAATATAAATCTGAAAAAAAAAATGGGTTCACTGAAATAAGTTTAGTAGTATGGGAGGGAGTGTTTGATTTTTTGCGGTGTTTTTATTCTTTTGTAGAGATGGTATGAGACAGCACCTGAAACGTTAAGTGTAGTTCTTTCAGAATATTGACACAAGATACTGGAGTGTTGGACAAGGACTGCATAAAATGTTTTGAACTAAGCACTAAGGAATTTAGTTTAAAAGAAGTACCTTAACTAGCACGTGGTATTTTGTCCTATGTGAAGTTAGTGTTCTCATCAGAAAAAGCTTTATGAACATAAAGGATAAAAGTGTAACTGAAGAAGTATTTTAAATTAGAAGCAAAACAATTTAAAAGTAAATATGGCTACCTAGCAAAGCAGACTACCAAGGGAAGGGAAGGATTTTCTGTCTTCTTGGCAAGTTAGGTGACTTTCGAGAAGATAAGGTTTGATGTGTGATTTGGGTCTCATAGCAGAGTAACTAGGTGAGATATAATGTTTTATGGTAAGCAGGAAATAGTTTGGATGATCTAGTGGTAATTTTTTTTCCCAAGTAATCACATGAGCTCAGTTGCTTGTTAACTGTGGAGCAATACTGTTAGTAGGAAACATGTCATACTTCGCAGGGCCAACTTTGTAGAAGATACTTTATGGCTGATTGTACTAACACTAAGTGTATTCTTTAAGGGGAGACGGTGCCTGTTGATGAACAGTTTGACAAGGAGAAGGCCAACTTAGAAGCCTTTGCAGTGGACAAAGATATTACTGTTATTAATGATAAACCAGCTACTACAATTGGAGTAACTGGCAATTTCACTGATGCTGAGAGAAGGAAATGTGAGGAAGAAATTGCCAAACTATATAAACAACTGGATGATAAGGTATGTCATTCTTATTTAATGTAAGGCCTCTTGAAATGCTACCTTAAACCATATTACTGTGTAATATTTAATTTGTCAGTATTCATTTGTTAGTCAGCTTGTTTAAATATTTGCTGAGGATGCCTACTCTTAATTCTGAAGCTCTGATAAGAGAAATCAAATTTGCCTTACCTGGTGCTTACTGAATATCTTTTCTTAGTTGGAAAATTATGAGAAAGTGGGATAATGAGTAATCTGAAAACAGCAATTTTTTCTTTCCGTGTTATGTATATTTTATTGGAATACAAACTCAAATTTAAGCAGTAGCACTATATTTGGAGAGGGGAAAATATTTTAATTAGATCTTAATTGTTTCTTGAAAGTTAGAACAACTTGGAGGAGACTTGCAAAAGCACAAGTATAAGACGTGTGTCTTTGAAGCACGGTGTGTGACACACACATGCCAGGTTAAAAGCCTAATGGATCAGCCAGTGAAATTAAAAGGATTTTTTTTTTTTAACTTTGATTGCTTTCAGTTGCGTAATTGTCTCAGAATAGAGAAAAGTTAAATGCGTCACGTCTAACGTCTCTTACATTATTTTTTCTGAGTTGTATTTGTCAGTTTAATGAACATGGTCTAATTTCTACTGCAGGATGAAGAAATTAATCAGCAGAGCCAACTAGTAGAAAAACTGAAGACACAAATGTTGGATCAAGAAGAGGTGAGTTTTGCTCTTGCATCTTTATTTCATTTTTGTTTGTGTTTCCTTTAAAGAGACTGGAGGTGTTCTAAATAGGTCACAGTGACCTGGGAATAGAATGACAGCTTACTACTGCACAGTAGTTCTCATTTAAATGCTCTGCCTATTCATTCCTCCCACTTATACTGTGCTAATCACTAAACTTAAACCAGTTTACTAAAATCTCAAATATCCATGAAGATTGAAAGAATTGAAGTATTTTGTGCAAAGACAGCAGCAGTTATCTTCCCCATGCAAAGTCAGCAGTTTGTCAAAACTGAAGGTAACTTGCTTTAATATAAGAAATCTATTGTAAGGTTCACTTTTGATCAGTTGCCCTACAGAGAGAGAAGGGAGAGGAGGGAAATATATTAACCTATAATGAAAAAGGAAGTGTCTATGTTAATTCAGATCATACTTGCTAGAATACTCAAATGATTTGTATGCACATGCTAAAGATGTAACTTAATTAAATGGGGAAAATGCATGTTAACAATGAAAGGGTTAATTTCATTTAGCCAAGATATTAGAAAAAATATTTCTCCATAGCACAAAGATTAAAACAATAGTAATCCTTGTGTACATGGTTAGACGGAAATAGGTTGAGAACTCGAGAAGTTGAAGCTACTGTTTAATCTTATTTAAATAAATAAATCTGATTCTTTAGCAACTGTACACTTTGGTTATTCTTCAGCAGCTGGCAGTGTTAAAATGCTGGAAGTTTAGTGGTAGTGAGTAGTGTTTACTGGCTTTTTTGAGAACTTGCTGTATTCCATGTGCATTTCCAGTTGCTGTCTTTACGTGTCTTGATTTGTAATCACTTCCATTTTGAAGATACTTTGAAAGCTAAATAACTATGGATATAGATGGTAGCTTTAATTGTTCGTGGCATTTTCACTGTATCTGTCCTTGGCATCTTTATTGCATGATGCTAGTCACTAAAAATACAGATACAAACTACTGTAGTGGAAAAAAGCATTAACAAAATTCAAGTTATACATGCAATTTTGTTCATGATTATTTGTTGTTTCATTTTATTAAATCTCTATCAATGTTTCAGCTTCTAGCATCAACCAGACGGGACCAAGACAACCTGCAAGCAGAGCTGAATCGCCTTCAGGCTGAAAATGATGCGTCTAAAGAGGAAGTGAAAGAGGTGTTACAAGCCCTTGAAGAATTAGCTGTCAATTATGATCAGAAGTCTCAGGAAGTAGAAGATAAGGCAAAGGAATACGAACTGCTTAGTGATGAACTCAATCAAAAATCGGTATGAAATTGGCATAAGAAATTACTGGTGGTTTTCAATGTGCCTTTTCCTGCCTTACCCATATTTCTTCCTTGAAGTCATTGAAAGGTTTTTCACAAGGGAGGGTGAGAGCCTAAGTCTAAAACTTACTTAGTTTTAGCAAGGGATGATTTTCTAAAACCAGTAAGCTTCAGAAAAATTCATGGTGAATATTGATATGTTGTTAGCTCTCATCATTTTAGTGCCTATGGCACTTTACTACCTGAAGAGCGTTCAGAAATTTCCTAGATGTCAAAAGTTAACACTTTTGTGAGATGCCAGTAATTTGGTTCAATTTTGTTTGTCTTTTTTGGTGCAGTTGGGGTAACCCTGACTTAAGAATATGCTTCTTTCAATCTTGAACCTGCAGTGAGCATGCTACAAGCTTTTCTTGTCTTTATTTGCCTGCTGTATTTATGGCATGTGAAATAATTTACCTATATGCCTTCAAAAATAAGCAGTTCAGTATATTTGCTGAAAGGAGTAGTTGAGAACACTGAGGGCATATTCCAGAAGATAGCCCTGGTTAAAATACAGATGCAACATCAGCCCACAGGATGATACCGTACATCTCCTTACATACTTGCAAAGCTTCTGAACTGACTGACAGTTTTGGGAGCCAGTTATCTGGCAGTCTTCAGTCAGTTTTAAACAGTTAATACTCCACCTAATATCTTAAAACTCTAAGCACTGGAAAGGATCAGCATGTTTGCTGGCATTGGAGACCATATGTAATGGTATAAGTCTCATTCTTCTCTGTTCTTGAAGATGAAATTTGAGCATGTCTGAGTCTTCTAGTGAATGTAGCTTTCAATTTTCAGTTAGTAGGATTTGGCTTGATAAAACACTGATTCTGAAATTGAAGTTCACAAGATCACGCAACTTCTCTTTAAACTTCTAAGTATTCTGAGCTGAGTAATCTTTACTGGTAACTTCCATCACTTGGAAGTTGGCCAAAAATCAGAGATTCTTTGGTCTTCTTATGAGCAGCATTTAAACTTGGGTGGAGTAGGCTTGCTCTGTGTGTATATATGATTCTGAAGTTTGTCTTGGTTTTTTGTTTGCTTTGTTGATGTTGGCTTTAATCAATTTATAGATAATGATTCTAGATATTATAACTGTTATCCATTCAGTGTCACTAATAACTCAATCCACAAGAAAGCAACGGTTCTAAAATGTAGAATTAAGACATTTCGGTGTTCCTTGTCACAGCTAACCCATTCACTAACCATCCTTTGGCATCTCTGCCTGAAACTTTCCTGCTAGAAAACTTCTGGCATTTTTTTAGAACTGGAGAACAAAGAGCAGTCTTTTGAGCACTTGAGCTGCTGAGCTGTAGCCATTACAACCAGAGCATCTCAAACTAGCTGAAAAGGTGCACTAGACTGTGTTGTGCTTATGAACTCTCAGTAGTGGGTGCCATTGTTTTTGCTTTGCAAGTAGGGAAGAGTTAAGAGCTCTGCAGGCAAAGAAATTGTTTTCCTTTATCAAAATACCGTGAAAAGTGTTGAACTTGATATCCATGTACCTTTTTCTATAAATGCGATTCTCTGCAATATTTTACTGTATAACTCTGAATGCTGTTTAAGAATATGGACACTAATTTTGTTGTAAAGTTGTAAGATTATATTTTGTGAGCTGAAGGTATCTGTCTCCAGTACTTTTAGTTCTTCCAGAAGAAATGCTGTTACTTTTTAAGTAGTATGAAAGTAGTTCCAAAAGCAAGAGTGTTTTGTTTATTGAAGGGTAACTTCTTTTACTGTAGGTCACATTAGCCAGTATAGATGCAGAGCTTCAGAAACTGAAAGAAATGACCAACCATCAGAAGAAACGAGCAACAGAAATGATGGCCTCCTTACTGAAAGATCTTGCAGAGATAGGAATTGCAGTAGGAAATAATGATGTCAAGGTAAGGATTAATCAGTGCTATCGTCAATGCCGTGTATTAAACACGTACGTTGTGGATAGGTGGGGTCATTTTCTTAGTATGGTAAAAATTACCACCATAGGAAGCCTCATGTATATTCATAATTTGGGCGTAAGCTTATCCATTCCATATACTGTAACTTAATTGAGTCCCAGGCAGAATTTGGTTATGCAAAGGCAAGGAAGAGCAGGCATGATTTTTTTCTGAAGTAGTGTTTTCATTCCTGTTGTGAAACTGCTGTATGAAGTGGCCTTAATCAACAGCATTGTCTTAGAAATGTGGTACTGACCTACAGTGACAATCAGGATGATCCTTACATTAAAAAATGGAATGAGGAAGTGAAATGAAAGATAAATCTAGAAGATCACTGTAGGTCCAGCTTGTAAGCAGTATTAGAAATCAGTAGTGAACTGTATTTCCCTCGGCAGGTGACTCATTACCTTAGTGCAAACTTCTAAAAAATCAGTCAGAAAAGCACCAAAATGTAAGGGTTTGAGGTTTTTTAAGTGCTGTGGTTATCTCTTGAGGCCAGAGATGTTTTCAGGGCATTAAGTTGCTCCAGTGCACTTTTAGTTCAGTTTTGTTATCTGAGCTTTCTAAATGTACCATTCCACACTTTTCAGCAGCCTGAGGGAACTGGCATGATAGATGAAGAATTCACAGTTGCGAGACTGTACATTAGCAAAATGAAATCAGAAGTAAAAACAATGGTAAAACGTTGCAAGCAGTTAGAAGGCACACAGGCTGAAAGCAATAAGAAAATGGAAGAAAATGAAAAGGAGTTGGCTGCCTGCCAGCTCCGTATCTCACAGGTAAATGTTTCTTTACAGTGTACTTCCTAAATGTTTTTTACAAATTCATTTCGTTAAGCTATTGGGGAAAAAAGGTTGCCCTTTCGTTTTGACACCTGACAAAGCACATTGTGAGAGAGCAGCCACAAGACTCAGCTATTTCCTCAGTACTCTTTTCAATTTGGATGCTTCTGAGTGTGACAGGATGTCAGAATTTCTGCAATATATCTCTAGCCTGATAATGCTTTTGTAGCACTTGTATTAAATACTAGAGTCCCTGTTTTCTCCATCACAGGATCCTTTACAAATGCAAGTCTTACAGAAGCAGTGCCTAGTGAGCACTTTTCCTACTAATGCTGCAAGTTGGAAGCGGAAGGGTAGTAATGGCACAATAGAATTACAGAAGGCTTGCATAGCAGATTAAAATTACTTCTAATGTGAGAAAAGCCATTTTAATACAATTGTTAGAAAAGATCAGTAATGGGACTTCCAACACTTCTGAAAATTGTGATCCACATAGGCAATTTAGTGATCATCTTTTTTTTTAAATCAGGAGATGCACATTTTCAGTCCAGAATAAAGACATTGTCTTATAGACTACATTACAGGTCTACTTGAGTTGTCATATTCTTCTTAGAGTTTTAGTATTTTTGTTTTGAGATGAGGTTACTTACTGTTTAAAAAATAAGTATGAACCATGTACGCAGATGTAATTCCATGATACCTAGTTCCAAAGTAAATTAATCTTTTTATTCCACAAGCATGAAGCCAAGATCAAATCATTGACTGAATATCTTCAGAATGTGGAACAGAAAAAGAGGCAGCTGGAAGAATCTGTGGATTCCCTTAATGAAGAATTAGTTCAGCTCCGAGCACAGGGTAGGACTTACATCCCTACACCCCACCCACCACCGTTTCAAGTATATAGTGATAAATAGGGAACTGTTCTGTTTAGGTTGGAGGGTAGAGCCATAGGAAGGCTTTTTTTTAACATGTAGAATTAATTATTGAAAAAACACGTTTGTTCTTTGAAAGAACTGCTGTGGATTGGATTAAATTAAAGATGTTACTGATTTAATTGTTCTTTTCGGTGAGAGGGGGCTTTTTCCAAATTTTAAGGTGTTGGCAAGGGAAGGGGAAATCAGCTCTGTCATCCATGTGATTGCCTAGTTATCTGGTTGAAATGTGTGTTCTCTTCTCTGTCCCTACTAGAGAAGGTCCATGAGATGGAGAAAGAGCACTTAAATAAGGTTCAGACTGCAAATGAAGTCAAGGTAAATTAAATACATTGTCTAAAAAAAAACCCAACAAAACAAACCAAATCCCCACAAAGTGAAGTCTAGCAGCAACTCAAAGCATTTAATGCATTGTTTTTTTCTAATAGCAAGCTGTGGAACAGCAAATTCAGAGCCATCGTGAGACACATCAGAAACAAATCAGTAGCCTCAGAGATGAAGTTGATGCAAAGGAGAAGCTTATCACTGAACTCCAAGAGTAAGTAATTGTTTTGGTAGTGCCAAATGTCTCTAGACTGCGGGAGTACAGAAGCAAAGTACAATAGGAAGGAAGTGCAAGGGTTTCTTCCAGCAATGTCTTTCTGTCTTGTGTTGCATTACTGACTGTGTTGTCTGAGAGTTTCACCTGAAATACTTATATTTACTTTCTGTGTTCAGCCAAAACCAGAAGATGATGCTTGAACAGGAGCGTCTTAGAGTAGAGCATGAGAAGTTGAAAGCAACTGATCAGGAAAAAAGTAGAAAACTGCATGAACTTACGTAAGTGATGATGATGATATTGCATAAAACAAATGTGTGTGGGAACACTTGTTCTATAAACCAGTGACCTGATATGATGAAGTGGCTCTCACTGTATAGTATGCCTGTTAAAGAGAGGGATTCTGGGGCCTTCTGGAACTTAGCTTTTTCAAAACCTTGGCACTGACTGAATATTTAAAATTGTTAAAAAAAATCATGAAATATATGAAGGCCATAACTATTTTTTTTTTTTTTTGTTAATATACTGAGGAGTGGAGTAATGAACTTCTCAGTTTACAGCTAAATGTTACATGCACTAAGATTGGAAGAGACTTTTAACAGTTCTCTTACTCTTTCTTTGTTTCTTAGGTGATTTAACTAGTTAGGTATTTCTAACTGGCTTATTCTTAAAATGAAACAGTTGCATGCTTCATTGATTAACTAAATACAGTGTATTAGTGAATTAGAAACTGAAAAGTTAGTGCAAAAATTGGATTCTGCTTGCAGGTAAGTATCCAGGAGTCAAGCTGGAAAACAGTTCTCAGCGTCTAGAGATCTGACAATAATCTTCTGGAAATGTTTATAGAGTATCAGTAGCAACCCTTGCATATGAATTCATCTTTACAGAAGTTAAAAATGCATTATACTTAAAACATTTTGAAAAGTGCTTTTTTACTATGTTGAAAACACACACAGTGGTTTTCAGGGTTTTTATCATAGAATTTGAAGTCATCAGATGGACTGGATTGGTCTGTACTGGTAACCTTAACTGACTAAAATTTTAAAAGGACTCTAGTCTTGTAAATCAGTCTTATTTTTGTTTATTTATATGCCACAGTGATAACAAAAGTTATGTTAATTATGATAGGTTTTCTTGTCTCGTAAGATTTGGTATACATATCACATTATTGCTTCTTATTTCAATTTGGAGCTTAAACTGTAGCTAGTATTGAGCACTTAAAAGCACTTACTATATTAGAAACTTTCCTCTTCAGAAGATTTCCAAAAAAGCTTTAAAAAAATTGCTTGGTATTCTGTGTTCTCCCTCAGCTTTTTGAATCAAGTTATTTTCTGTTGTATGTCATAAATTTGCGTGGCAAATGAGAGACCAGAAACAATGCAGATTTTTTTTTAATTTAGAGTTGTATAAGATGCCTGGAACTACTTTTCCAGAGAAGTCTAGAAAATAGATATTGTTTAGAATATTTTGTTACTGCAAATGTTTACATGGTAGCAAAACTGGCAAAGTAAGGGGAAATGTCTGGCTACTTAATAGGAATACTTCATTTTCGTGCGTTTCCTGACCTTTGTATTCCAACCTTGAGTCATAAAAAGAGAAGTCGCCATTCCTTTCCTGTATTTTGTCATCTTGTTGCCTTAAATCCAAGGGAAGAAAACTTCCACGACAGGGTGAAGGCAAAAATGGGTCTTTTACTAAGTTCCGCTAAAAGCTTTCAGCAATCGGAGTACAATGACGCGCGTGCCTGGCATACAGCATTCTACAATTTTATAACTCTACTTAATTATCTTATCTACAGAACATATCCAATGTGTAATTAACCCATCCTACAAACTGTCCCAAACCACCCCCCTTATACACCCCTTTAAAATTGTGTCAGTGGTCTTAAGGACCACCTTTTCATCCCCCCACCCTGATCTTCATCGCATTACATCTTCTATTTGGAGGGTTTCCAGCACCTCTTACCCTTCTTTATACTATGACTAAGCAATATTATATTTTGACTATAACATGTTCTAATAGCTATCTGAATACAGGGGTCCTTATACAGAATGTTCTAACTTAATATCTCTCCCTTACCACATAAATAGGCTACTTAAATGTAACACAGAGGTTAGGATCTTGCTTAAGTATGTGGTACAGGGGTTACAAGCTATTTTCAAATGCAAAAGACTATAAGACTATAAAACTATATAAAAATCTACAGCTACATTAAGGCTTACAGCAACAATCTTAGTAACTGCACTGACTTGCAGTTCTGAGAGAGAACATTACCCATGCAGAAACTGCTTTCATGTTACATGGGAAGACAGCAGCTCTGTACAGTGATAATCATTAGGTGATATTCCTGTACACTGAGATTGTGGGTTATGGTGCTAACTTCAGCAGATGTGTTGAGGGTGAGGTGTTAGAACAAAACAAAGTAAAAATCTATCACATGATGCTTACCACGTCAGCTGGTCAAAGCTAAGAATACTTTTAGGATAAGATCTCCCCAGATACTCACTCTGAAGCTGACTCTGAGAGTTTCACTGTTCTAGAAACTTTTAAAATTTATGCATCTGAATGTACTTGTTTGTATTTCTTCAATATTAAAAGTACTTCCCACTTCCTCCTGCAACTTTCCCACTCCCAGTCCATCCCTTATGGATTTCTGATAGTGATATCATCTGTTGGTTGCATCTTTGATTTAAGACTTCAACGAAAATATGTTTTATGTTTGTATGAGACAGTGTTTATTACTCTAATCTCCTAAAACATTAAAATTTCCAACTTTTCTGGGATGTTCAGGATGAATTTATTTTCTTTTAGGGTTATGCAGGATAGACGGGAACAAGCAAGGCAAGATTTAAAGGGTTTGGAAGAGACTGTGGTAAGATACTCAGAATGTATTCCAAAGCAAATATCAATACTTGCTGCCTTTTTTTCTTTTTTCTTTCAGAATTTGTTTGGGTTGTGTTGTTTTGTTAATTTCTTGTCCTTCACTGTAGGCAAAAGAACTTCAGACTCTTCATAATCTTCGGAAGCTGTTTGTTCAAGATCTGGCTACTAGAGTGAAAAAGGTAATCAAATGCTGTAATGAAACTTCTTTCTGAGATCGCTGCATAAATTTCAGTTTTGAACTAAATTAGGGATTGATGTTTATGCAGTGTAATTTTCTGGCTTGATCTTAATATGCAAGCTCAGATTTGTACTCAATCTCCTGTTTCCCTCCCCATGCCCTTTGTTACTGCAGAGTGCTGAGATTGACTCAGATGATACAGGAGGCAGTGCTGCACAGAAACAGAAGATTTCCTTCCTTGAGAATAATCTTGAACAGCTTACAAAGGTTCACAAGCAGGTACAGTGAGACTTAATTTCAAGTTTTAATTAAAAACAAACTACTCAAGGTTTATTATTCTAGAAACAACTATGTAGGTCATAAAGTAACTGTCTTATAAGTGTTTCTATATCTGCAGTGTGTCTTTTATTTTATAATGTAAATTAATTAGCTATTTTAAGTACTTGTGGACATATAACAAAATAGCTGCATTAAAAACTGAAGAAGATCCAAGTTAATGTTTTGACAAAGTATATCAGTCTAGGGGATTCTTGCTTGTCTCTGATGAAAGAAGAATGTAGAAGTACTTATGTTGGGTAGCAGGTTCTTCCACAGTAGCCGATTTTCGAATTGACAGACTTACTGTCACTGAACTACAGATTTATTAAAAGCTGAAACAAAGTTGATATAGTAGCCCTACTGCTTTGCTTGTTTAGGGGTGGAAGGGTTTTTGATTAGCTCCCTCTATGATGAGAGAGAGGTACCAAGGAAATAAACATTTCTGGTTTTGTAGCTGGTACGTGATAATGCTGATCTTCGCTGTGAACTTCCTAAACTGGAGAAGCGACTTAGAGCTACAGCTGAAAGAGTTAAAGCTTTGGAATCTGCACTGAAGGAAGCCAAAGAAAATGCTTCTCGTGATCGCAAACGGTATCAGCAAGAAGTAGATCGTATAAAGGAAGCTGTAAGATCCAAGAATATGGCCAGAAGAGGACATTCTGCGCAAATTGGTTAGTAAAAATCCCTTGCCCTCTAAAGCTGAATCCTTGCTCCCTAAAGCTTCATCTGTCTTCTTTTTCTTGGTGTTTTTTTTTTTAATCTTTGTGCATGTGTGCATCTTTCAGCCCTCATTGTAACTGCATGTATGAATATGATGTCCTTTCTACCATGAGTTATATTTTGGTTAATAGACCGTAAGTGTGTGTGGGTGGTGCTGTATGGTTGTTTGGCTTTTTATTTATTTTAGGTGGCTCTGGGAAAGGCATACCAACCTAGAATTTTGGCTTGAATGTGTGTTGCATTTCCTAGAACAAAACAATATACTGAATGTTAGTCTTAATCTGTTAGACCATTCCAATTCCATTCCAGTTTCTAAGACTAAGGAGGTATGTCAAGGCAAGGGGAAAGATTAAGCCATCACCTTTAACAGCAACAACAAAATCATCTTGATCTTGTGGGGGAGAGTGGCAGACAAAAATCCACAACATCCTAAGTTCCTTAATTACCTTTTCAGTTCTTTGTTCCAAAACATAGAGTACTCCACAGCCCTCTCTAGGGACAAATAAAAAAACCAGAAAGGAGTGGGAAGGTGGTGGCAGGACAGTCACATTTCCTTGGTGCCCCACCTGCCATTACGCTGTCAAGTCCTGAGGACCAAGGTGTGTGAACTGTGGAGGACTTTAATGTGCATATTACATTATAATTGTAGAACTAGAGGACTTCAGTAATCAATACATTTCTCTTAAATGCTAATGCAACTGAAATGAGTGTTGCAGTTAAATTTTGCTCATATTCTGTAGGTTTGCAAAATAGTTGGTCACATGAAGTGGCAGCTTGCAGAGAGATACTTTTCTGCCTTACCTTTCTCTCAAGTGGTCTCCAAGAAAACAGAGTTCTCTAGTGAGCTTACCAGAGGTACACAGCCTCTTTTGCTTAAATGTCTAGATGAGCTAGTCGTGTCTTACTGGAGATCAGCTTCCTATAAGGCATAAATTGAGAAGTGTTTCTCTGATGCAGCTGCTACCTGCAGGTGCTTTATATCCCCTCCTGCCTGCTGAAACTTTAAATGCTTCTGTTTAATATTAAAGAACTTTGTAAAGTCATACCATTGTGCATCTTAAGAGCTTAGTGTAAAACTGATTGAAAGTATAGTTTATTAAGTGTATGCAGCTTGTGAACGACCTGTCAAAACTGCTGAGTTTTTACTTCAGTTATTGAGCAAGTTCTATTCTTACGTGGTGGTAGGTTGATGAAGCAGCGTTATCTGTGGAGTAATTGGAACACAGAACCGCTTGCAGAGCAGAGTAGGTAGCGACTTAACAATCAAGTAGATATGGGAAATACAGCAGGTATAATGATTCCTTTCAGGAACATAAACCTCACGAGACTCTCTAGCATTGTGTCTTTGTTGAATTCTTATTGCCAAAAAATGGGACTCTCGCACAGTAATACATTAGGTGGGGCAGATAAGTCATGTGAAGATAATCTTTATCAAAAGCTTTGAGAGCTTTAATTCTAGCAGGGGCAACAAAAGCAAAACATTGTCTGTTTTCCAGGGCTTGTTGTAGTTGACACTAACCTGTTAGGTTCTCAGAATACCATCCCCTAAACTTGTTTTCTTTTTCAAAGATCATTCAGTTTTGATTATTACATTAGGATAATATAAAATAAAGCATCAGTAAATTTGAATAATCCAAGGTACAGTTGTGATGTATGTGTTTTTAAGTCATGTTTCTTTCCATGCAGCTAAGCCTATCCGTCCTGGCCAGCATCCAGCAGCTTCTCCAACTCATCCAAGTGCAATTCGTGGTGGAGGTGCGTTCACTCAGAACAGCCAGCCAGTTGTACTGCGTGGAGGGGGACGGCAAGACAAAGTGTAAGTTGGTCTTGTAGGATTTTTTAAATGTGTGATCAAACTACTTTGTATTAGGTTTATTACAGTTCATTCTGTGGCATAAAGTCACTGGAATAGTCAGATTAACTTCTCTTTTTTTATAGGATTTTATAGTTAGTGGAACAGTACATAAGATGCTGCTGCTCTTCTTACAAACCTGGTGTTGTAAAATGGTAATTCTGGGGTTGTTCTGCTGGAGTAGAAAAAAATGTGAAAACAGTCAGTTGGAGGTACTTACCAGTCACAGACAACTTCTGCTGTTTGGAAAAGAAGTGGACATTTTAAATTCTTTTGGCTTGCTAGTATCTTTTTAAATGTGATTTTCTTCAGGAAAACAGCTGTCCAATGTAGAGACATTTCAAGGTATGATTGACCCAATTTATTTTAATTGTCCTCATTAGCATGAGTTCCCTAGAATGCAAACTGAAAAGAGCCTATTTAGTCTCATACTTTAAGCTTTAGAAGAGCAGATATAATCAGCAACAAATAGTTAAAATACGAATTTGCATATTTCTGTGAAGATGTTTCCCCTGAAGAATTTAAATATGAGACTTGCCCTATGGCTTCTGGACTACGTGTAGATAAGTCATGAAGGAGTGCGAAATGGCTAAGGACTGTCTAGAATACCTTTTTAACAAACAAACGAAAACACTCCCATGTAGTATGCTCATAGAATCAGTTGCAAAGCTTTCATCTAATTCTGCTACTGTCATCATGTTACCTGTTGTGGTAGAGCTGAGCAGAAATTAGCACTTAAAGGCAGGAGACTTGTAATTAATTTCAACTTTCCTGTCTTATTCTTGGAAGAACCTGTCTCTTACGGAAGCAAAGGAACAAAATGTCTTTGAACTTATTTTACTATTAAATATTAACTTCTTCTGAGTTTGTAAATACTCTGGTGGCCAGGATCATTTTTCTCTGTAGCAATGTCTATACTTTCTTTGAGGATCAATACAGATTAGAAGTATCTGAACTTCTGGTTAGAGAAGAACTTTGGGTATAGTTGGAACATGATGTACTGTCTTACTTTTGGAGGCCACTATTTAACAAATTATTCTGGACACATTAAAGAAATAGAGATGATAAATTATCTCCCTATACAAATCAAACTATTTTTAGGATTATTAATGCCAAATGATCTCTTCATTTCAGTTCCATCTTTCCAAAATAGCAAAATCAAAACTTGGTGATAACTGGTAGGTGACATCCATGCAGTTGTCAGTAGCCTGGAAAAACACCAACAGTTATGGAAAATGGAACTGGGGTATAAGTAGTTTCTCTCTGTAATGTTTACCCCATTAACGCAGTCAAGATTGCACACGCAGTTGGTTTGTTGTGCTCTAAATTGATGGGTAACAGGGATGCTTAATGCTTTGTATTGAGTGATTTCCTATTTTAAAGTAGATGTTTTATTAACACTTACCTGAGGGATCTGAGAACTGGACTCTTCATGTAAATAGTGATATGGTCTATGGTAAATGTAAATAACTTGGGTTTTTTGTCTTAACTCTGATTTTTCTCATTTACAGTTGCTGAAAAGTAAATGCAGCGTGAGGAGGATTGGATATTGTGTAGAGGGAGTCATTCCATGACAATAATCTCTCCGTTCGGGGACTGTAGGATTATTTTCTGAAAATGTATAAATTATACCTGGCCTGTACAGCTCTTCCCCTTCTACAAATTCTGCTAACTGATTCCCAAAAAAAAAACCTAGAGTGCAATTTTGGCGTCTTGAAAAATGACATGTTACTTAAAGTGTAGCTCTGCTTATTACACAGTTTGTCTTTCATGTCTTAAATTTAGTCTGCACTGTGCCAAGCTGAATGTACGTTGAGAAAATCTTAGTTCAAATTTTCTAGCTTAATTTGTGTACATCTTACTGTCTTAGGGAATGTGCAACAGTGTTTAAGTATACTTTCATTTTTATCACTTCACATAACACTACATGTCCCACTGAACTAGGGCGGCACTCTACATCACAGTTTTCTTTTGGAATGCTACTTAGAGCATTGGAACTAAATTTATTTGTACAGTGTAAGAATACTGAAGTGCTTACGACAACTGCCACGAGGCACTGCGATCGCTACACCACAGATCTCAAGAGTTCAGTATGAACAAGGCTGTATAACTGTTATCTGATTAAATGCCCGGTTATCGGGTGGCTTAGAATTAAATATTGTACAGTAATAACAGTAAACTTAAGTTTACAAAAAAGACTTTGGCAATGGATTATCCCATCTGTCCTGTTCCTGATTCTGCACGCAGTACAGTCTGGTGGAGTGAAAACATTCTGCTTCATTATGATGAGCCTGTCTGTTCATTTGTCTGTATCTGTGATGGTTCACTTTCGCTATTTCATAATAGTGAAGTGGGAGCAATCTAAAATGTAACTTTATAATCCACTACATGCAGTACTGGAACTTTTGGCTAAAATTTTAATTTTCAAGTAAAAAAAGCCTTTTTCAGCAACAGGCTAATGAATTCACATACGTAAATAAAGGACACAACTTTTTAAAACCGATGTGTATCTGGCAATCCCAGAGACATGTGTTTAAAATAATTATAAAGTGCTACCCTGAATTGTATGTGTAATCCATTTGTAAGTAGGTATATGAAATGTCCAAAGTAGTAGTTGTTGAATATTTTTCTTCTTTTTGCAATAAAGTCCTGTAAAGTGGCTAACAAAATGAAACGTTGGGGGTTTTTTGTTTTGTTTTGAGCTCCAGTACTCCCAGTGAGCTGAATCCAGGGTTTAAAATTTTATACTGTAGTTTGCTTAATTTATTCAGAGGGTTTAGCCACTATAATTTTTAGAACAGCCTTCTTCTGTATAGAAACTAGTTACCAAGTCTTTGAGAAAGAAGGAACTTAATATTACTGGAAGAACGTGGTGAGCTGTCCAGACCTGGCTGGTACCACTTTTTTTTTCTGGCTTGAATTTTTTGCTGGGTATTCATCAGTTATTGTGGAAACAGTAGAAATTCTGTGACTGTTCAGACAGCAAATCACTTTCAACTTTTATATTTTAAATAGGCAAAATATTTATATTATGATGGAGTATAGTCAAATTTTAGACCTTGAACCACTTTTTTCTATATCTACAGTAGTTGGAATTTTTAATAGATTGATTTTTAAAGGTTGAGTGTATCAGTTGGAAATATCACTGTTTTGGAGTTTTCAACTCTTAAGGCAGTTTCATTCATTAAGGCTGCCAAACACTCCAAACTTGCAGCTGTTTTAGAGCACGGTTGAAGACAAGCATACTGAGGAAAGAAAAATAAAGGAACAGCAAACTATTTTGAATTAAATTTCTCATAATGAAAACAGCACTGTCCATTATGTTTCTCAATGTTAACTACAGGCTTTCAGACCTTCATTTGTCAATGTGCAGTCATAAAAACAAACCAACACACTCAAATGAAGCAGGATTTTTTTCTCATGCCTGTGAGTGGGGGTTTCATTCCTGTAGGTAATTGTTATGGGTTTTGGTGCTGAAAATTGCTGTATTTAAAAAATTAGATTAAATAGTAACTAGTGCGTAGCTCAGTGTACATCACCTTTTTATATTTAAACTCTTTTTTTTTTTAATTATAAACCTTTTATGAAGTTTACCAAGAACTGCCTCTTAAAATGTAAAAAAAAAATAAAAAACCACAACTTTCTTTGCTCTCTGGTTTGGCTGTCATAGGTCAGCCAGACAGGACAGTTACTGTATTTTGTAAATTAAAATATTCAGTCTGTATGGAGAATGTTCAACACTGCTGTTTCAACTTGCAGTCTTTGAATGGTTCTTATTTTTATGTTCCTCTAGATCATATTTTTAAAAGATGGTTTAGGATAGGAACTTGGTGAAATAATATTTATTTCTGGTGAACAACTAAATTATTTACATAACTTAAATGCTGACTCACTACTGTGTGTAACTCTAAATTTGACATGAGGACAAGTCTACCTGTGGAATATGATTTAACTTCAGTACACTTAAGATGCATTAAAACAATTGGTTTGGGGAAGACGCCATATAGTTTTAACTTACCTGCATGCTGTAAATGTATTTGTGTTTAAATAAAGAGAAGAAAAGTCTTTGAACTTCTTTGTGAATTTTTTCTATTTATTATCTCTACACCTGTTTTTTATGTTGTCTCCATATAATACTTTTCACATGATAGGTTTCATGACTGCTTTTCTCTTTGTACTTCATGATCATTTATCTTCTCTCTTAACCTCTTTTGTCTGTGGTAGTTAATACAAGTAAGCTTTCTCGCATGCAAATATGGATATTTTTTTAAGTCTTAATCTTCAGAAGACTGTTCATGATAGGAGAAAAAAAAACAAAACAAAAAAATCGAACACCAAACAAAAGAACAGGAAAGGTTAGACATTGGTTACAGCCATGGTATATCAGACTTTGAACCCCTGCAAGTCTTTAACTTCCCCAAAGACACAGGCATTATGTGCTTCATAGTTGTGGACATTTTGGTTTGTGTTTGGGGGAAGAGGGAGGTTGAGGGGGTTTGTTGGGGTTTTTACCATCAACTGGTGTACCCTGTTAACAGAAGGTGACTCAGTCACAGGAGTGTAATGCTGCCTTTTGAGCAGATCTGTGTCTCTACTAGATGACCAACTGGGACCTTTTTAGTTGCAGACGAGGACATAATGGAAAGTAAATCTCCTTTCACTCTGAAGTTTTAGGTGCAATAGTATGATCCAAAATTACTTCTGAAATTAAGAAAAAATACTACCTCTCTTGACAGGGAAAAGCTGTGGTTACCTGCACTGACAAACTGATAAGAAATTAATTGGCAGAACAAGTTTGTTCTGTTTGCTGGCCTGGTGTGGCTTCCCTGTTGAATGCACCAAGAACTTGTAACACCAATTTAGGAAGTGTCAAAATCATCACTCTATGTAACATGTGCAATGCTGTCACTTAAGTATGTATTAAGTATGTAATACAACCTCACTAAATGACACAGAAAACACTGTCTGGAAGGTGGTTACTGAAGACTGATGGGTAAGTCAAAATTCCTGCTTGGGGAGTTTTGAGCTGATGAATCTTTCTAAATTCCCTACAGGAGTTTTCATCGTTTTATCTTTAACCAATCCTTGCTGAAGGGAATGACGTGGCACTGAACAGAGAGAGTAATTTGAGCTGCTGCCTCCTTTTTATGTTCCACTGTGAAAGCTGAAGGTGCAGAGGGTATCAGTCAGCTCAGCTGTGTGGGCAGAGAAGATAGATGAAGGAAAATACAGTACAAAAGAAAAGAGCTTATTTAGCCTATTTAAATTTGAAAAAGAAAGTAAGAGGCTGATGACTATAAAGGGAAAAGACAGGGGTGTTGCAGGAGTGCCTTTCTACAGTGCACTCCCTGTTGTGCTCTGCACGGTGTAGGCACACCGGTATTGTGGCTCCATCGACTGCCTTCACCTACAGTACCAAGGGACGTGTTGATCTGTACCTGCAGCAAGTCACAGCAGTGGGAGAATAGCATAACCCACATTCTCCGCGTTCCTAAATCCACAAAGCTAGGCGTGGAAATGACGGAGGTGCCCCTAGGCGTGTGTTAAAGAGCTATTTCCACAGCTTCTATTGTGAGGAACTAATGCGCTGTCCTGAAAGTCAACTCAATTGTCTCCTGCAGTTGGACACAAATACCCTTCACGGCTGATAACACCATATTGGAGATACCTGTGAAACCACTTGCTGTTTTAGTGGGTTCTTGATTTGGCTTTTGTCAGGAGCAGCAATTAAAAAGTTAAGGTAAATTAGCTCAGCACAGTGTAAATGTGGGTGTTAACCTGGCTGCTTATCGCCTTCATCAACAGGTCCGGTTCCCATCAGCCGGGGGGGCTGTTGTGCTGCCAGGACAGAGGTTTTGCATGATCACCCAGCATCCTATAAAGAAGTGCGTATTGGCAGAGTATTATGGGCGATCTCCTGCGAGGGTGGAAATGATTATTTAAATGCCTTTACTGCAGGAAATGCCCTTCAACAGACACCATGACAGAACTTCATCTGCTGCCCAGGAAAGCTTGTTTCCACCACAGCTCACTGCGAGGCCTCTCTGTGTGTAGTGCGGGCTGCCTGGTGGCTCTGATGTCCAGGGCCTGGTTTGCAGAGGGGCTGCAGCAGTGACCCCCCTTCCTGCTGCTCATGGAAGAGGGAAAGTCCTTTAGAAGAGAGTGTCCTCTCACACGTACCCTGGGGACTGTGCCCTGTTGGGTTCCCTCATCCTGTTGGGTTGTCCTACAGAGGCAACGCAGCTCCTGCTGCTCACACGTGGTCAGAAGGGAGTCCTGGTCCTGCCACCAGCCTCAGCTTCTGCTGCTCTTCCACTTCAGATTGGAGGGCCCGCCCTGCCCGCCCTGGGACCGCAGCTTGACTTGTCACTGTGCTGGGGAAAGGGACGGGCTGCCTGCGCTTCCTGAAAGAAATTGGTATTGCTGCTCCTACAGGTCTGCTTTTCTCTGGCCGTGTGCAGCAGGAGAGGAGTTGAGGCACAGGTCTCGAATGGAAAGAACACACGCCAGGCTGTGGTGGAGTAATAAAAGTTTCAAGTTTGTGACACTTTCTAGGTCTGAGGTTCAGCTTACAATAACAAGTGACGAGTTCTTCCTCGGCCAGGGCTGAGGTCATCCTCACTGCCAGCAAAGCACCGCTGTGTCGATGAGCCCACAAGGATGTGATGAAGCATCAGCCGCGCTTGTCATCTCACTGCTCAGCGCAGTAGAAACGGAGCTGCCCGTCTGGGGCTACAGTTCCAGCTGTGCAGAGGAGGTCAGTTCTAGCTGTGGGGAAGTGGAGAGGTCCAACACTCCTGCTGTGAGCGCTGTATCGACCCGAGGTCTCATGGCCATGAGAGAGCATGGAGGAGATGGGGTCTCGAGCGCTGGGAACCGCCGGGCTGGGCATCCAGGGATCCCTGCTCGCCCCCTTGGCTGGGGCCCCTGTTCTGCCTTCAGTTTGGAATCCTGGGTCGGTTCGCGATGTGCCCCCGGCGCCGGTGCCCGTTCAGCGCCAGGGGGCGTGCGGGGTTACCCCCGTGGATCCCGGCGGGATCGCGTTCCATTCTCTGTGTCCCCATCCCGGTGTTCCTGCCCCCGCCGGTGCTGCCGTGTCCCGCAGCCTGGGTGCCGCCCCTTCCCATGAAGCTGCACAGGACTGAGCTCTGACATTAAAATACTGTGAAAAGCTGTACCTTGTGTTTCAGAACAGGTACCACAATATTCCTCTAGGCATTTTCCGCTCTTCATTTAAACCGTCTTTTATTTATTTTTTCCCCCCTCAGGAAAGTACTTGGAAATGTCACAAAATTTGGTTTCTTTATTTGAGCTGCAAAATAACGGTATAAGATGAAGAAAGTCAGACCTGTGTGCTGGGTGAATCATTATTAAATCCACTCATAGGTGAAGCTTGAGACATTTTTGTATTTTTCTTTCATTTCCAGCTGACTTGTTTCCATTGATCCACAGACGCTTGAGCAGCACGTGAGAGGTGGGAAGTCATTCCTGATGAGAAATGGATATTTTTCCCCCACACTCGTTATTGTAGAGGACTGTCAGTTCCCCTTGGCAGCTTGTACAATGGGCTTGCTCTCTAATAAATGCAGATAGCATTACATTAATGTTTCATTCCCATGGTGACTAACAGCGGCATCCAGTTCCAGTGCAGGATAATTCAATGACAATATGGCAGCAAACAAGCACCTCGCCTGTTATGGGCTAATCAGAGATGCAGTGTTCAAATTGGACTCAAGAGCATCCATGTAGCTTGGAGTGAGTTTATTAAACTGGTCACACGCTGGTGAAAATGAGCTGGGAACTGGGAAATGAGACAATATGCATTTTTTAAAAAAAAGCACCAAAATGTATAAAAATAACTATAAAAGCACGAGTCAATTTTAATAAAAATTTTTGTCCTATTCTTCATCCTACTTTAACTGGAACCTGCACGGGAGCCAGTAGGGGAGGAGAACTGTACCCATACCTGACTGTATGTGTAAGCACACGAGGAGATAAAGGCTCATATGCTTGTCTGACAAAGCTGGCAGAAGCTGGGCTGCAAGTATGGGGAAAGGTGGAGTTTGCCTTTGCTCAGAGTTTGGCAACCTAGAACAAGGCAAGGCCATAGAGAACGGGACACAGAGGTGTTTGGAGGCTGTTGCATGGAGTGGCTGGAGCAAGAGAAGATACCCACCACAGAGACTCCAAGGGCCAGTGAAGCCTGAAGGGCGAGCAGAGCCCCTCAGCACCCTGCCGTGCTGCTGGGAAGGGACCTGCTGACCCCCGGGCAAGACTTGGCTGAGGCTCCTCTCTCAGTTTCTCCTCTGCTGCCTTTGTTCCCTACTGATGCACAGCTGGTGGGCCTTCGTTAGGCCCAACAGTGAATGCATCCTTTTTTTGAAGTTACAATACATTTGGGAAGACACTCCAGAGGGAACAAGATGCTGAGCATTTTGAGACAACTTGCAAAGAAGAAGAGATTTTGCAAGGACAGGAAATTCAGCCTTCACTATTACAACGTATCCCAGGGTTTTGTTCTGCACATCAGCAGTTCTGCAGGAGGGAAAAGACCAGCAGCAGCCTTGTAAAACACAGGGTTCCCCTTTCACTTGTGCTGAGCTTTACAGGCTGTGTGTTTCTAACAGGCTCTTTTGCTGCATGTGTTCTCACTGAGAGCAATGCTTCATCTAGTGCTTGGGATAAAATCTTACGGGTGCTAGTTGCTTTTTACTTTTCATCAGATTAGTTATTTAAAAGCATTTCATTCATGTCCCCTAGAATTAGTCTGAAGATTCTCATCACACTTGTTTTTTTATTAATGAAAGCTCTTGGAGACACATCTGGCATGTTTTATTGATCATAATCTCAGGGCTGGAAGCTCATCTTGGTAGCTATAGCAACAGAACTTTTTTTTTTTCCAAATGTCATCATAACTCCACAAAAAGTAGAGGAAGGGGGAGCAGATAATTTGAATTACTAGACAGCTAATAACTCCTTTTTCTGCAACCAATTCTGAGATTTATAATTTGATACAGTAAATAATGGATAGGAACAAAATCTTTTGACAACTACATCTGCTGTGGAACCTCATGAAAGTGAATAACATGCATGCACATGGTGTTCCAAGAGTCCTTTTTGGGCTTTGTCTGTTGCTCATGTCCTGCTGGCTGCAGGCACCACGGGCAGGCTGGGGGCACAGACCCCAGAGGAGCAGTACAGTGGAGCTCATATTGGCAGCCCTCCCTCTGCTACCCAGACAGGCAGTGCTCCTGCTCCTGGGGTGGGGGTAGAGGTGCTCCCAAAATGTGCCTAAAGGTCAAGATAGAATGACACAGACTGAAATGACAACTTGCTATAGGTGTGCTCTGTTGCCTAAAGACCCCTGTGAGGTTGGCACCACCAAGTTCTTCTTATCAGAGATTTTCTCAGGTATGCCTATGCAGGCACAAGTCACCTCTGAGCCAGGGGATCTGCAGGTGACCTGGCCTGTTTTGCAGGATGGCTCTTTCCTCTGCTTCCAGCTCCCGTGTCTGGCTCTGAGAGCATTCATGGCCATGTTTCTTCATCCTGCCTAAAGTAGTGTCCTGCTCATACTTGAAAATGGTGATTCTGCGACAGTCAAAAGAAGCAGTGGGTGGATGTTGTTACCTCCCTTGCTTTCCCTTAGGACTTCCCATCAAGGCAAGTGGAGAACCACCCTCAGCCTTCAGCCAGAGCAGAAAATTAGATGCAGCTGTGGCTGCTTGATGTTCAAGTCTGCAAGAAACTACATACAGGTATAAACAGTATTTCTAAGAAACCTGTAGACATTCAGACCATGACATCATCTTTTCAGCAACATCAAAAATAGCCCTTTGGAAGTGCTGGAGAGCACAACCCTGAGAAAACTGCAGAGGGCAAAGGGCAGGCTCCTTCCCTGGAGACCCCAACTGCTGCCCTGGCTGGAAACTGTTCCCATTAGCCCTGTGGCTGGTCAGGCAAAACACTGTGGTTCGTTTAATATGTTCCCCCAACTGGTGATTGCATTTCCCAAGTCCCATTTCCCATGTGGGATGGTCTCCCTGAGCCACACAGCCTCAGGCAGAGCTGAGGTTCTTTGCAGCACCCTACAAAGGGCCTGTTGTTGTTGTTGTTGTTGTTGTTGTTGTTATTATTATTATTATTATCAAGCTCGCAGCTGGCAGGCAAGTTATCTGGGGGCTCTGCTGCTCTAAATATCACCTATGTGACCCCCACTTCTGTGCAGTCCCTCTCTCTGCAGCCCCACCAGCAGTGGAACACGAGGCTTTCCCTGCAGATGCCTTTTCCATATCCGAAACTGCCCAGAGCACCCTCTCAAAAAACAGGGCGGGCTGGGTTTTTTCCTTTGCATCGTCCTTCCTGAGCTATGTTAAATCTCCATCAGCCCCAGCAGCTGCGCGCGGGCGGGTGTAAATGGCCACTTAAACCCGGACGCAGCCCCGGCATTTTTCTCCTGTGCAGATGATGCAGCCGCTCATGCGTGTTAATCTCGGCGCCGGGTCACTGAGCGGGAACAAGGCGAGGATTGTTCCTCTGGAGCCTGGGGGAAAGCAGGAACGCAAGGCATGGGGGGTGGGAGAGAGAAGACACGCCACCCCATCCCGGACAGCGGCAGAGGGCGAGCTGTGCTTCGGTTTTTCTGCCGGCAATACCGAGGGCCGGCTGCCGGGAGGGATGCGGGAAGAGATGCTGCTGAGTAGAAGTTGGCGCGGGTTGGCACTGACTTGGTGGAACATGTTTCCCCTGAGCTGCACCCACAGAGCAGCCTGGGAAAGGAGATAACCATCGGAGATACATGCAGCTATGGTGCTGCCAGGGATTTGACGCAGCGAAATATTCCTGCCGTTATCGGTTTTTGCTGCTTGAAGGGCAAATCCCTGCCAGGGCAGGTCTGTCACTGCTTCAGCACTCAGAAATTCGGGGAGGTGAGGCCAGTGGGAACGATCACTCTGCCACAGGTTTAAAGACGCGCTCCCTGAGGTTTTGCTTCCAGTTCAGTAGGTCAAGTGCATCACTGTGAACAGTTTGCAATTTTTACATGGTAAGAGCCAAATGGAAGAATAAGGTACCTCCATAAGAGCAGATAAAACCAGTGTGCCTGGAGAGAATTTCAAAGACAAAATTGCTCATGTGGTTGGGGAAAGTCAAGGGGACTTCTTCAGAAAAAAGTGAATGTTACATTGTACTGGAAAGGCATAAAGCTATATAGAACTTCTCTTTCCTCAATTTCATTTATCCCCCTGCCTTTACACTTCCCAGATGTTATCCCAGGAAAAGTCTTTCACCTTGAGCAACTGTTTTAGTGTATTACCATAGCTGAGGGCCTCTAACAGAGCAGAGCTGGAAGTTTGCCTGGTGCTGCCGCTAGGAGTGAGCAGCATCATTGACAGGATCATCAACAGAAAACTGAGCATCCACTGGGAAGTTTCAAACTCATACAGACCTCAGATATTTTAGAAAATATTTACGAGGTCACCTCTTATTTTAATTCCTGTTGTATCTTTGTAGCTGTGCATACTACACACCACCTGCTCACATCTAAGAGGAGCCTCAGACAACATCATAACCCCAATATCCAGGTGTATCACAGCAACCTGCCCTCACCCTGTAAGGAACTAGTTCTATTATCTCTTGCTTTTCTACACTTGCAGACATCAAAGTCTCTTCATGTCTGTCACCTCCCAGGACACCACAGCCAGGGACAGGGGAAGTGCTGACCCCTCCTGTACTCAGATTAGGTCTTGGTGGCAGGGCAACGTTTTGGTATTTGGTATTCAATACTTATAAGAGTGAGGATGGGAAGGGGCTTCTCAACCTCTGCTGATGAGTGGTGTCCTCTAGACCAGAGACTCACACTGACTTGACCCAAGAAATGATTATGGACTCTGTATGAAAAGGGAGAACTTCCACCAGTGGAGCTGAGAGGACAACAAGGGCTTGCAACTGCCTTTGGGTGGAGGAAGGGGCTGAACAAGGGGTTCCCCCATCTTGGCTGACTAGTTTAACCACAAAAAGACACTGAACCAGTGGGTGAAAGTAGCAGCAATGAAAACCAAACCCAGCACCTAAAAGAACCAAACCAGAAAGTAATGACTCATGTGTGGGTCTACACAGAGGATTCCCTATTTCCACTTCCAACATACCTTCAAAAAGCTGAAAAGCCTCTCCTTTTTTTTTTAGAAGATGAGATTAGAAAGGATATTTGTGAAGTGTTTAAGCCCTCATGGGGAGCAGGGCTGGGCTCTGCCCTCCTCAGCAGCTATTCTAGTGTCTGCCTGGGGCACGCTGCACTGCCTGGGCTGGCTTTTGATCTCATGGGTAGGTACCTACTTCTTCTGCGTCCCCTGTGTAGTTGGGATATTATGAATGCTAGCCAAAAATTAAATATCATAGGGTGCTATTGCAGCCTAAGTAATCCCTTTGACTCTAGTCTGTGTTTGGAGCTAGTTGTGTGTGATTGTAGCAGAACTGTTTTTTAGGCTTTGGAGCCTATACATGCCAGATAGAGGAGAGAAGGGTCATGCATTTAGCTGAGGAGTTAGTTTTATCTTCTGTGTATGTTCCTGATACGATCATTTGTATTTGACTCAGTCAGCATTCATTTAATACACAGGCATTAACAAATTCTCATTAAAGTCAGATAGAGGCTGTCTACTGTCTAATACATCGAATACCTCAGGCTATTCATAGCACTACAGAAAGATTGCACTATTTATTCAGGTATGTATATATATATATATATAAAATATATATATATGTAAGTGTATACATATGTATATGAATGTACACAAAGATATGTGTAAATACACACATGTATATGTATGTTTGGATTCTTATTCCTCGAGACAGTTATGTTCTGCTGATCCTTCAATACAGAGACATCCTTGTGGATGCTCTGTGATTGAAATGACCTCACTCGGTTTGTGCTGTGAGCTTGGGGTGAGGCAGGGCTGTGCTCACTGTTCATGCAGCCCCAACCCACGCAGCTTGAAGTCAGCAGCAACCCCACCAGTGCCTGGGGAGGCTGTGGCCAGAGTTCCTCCTGCTCCAGGGAGCAGAGCAGCTGTGGATGAGCATCCCTCTGGATGGTGGGAAGGGAACAGCTACTCTGCCCCAGCAGGGCACTAGCTACATAAAACAACTTGGTGCAGAGTGGGCTTGGTACCGAGTGGTAGAAAAGCTCACATTTTATTTAATATGTCCGCTTCCAAGGCAGAGCCTGAGTCGGCAACAGTCCTGCATAGGGAGCTCCTTGCTGCCCACTCCATGGAGCAGAGTGAGCATTCACCAAGGAGCACACAGAGCCCTGGAAATGCTGTGTGTCTTCCTAATGCTGTGGACACATCACCAGTGCACGCAGCAGCAGCACAGCAGCTGCTCATGCCAGGGCAGACTGAGGGGGCACCTTGCTATCATGTACCAGCAGAGGCTGCTGCCACTTCTGCACCAGGAGCATGGTAGGAAGCTGCTTGCTGCCACCTCTCTTTCTGCACAAACCTCCCCAGAGCATCAGTAAAGATCTTGCTCTGTACTCTGATTTACTTGGAAAAAGATATGTCACTAAATATTGACTCATTCTGCAATGAGACTAATACTTTCCAAACAGCTGCAGGTTTCTCCTACCCTCTGAAATATTCTTGTGGGGGAGTGACGTGAAATGTGTTCCCCTCTAAAGTATTGTTTTCAGTTGATGTGTGTGCTAATGCACGTACAATACTGTCAGTGAGATTATTCCAGATTGTCACATGTCAGAGACTCCGTACAGTTAGTTTCTATAATGGCACTTCTTATTGCTAAACATTTTAAACTACCTTTTTAAAAAACGAAAAGGAGACAAATAAATATTGGGCAAGTCTTGCCTGAGATTGGGAAAAGAGCTCCTGTGGGAAAACCATTTTTATTGTTCTTGTTTTATGAAACACTTTACAGAGGTCAGACTTCTTTTCTGTGTAAAGATCACAAATGGGGCTATGGAATAATTTTTTGAGTCTCACAGTATGTTAGTAGCAGAGGTAGCATATATGTTATTAATAGAGCATTAAGTAATTAATATTAGTAACTAAGATGCTCATGGAAGGGCTGGGGTGGTTAGAGCTATGTTTAGACTAAAGCTCCTTGCTCTTCCTAGTCTGCCTCTTAAACTGCTCCAAAGCAGGTGTACCCAACATCTTGCCTCTGCCTGGGGGATTCAACTGTCCTAGCTGAGCTCTGTCCTGGCCCTCCTTATCTCGCCTTGCAAAGGAGGGCAGTCTTTTGCCCACAGGAAAGGGAATATTAAATGGGAAGAAACAAAAACAACTCCCAAACGTCAGGAAAGGACCTTGTGCTTTGAAGGAAGCCAGCCTGCTCGCCCGCTCGTGGTGACTCACGTCCTTGGTGGCCGTGAGCAGCAGCCGTGGCATGAACCGCAACGAGGATGTTGATGGATGCCACGGGCAGCTGTGGGCATGTTTGGACTAAATGGGAAGTTCAGGTCTCGGGTAGCAAGGCTGAAGCACACATTGCCATTCCTGCCACAGAACAGTCTTGACAGAGGTGCTTAGGGATACTGAGCTTGCTTTGCAGGCTCTTTTTGAGTACCTCTGGCTGTTTGTGACCATGTGCAGAGTGCCACCTGTGCTGGAGCCGTGACCTTAATTACTAGATGGCTCAGTAACTCCAGAGGTGCAGGAGGCGGTGTGAGGGAGCAGTTCAGCAGGGAGGAGCCCTGGCAGTGGGATGCTCCAAGGAGCAGTGACTCAGTGGAATGCGTTGCCGGCCCCGAGGCACCCGGCTGGCACTGAGCTGCCCCACAGCAGGCGTGGGTGTGCCAGCTGCCACGCTGCTTCCTGGAAGGAGCCTCTGCTGCTACTCCTCTTTAAAAGTTATGAAATTAGCTTGTTTGGAGGAGTATTATTTACAGTCATATTTCACCAGATGAAACTCCGAGTCGTGTGTGATGCCAGGAAAGGTGTGAAGTTAACAAACCAGGGAGTCAAAATCTACTCTTTCTACTTGATGAAAGAGTGTATGAATTTCACCCTCACACCGTGACTTGGTGACAGTACCTCCAGCTGGCCTTCAGCCTTTTGCTGACACTACTTGCCTAAGGTTCATTGCAGTTTTATGCTTCTCAAATGACTGACTTGGGTAGAACAAATCTCTGGTGTATTCCTACCAACCCTGTGTGTGTGAACAGGCTGAAGTACGGAAGCACTCATGAGGACAACAGTAATTAGTTGCAACTTCTGAATCAAAATGAATAATTAATGCTGTGTCACATGCTGAGTATCAGTCATGCAATGAGAGTGTTGTGTGGCGATTAGAAATTCCTGAGTTTTAGGGCCATTGTTAAGTAAAAAATCTTGCTCAAATTGTCTGGGCAGTATCAATCCTTTGTGTCGCATCTGGCAGAGAGACTGTTTATACTTCACAGTAACCCTGTTGCAACCCTGTCTCCAAGAAATGGCAGTTCCTCTGTCCTGGAGCCCATCTCTGGGTGGTAGAGTAACCCTGAGCCCGGGTAAGAAGCCAGCTCTCTCCCTGCAAAGAATAGTCAGTGAATGTTGAAGGTCCTCCTACTCACCTTTCTTTGCTTGAAGTCTCCTCCTATGCAAACCTGGAAAGCTTCCTCCCTCAAGAGCTTCTTCCACAGAGTGTTGGGAGTGGACGTGCCACAGGCAGCTCAGGGCTCCAACCCACGGACCCATCAGTGAGCAGGGGCACAGTGACGGCAGCACCTGAGCAGCACTTTCCCTCCACTACAGTCACCACCAAGTTACATGAATTGCACACACCAGATTGATGGTGTCTCTCCCTGACAGCACCTGAGAAGAGACTTCCTCACCTGTCCTATCAACATGGAGAATGGAGAGCCCACAGGTTCTGTCCTTCACTGTGCCAGAGGGACTCAAAGACTAGAAGTGTCACAAACCCATGTTTTCTTGCTCTCAGAGGTAAACACACCAGTTTTAAAAATGCCAGCAGCCTTTACCTGCCACCTACTGGTTTGGGGAACAGCTCTCAGACTTGTGTGTGCGCCATTGGAGCTGTGTGACCAAAACTGAACCATGCCTGCTCAGCAGTGCTGTCACTGAAACCACCAGGGTTGCAGTTGTCCATGAGCATCCTACCTTCAGTGTTACACACCCGAAATACCTGTCCAAGATCTGGGACACCTTTGCAATGACTAATCTTGTGAGCTGCCTACCAATAGTATTTGCTGTTGCAAAAGACATCCTGGGCTGATGCCACCATGTTTGTCGTGTTGAAGGCTTCCAGCATCACAGAGGCACTGCCAGACATGTTTGGTCTGGGCACCCAAACTGGTATTTCCCAGTATTGGGGTTTGCTCAGTCATGGTGAATGTTGGGGTATTTTCACTGTCCCCTCTGAATACAGGGAAGGGACAGACCAGCTGCCTACCGAACAAAGAGGGGACAAAGAAATGGTGTCCCCACTGAGGCTGAAGTTTAAAATCATGCTATCTGTAATATGCTAAGGCACTTAATAAAAGAGGGAGCGTGGTGCTGGTGCAGATGGCACAGCAGTGTCCTGTGCCTCTCAGGGGGAGAAGAGAGAGGGGATCAGTGGTCTTCCCAGTTTCCCCATTAGCACCACTCTCACTCTTTCTTTTTGATTTTCTAGAAAGCAAACTTGTTTTTGCGTTAAGTGCCTCCTTCTATACCCCAAACTCTTCATGGCCTGTTACTGTTTTTTCTGAAACATTTTGAACTAAATGCTCCATTCAAACCTGTCCCCAAACCCTACTGGTACTGCTGAATCATCTGTTTTAGCCTTCCACCCCTTAATGGTCCTTTTACAATATTTATGGTTCACACTTTTAATAACGTGAGATTAATCTAACTCTGTATCTTTTTCACATAATAATTGTAATTAAATCTCTGAATCCTGATGGAATATTATCGAGCAGCTTCTAACAGCTGCTACAGCTGGTAGGGTTGGATCCACAGGCCACTGATTTTCTTAGTTTTGTGGAAGCCATACAGGACTCAAGAAGAACCAAATATTATTTTCACTGCAGACTTTCCACTGGTCACTAAACCGATGTCTGTACTAACCAGGCTAACCTTATTATTCTGAACAGGAAGGCAGCCCCATCCCACCATTATGAACTGGTTTGAGAAAATTACTGATTTCTTTTCAGTTCAGCAGCTGAATGAAAATGTTAATAAAAGAAACAAAGAAGTAATTATCAGAATGAGCAGTATGTAAAATTTGCAGGTGTTTCTTTTAGCTAAAAGAAGCCTTATCCAAAAATCTGTCCCATCTGACCCAAAGCAAAACACTTTCTTTCCTTGCCTTTATTAAAAAAAAAAAAAAAAAAAAAAAAAAAAAAAAAAAAAAGGGGAGAGACTCCATACACAGATTTGTTCCTACACATTCAAGATGCCAGCCAGCACCACACTGTCAAATCCTCCCTCAGAAAGCAGCTGTGCTCGCACTGCACTGGGTGAATGACAAGGCTCTGTCAGGATGTCATGCTGTCCCAAAACATTGCTGCTGTGTCCAATTGACCAATAAATAATGTCTTGTTCGGGGATGCTCTCCTGAATAGCTGGGTAATCGCTGTTCTCAGCTAAATGCTCCCTAATGGCTGAGGTTTCCTTTGGAGTGGATGTGATGCCTTCGGGTGAGGGATTTCAGTGGTGCAAACTGAAAGTGCCTCCAAGGAACTGAAGCCAAGAGCATCCTGCAGTATCCTCTCTGTGTAGTGAGGAAAATTGTCACCAACAATTAGTCATGGCTTTGTTTGTTTGTTTATTTTTCCCTACAAATAACTATTTGTGTCAAGTTTATGAACAGTTTTGGGATAACTGAACTATTTTGGGGGGAGAATTTGCAATTTCCTTCTAAGTAATGCTGATATCTACTTCAGCAGTTAATTACTATTGCCAGCTCTGAGAATCCTTTGGGCAGGTGGAGACAGTGTGGAAGAGACAGAAGTGAGACAAAACATTTTCCAAGCAAAGATATAATTAGGGATTAGACAGACTGATCCTACTGCATAGTATAATTAGGAGATTATGGCATGGCATTGGCTGGGATTAGACTTGACAGAAAAATCTCTACCCTGCTATATAAAACCTTCCAGGTTTTGAACCGGAAACCTGTTCACAAAAAGTCTTCACTGTCTTAAACCCGTGTCCTGCAGCAGTCTTGTGCTGCTAAGGCTTGCATGTCGAGGAGTGAACGGAAACTTGTGTGGGCAGAGGTGGAGAAACTCCTCACGGGAGGTGACCACAGCTCTGTCTGCTGCTTCCCCTTCCCCACACAGAAACTGAGGCTCCTCTGGCACTCCCTCAGCCAAGCCTTTCTTTGAGCACCTCCTGATTATCCGCACCATGGGGCAGTGGGCTTGAGGACCCCCTGCTTCCGCTCTGGTTTCTGCTGGGATCTCTCCTAGGGGTTTGGGAAGAGGCTTGAAGTGCACGTGCCTCCTCTCTAGACCTGGGCATCATGTGGGAGGACAGAACCACTCTTTTACTCAGTAAGGGAACCCAAGGAAGGTACTCTGTGGGCTGGTGGGCAGGGAGAGAGAGAGAAACCAGCCTGTGCACAGCCCCAGTGTCACAGTGGTCTGCATCAGCCAAGCCAGATCCTAAACTGAACACAAAAAAATTGTGAGAATCAGCTACACGGATCACATCCCCTTATCTCCTTACCTAAAGCATTTCTAAAATCAATAACTCAAAAAAGAAAAAAAAAACCACTAAAATTACCTTGAAATGAACCACCAGCAGGATAGGTTTGGTGTGTTTTTAGTGCACTAGTTGATTAATTCTTGCTAAAAGTCAATAAAACACTCCAGTGAAGCATTCCCCCAAAGAAGCAGTAAGACCATTCATCTGTGGTACTTTTTGTGGTGCCCAGGGATGGAGATTTCCTGAGAAGAGGGAAGTGGGGAACTGTAGTGCTCCTCTCCAGCTCTGAGCACTTTGCCAATGGTCTATTTGTCATGCACTATGGTTGCAGCATCAAGGCTGTTCAGTTCCCATGGCACCCTCTTTACCACATTTTTTTTTCTTTAATGAAGCATTAATTCTCCAGCACTGGAGCCACGTTTTACTGTGTTATATTTATTACTAGCTATTCATGGCAGTGTAGATTGTAAATGTGAACAACTCTGAGTACTTCCTTCACTATATTCACCAGCACTAGAGGTGGATAATAAAATAATAACTTTGTCCTATGGTCAATTAATAAGACTAAATCTGGGGATGAAACACATGTGACAAAAGCCTAGTGTGAGAAGGCCCTGCAAGATGCTGCAGATCCATTTTTTGGTTTATCTTTCTGATGCTCAAAAATCAGTGTTTAGTAAAGTTTCAACAGCATTCACAAGAATATCTTGACCAAATCAAAGGGGTTTTCTACTTTGGGGAGCAGTGATTTCAACAAAGTTGGTTGTCTTTCTCTTGCTGTGCAATCACAGAATGAAAAATTGCAGAATTTACAGCAAATAGAGAGTCATCAATACATCATGTTGTCAGACTATGATTTGTCTGGAGACAAATGACTGTCAGATTTCCTCAGCCTAGGATGTTAATCTGAACGCTATCTGTCATTGAGTAATTGTGCTCAACTTCCCAGCACTCACATCAAGCCAAATATCCAGGATACTAAAATGAAGATTAAATGTGTGATTTTATTTAGAAATTATTCCAGAACAAGTGCTTGGATTCTCAAATCTTTTATGGTATATTTTGAATCCTTTTGCAATTTTATCTGTGATATGAACGAAATCTTTGTGATACACCATAGGCTTCTCTAGTAAATGTAACCATCTCTCCTCTACCTTGTATTTTCCTTGGTCAAGATTATTACCCCCTGGAGTATCTTACTTAGCCTTTTTGCTATCTGACAAGCTAATTAAAAAGGTACTTCAAGTTGCAAATAAAGAAGTAAAAGAAGACTTAGAACTATAAAGAGTAATCCATATACTTCCATAAAACACCTATCTGGGGGATGTTAAATTACTGCAATGTACAGTCAGGAATAAAAGGTAACACAGTAAATTGGAGCTGTAATTTCCTGTCCCATTAAGAGATTAATAAATTTTCCTTTGACAGTGACAGCAGTTGAGCTTCAATATAAGCACACATGATATGAAAGCCAAAGATCTTGTTTTAAAAGTGTGTATTGACAGCCATCTGTCTGGGATCCTGCAAAATATGGTAGGATTTCCGTCCTCCCCTCCCACCCCCCATTTGGCCCAGTTGGACAATTTTGTCAGAGACTGAAGAAAGCTTCAGGAGCTCCTAAAATTGGAGTGCATCCCTATTTCCAGAGTGGATTTTTTGTTTTTGCAAGATGTTGGAGATCTTACTGCCTAAAATACCTGCTTGCTTAGGGGAATTTTAAATGTGAGTCTTATCACTTGTGCTTGACATCAATTAACTCTTGGAAGAAAGAAGTCTTCTTGTATATTTAACAAAATGACCTGGAAAGATCTGTGTTTAAAGCAAGCTTGCCAACCTGCTTGTCAGCACTGTTCTGGGGAATAATCCTGTTCTTTGGGGTTCCCCCAGAGCCTTGAGAGCAGCTTGTTTCTCCAACCCCCCAAAAGATGCCACTTGTCCTGTAGTGAACCCCACATCATCCACCGAATTTAAGGTGCCTGACCTTAGTTCCTGGAACTGGGCTGAGTTTCCCTCCAGTCCCCCCCTGTTTTTCCAGCAGATGGCAATAACCCATAGTCGGTTAGTGGGAGGAGTGGGGGGTCTGCACAGAGCGGGGGCAGGAGCCCCGCCAACAGCCCTGCCAAATCCCTGTGGTGTGGGGAAGGGGGAAAAGCAGGGAAAAGAGAGCAAGGCAATGAATAATAGATTACTCAAATCTAGCCAGTGAGAAAGTGCATACACAGGAGAGGGGAAGAGTGCATAATTCATCTATAATTGCTTGGGGGGGATTTTAAATAAAGAAGAGAGATGGGTTGCACATTCCCTTTGTTTCTTTTTTTAAAGTTTTCCAGCAGTAGAAATGTTTATTTATTCACCTGTCTTGGCCATAGGGCTCAAAGGTGACCCAGCTACCATCCTGCCATCTGTCAGGTGATGTGGCTGGTCACACATGGGATGCCAAGGTGTGACTGAAGCATGACTAAAAAATGACTGCAGCCTGTAGTACTGCAGGGATAAAGTGGTGAGCGTACAGTATGCACCTTTAAAAAGACTGGGACAAAATCCTGATACCGTCTCGTCAATGGCTATATCACAGCTCCTGAAAATACCCTGGAGGAATTTCTCTGTTGTGACTCATGGTTAATCACCCTCCTCACTTTGCAAACCACAGAATTTATGTGAGGTTGGCTTTTGTCACCGCAAATAAAAACCTGTGTAACTTTCTTGTGTTTCTGCAAAATAAACATGGTAACAGAGGAGAACAGCTTGACTAATCTGGATTCTATAAAAGACGTTTCTTTGGGATTTGAACATGTCTGTGTCTAAAAGTGATGATTTTGTGTGATAACTTACACCCTGCATTTGTCAAGATTAAATACTTGAAAATTTTTGTTTTTATTACAGAAAGTCACATAAATATAGGCCCATGGTCTCAGCTCGACATTCGTGTCAGTATCCTATCTCTGAAAGTTAAAAAAATCCAACTCTTCTGGAGAAATAACAAATGAGACAATGTGTCCTGATTTCCTATTCACCACGGGGGAGGGACAAAAGGCTGGTCTCTGCTGTAAAACCTGAGCATTTTTGACTGCCACTGTTCCACAGCTACCTGTGTAAAGTGCCTTTTGTTTTCTCATCTTGCTACGCTCCTAGCCTCAGTGAAAGACTTTGGCACTAAGTTCCATGTTCTAGTTTGTGTGAAAACCTTCCTCAATTTCCTCTTTGTAACATTTCAGTTTCAATGAATGTTCCTTTCTTTTTTCTTTTCTTTTTATGAAAAAGTGCGCTTAGAAACTTTTGATCTGATTTATCCTTCCAAAGGATAATTTTAGCTAATAATAGCACAAAAATATTTCCATTAAACAGGAGTGGAAACGGATTATGTATTTCCCATCGAATAGCAAAATCACAACAAATATGGCCTCATTCATTAAAAAAAAAAAAAAATCAGATTTGATTTGGATTCGTTTGAACGATGCTGCCTAGGGAGAGCAAAGGAAAAGAGGTGTCACAGTATTCCCATCACAGATCTGGGGGGAGGGGAACACCTCCCTTTGAACATTTACACTTGGCATGAAAAATGCAGGTTCAGTGTCTGCTTGAGGGGATTTATATACCACTACTTTCTCAGTCCTTCACCACTAATCGCCACTCCATTAAGTATTCCGGGGTGCCTGCAATCCTGTTGCTGCTGTTCCACTTAGCATTAATAATTAAATCTTCATTGCAGAGGGACTGAGCTTCAGATATCTTCCATCCTCGAGGAGTGCTCCAGGCTGAGAAGCGTTCACACCTTTTGTTGAAATGCCTACTCATATGTTTTTCACACACCAAACCTGTGGCAGAGGGACCAAAGGTGGCCCATTTAGAGCGACTCTTATGGTCAGGATACTAACATTAAGAGATTCTAAACATAATTTTAAATCTGGTTTCTGCTTCATTTGAACTAAGCTACAAAGTTTTTTTTTTCTTTGCTATAAAAATGATCACATTTAAATTTGTTTTGACCCGAGTCAGGGCCCGTTTTTAATTTTGCTTCCTCCCCCCACGACGCCTTGCTTTTTTTGTCTCGGCAGGAAGCCTGAGAACTCTCCCTCCCTTTTCATTAATTGCAGACATAATGTTAACAAAACTCTGAGCCAGTGAACACTTCTCACTTGGCTTTGGAGTTTATTCATCCCTAAGGTAGAGCGATTATTTCATAATTGGAAGCACCTTCTAGGGACTCTTTTATCAGCAGTTTAATGGATACTTAGATCTCAGCCACTACTTCCTTGTGAATCTGCCTCGCTGTTAACAGTTCTTATCTCGGCTCAGCTGTTTGCAACTGCTCTGGGCCCCCTCCCTGGTAGGACACAGTTTCATCCTGACCGAAACCGGCATCCTACACAGCATCGCTCTGGCACTGGGGCAGGCAGCTGCCACACCATGTTTCTTCCCACTCTGCAGGAAGAGATCATGACCTCAGTTATGTAAAACAGCGGAGGGAGCAAACATATTGTGTACTGGTAAAGTCATGACTTAGTATGCACAAGGCTTCTAGACTTTCTCATTAGGGACCGAGCTAATTAGAACTGGCTAAAATGACCATATAGTGCACAGGTTTTTATTTCATGGGCTTCAAAAGAGATAGAAGTCTCTAAAAGGTTTAGCGTTTATTAAATTAAAAACTGGCTTTCCAAATTAAGTCTGTGATTACATGAATGGACGATTTTGATGAAAATAAAGAGAGTTTGGGGATTGGCTTAATAAATTTGATAAAGGTAGGATATTTCAATGAATGCTTTAGGGAAGTGCCAGCCAGTGAATGGCTGAGGATCGGAGAAAAGGCATTGGCTGACAGCTATGGCAGTGTCACAGCTAACACAGTCTTTGATTTCTCCCTTTCTTTATCACAGAGCAACTGTAAAGTCAAGTTATGATCTGCCTGAAATGGGATCCTTCACATCAGCTTGGGGTGTAAACCTATGCTGGTCCAGCCAAAATACAAAAAAAAAAAAAAATTTCATTATTTCTAATGAAACTTCTATTTTACTATTTAAAAACGGCATGCAAATAACAAAGACCCAGCCAATCCCTTTTATCACTTTCTCCCATGGTTTTCTCTCTAGTGAAAAAGTGGAATGACTCATTTCTGGCTAGAAGCAGGTGAGACAGCAGAACTAACAGCAGCATTGACTGTGTCACCTATGGCATTATTCCTACACCAGGCCTTGAGCAATTAAATAATTTAAAAGAGCTTCTTTTCAGTTTTCAATGGAAAACAATTGAGCAAACAGAAAGAGCAAGGAAAAACAGCAGAGAAACTTGCAGGAAAGAAAACATAAGACAAAATGTGGAGTTGGATTCCTGGAGATATCTCTATTTGAAGAAAGAGTGACAGGATTGGAATGATTTCGGCTCTGAACTCCAGTGACTGCTTGAGAATGGCTATGATATACTGAAATTACTAAGAACTCTGAGCCAGCACATAGTTTCCTTCATACCAACCCACTCAGGGATTTGAAATAACTTTCTTTGTTAGAAGCAAAACACAGAAATGAAAGATAGAAACACAGCTTGCCATGGAAATGTCATGACCTTCTACCTGACTCTTTCTGCAGTAGCTATTGGCACAGGAAGACTGAGGTTTTTTTCTTTTATGAAGCAGAATTAAATAGAGAAAAGTTTTTGCAGGGGCTATAATGGAGCAGAGCAACTGGAGAAGGAAGAATAAAAAGGGGCAGTCAAATAAACACAGTCACAGGTACTGAAACTTGATAATCTATACCTGTTTATACAGTGAAATTGTTAGAGCAGTCCTCCCTATGGCTTTGGTCAGAGACCAGCTTGCTGTCTCCCACATGTGTCCTGTGATTGGACCTTTCCCAATAAGTAGTTTAGATAAGAACACTTGATTTTGAAGAGTAATAACTCTATGGCTGGGCTGGAGGGCCTAACTGTCTGAAAGATGCTTAGACCTGTTAAACTCACTGGTTTAGGCACAGTCTTAGTGAATTCAGGGATCTTTTTTGACACAGCCACCAAATTCCATCTTTTCTCTAAATGTATCTAACAGCATCTTGAAATGCGTTAAGATTTTTTCTGATTCTAGTATTCCCTCTGAAGCCATTCAAAATCCACACCCTGCTTATGACAAAGAGTTTAAAAAAAGTAATCTCTTCCCTGCTGAATGATAAAAACGAGTATTTTTTATCCTTGCTATTGTTGGCTACTTTAGTTCCTATTTCTATTATGGGTAGGAAACACCTTCTAATTTCCACCTCACATCTATTCACAGCTCAAACAGGAGAGCCACCCTGCCCGTGCAGTATGTTATGCAGCAGCTTACCCAGTCATACAGACAGGCCTGGACACTGAGGCTGTGCCTGCACCAGTAAATAGAACTGGCTAAGGCTGTCCTCTGGCCTGAGTGAACTGGCAGCATCCATCAGCTAAACTCTTCCACTCTGAAAGCCAGAGTGGATGCATCCAAAGGGCCTAATGGGAACACTCTCTGGCATGTGTTAATTCTCAAACTGCTTGAACACAGAATTATTTGGCTTGGTCAAAACCATGTGCCAAAACCATACCAGGGAGCAGGCTGACAATTTAACATTCTGGGTGGCCCAGTTTGTTTACCAGTATGGCTATATGTTTAGACTGTGACCTGCAAGAATGTTTCCTGAGTTGATTATTGCAGTTACCAGATGAAATATTTTTCTGAACCACTGAGATCCATAAAGTGAAACCTCTTCCACCAGGAATTGCTCTCTAGCTCAGTTTTCTTCAAGACCAACCCCATGATGGCCAAGCAATACCTTTAAGAGGAAAATATCATACTTATGTAACAAAATATTTCAGAGAAAAACTGAAAAATAACACATGCATGTCCATTTTTCTGGTGATAGGTAGGATTAAATTAATTTTAGGTAAGTGAAAATTAAAATCTAAATCACTAATTTTTCTCTCATGAATTTGTCTAATTCTTTTTGAACATGAAAACTTTTGGCATTCACCAATTCCAGTGATAGTAATTTCCACTGTTTAAGTACCTGAACAGACTCTAGAGTGCAATTGCTCTGATCCCATACAGGTACCTACTTTAAAACGAGATGAATTACTCTCCAGGCTCCTTTCACTGTAGAAAATAGAAGTCTGAAGGGAGCTTAGACACCTCTCTTTGATGCAGGTACAAACTAATAGACACCCAAAAAAACTTGGGCAGAATGAACCTCTCCCCTGATGTTTAGCCTGTTAAGCTGAGGTGAACCCCACTCAGCCTACCAATTTCTGCTGTTCCTCACAAACAAAATTCAGTACTACCAGACAATCTCATGTGACTTCACTTTGACTGCCCCCTGGGAACTTCACTGGACCTTGAGAAATCTCTGGGTTGCATGGGTCTAGCAACTCTCAGTATGAGTTGGAGCTTCCAGTTTCATAGCACTCATCAGCAACCGGGTTGTTTACAAAGTCACGCTGGGCCCTTGCACTGGAGCAAATTCTGAATTTGTGTGATTTGGGGAACCAGAAACTCCCTTGTGTATCTTCTCTAAGACTAAATTTGGTGCAGTATAATAAAATGAACTTAACAATTAAACCCCCCCCCCAACATTTAATACACAAAGTTTTATTTAATTCTTTGTGCACAGCTATGTAACATCTTTATTTCCAGTCTGCTTATCAGTGGTCCATAAACGTACTTCTTTCCTTTTCAATAGACAAAAATTAAAGACACTGATGCAGGATTCTCCTTAATTTTCCAAGGTATAAAAGGACATTTACGTTGTGCTTTTTGAATATCAGCATTTTTCATTATATATTTATGCCAGGAAAAAGATATCATTATTTAAAGGATTAATTGTGCCTTTTGTGCGTTTTGCCTATTAGCTCAAACCATGGTGAGATCAAGACATGATTGGCTGTGCAGAGCTGACTAAGATTTAGCTTAGGCTAAGGTCTTAAGTCAAGGTAGCACAAAGAAATGTTCCCCTTCACCCACTGTGAGTTTTAGGTATTCTGTCAGCAAATGATTCAACAATTTTGTCTACTTTTAATTCTGTGCTGTGACTCAGAGATATATTTTCGTGCTCAACATAGAAGTGATACAGTTTGTAACACTATACTTGAGAAAAGTGATAAACAGTTTAACTTCTCAGGTAAATAGCGAGCCAGGTCTTGGCAAGAGCAGAATTAAAGGATCAGTTTGACCAAAACAAACCTCAGTTTGTTCTTTAGTAATGCTGGCAATCAGATAGTTGTAAAAATTGTCCTTTACTTGCAAACTGAGACTGCTAATACAGACAATAGGCTTGTTTGAATTTTTGTTACAGCTTCCATTGGATGACCTGAGAAAGATGTGAATACTGGAACACCACAATGGCCATGTGGTTAATAAACAGAACAAAGTAAAAAAACGTGTGTTGGCCAGTGTCCACTCTGGATAATGCGATTTGCAAAAATAATCTGCTGGCAAAATGGAAAAAATTTACAAATTCCTCGCTGATTTTTCACAGTAAAACAAATAATCTTCTCTGAACTGTGGATAAAAGTTCCTCCTTACGGCAGAGAACATTCCTTTGTAGCGTCATGGTAAAAGAAGTTCCTCACTCAACTGCTGAGGAATCTGAGTTCCTTGTTCTGTATTCTTTACTTTAGTTGTTCTATTGTCAATAGATTTTCCTTATAATGCATAGTTATATAAATAAAAATGGCTCATCTGTTAGTTGAGTCAGGAGATGGGGAGTAAATTGACAAGTTCATGCACAAAGCCCACAGCATCTGCACTTTGTGAAAAAGTGCTTTTGTAGTACTGAGAAAGAACAGAAAGGAGGGACTGATTGTATGTCTATGTGTGGGTGGTAAGAGTATTTTTAGATAGAGGTGAGAGGCTGGAAGCTGTAAAAAACCTGAGAGTAGGAGCAGAGTAGACAGGAGATGACACAGGTAATGTGCTTTATATCAGGCAAGTTGAGCCATTTAATAGAGTACATTTATAAATGGTATTAGAAGTAAAATAAAAATATTTTCTATCAGAACTGTTCACTGATTTAAATACATTTGTCTGAATTCAGAATGGTTTCTCTAGTGCATATCACTGCTGGGGTTATAAGATCAAGCAGAGGAAAAGTCTCTAAAAAGGAGTGAAAACCCAAGGAAACAGTAAAATGAGCAAGGTGGATATTTGCAGTATCTGCCTGTGAGATGTAACAAAGCCTTCTGTATTTACCTTCTCAGTCACTTCTGAAAGCAAGAATCCACACAGCTCATAACGAGATTAGTCTGTTTGGTGAGGAATGGTGGCAAACAATGAATAAACAACCTGGATTTAATACTGATCACGTTTTAAGCAGCACATTTCTGCTGGTTACGTAACATCAGTCCTGGCTCTATGAGTAATAGGATGGCAATAGCCACTCTCAGATATGCATTTTAAATTAATTAAAACATGACACACATCTAGAATTACTGCAACTGAGGCATAAAGTAATGGACAGCTGAACTTGCAGAGATTTGAAATAGACTCAGAAGAAAAAAAAATTGAAAAAAATGTCAAATGGGAGTTTGCCCTTCAAAATTAATAGGGTCATCTTTTTAGACATATAAGCCTAGTACTTCAGAACTTCGAATCTAAGGAAAGAAAGCAACATTTTCTACATCTAACTCAAACACCAGAAATGGATTTTTCCAAGACTGGATTTTTAGAACTGTGAAGCTTGGTTTCTGTGGATTTGTGTTTTATGATAGAATGCATGTATCAACTTTTCCTCCACAAGTCCAGCATTTACAGTGTCACTTTCTTATGTGGCTTCTTCTCCACCTTCGTATGGCTGACAGCTTTTACAGAACTAGTGGGAGCTTACCCACCTTTAAGACAACTCCCTTTTGGCAAACATAATTAAGTCTGGACAAAGGTTTTGGAAGTCCAGCGTAACAGAACAGACAGACACAGTTCAAACACTGACTTTTCATAAGGAATCCCTTTTTAAACAGAGAAATTGATGCATTGTGTGCAAGTTATGATGTAGAACATTCAGAACACAACAGTTATGTGAATTGAGTCCTGAAGTTTCTACCATAGCTCACATATACTACATAAAGCAATTACAGGTGGCAATTCTTTCAATCTGTGATTTGTGAGGTCAATATGTGTACTGGATGTTTCCAGCTAACACGTAGTCCCATCTGAGGTGCCAGTATGATACCCTTCCCAGATCCCCAAGGGCAACAAGTCACAGCAGTTGTGAACTTCAGCTTTTTCCATTCCAGTGAAATGATGGAGAAATCCTTCACAGGCAGAAAATGAAACAGATACCAAAATTGAAACTTGGGCTGGACAGTTTATTTGTGATGTGGAATATTTCATGATTGCATTTGGGCAGGGACTCAGAATTACATATCTTCTGGCACCTTCAGCTCTATTATGCATGTTGATATTATGTGGGACCATTGGTTCAACACTGACTCAGAGGGAAGCGTGCCTCAGCCTGAATCACTAATGCCATATCCTGCAGCACTCTAGTAAAGCCTTGGCAATAGGGAAAGATAATTACAATGTGGTTACTATGATTGATTTTTGAGATGCTTTTCTATATACCTCAGGCATGTCAGTAGGTAAAACACAGTCAAGCTTGCTTAGAAATACCCAAATGTCCCAAGTATATTATTTTTTACCACAAATCTGGGCATACAAATACAATCCTACTAGACAAAAACATCCAACCAAACACCCTACTTTGAATTACTCTGTCTTTTTCATGTATATATAATTTACAAAAGAGTAAGTATGAATACAAAACTGTTGTCCTTTTACATGTTTCTTTTGCCTTTAATGATAAATAAACATCTATATACAAGATGTTGTTTTCCTTACAATAGAAATGCTAATCTCTAGTCTGTTTTTTTCAGACTGTGAATAACTGCTGAACGAGTACATGTGACTGTGGTATCAGCCTTACAACATCAACAGAATTTTAATAATGGTGTTTTGTGAACAGACAGTCAAATGATCCTTGGTGTCAAGGGGACATTCTCACAAGTATTCAGGCTAAGATACACAGACACAAAGCTACAAGGTATTTGTAGTGTTTACAACTTACTTTGCAAGTTGTTGTATAACACCTGATATAAGAGGTGAAGGAAATATCAATACTGGAAATTCAATATGAATTGGGATTCAGTGTGAAAATACGTCCACATGTTCAATTACACCTATTTTTATCTTTTCCTCAGTAAGAGTCTATTTCTCTCTCTCTCTTGCTGAAACTCCACAGGTCTTTTGCCATTGCATTTCCTTCTCTGAGCAAACCTGTTCTTTCCACATTCTGATGGTTTTAATGTCTCCTTCCTTGTTCCGTGTGTTAAAATAATCAAAGAAAAAGTTAGGCCAGCATTAACCTTCATTAGATTAATAGAGTGCAGACAGTTTGCATGTCTCTGTGCCATTGTTTCAGGATGTTTGCAGATTCATTCTGATACTGCTTTATCAGTTACAGTCAGTTCATGCTTTAAGGTTATCTTTGCAACCAAGAGAACTAGATACCGTTTTTCAAAGGAGAAGGATTAGACTCCTCAGTTTCAAAATGCTGTGAAGGCCACCTAAATATTTCCAAACAGTGTTTGAAGACTTTTACTAATGTAGTTAGAGACACCAAGTAAGTTGTAAATAACAAGGTGCAACTGACCAAGGACTAATTATTTCTTTTTGCGCAGACCGTTTGAAAAATGGGCTTTTTTCGGATATCAGCTGTTAAAACACTCAGACCGACCGCTGCTTGGTGTAGTTTTTGTTTTTCATCAGGTGTTCCCAGCGGGGACAGAAAGGCCTAGATGTTTCACAGCGCCGTGCGGATCAGAAGGCGATGGCATCGCTGCGCGGTCGCCCCGGGTCCCTCCAGCACGACGGACGGACGGACTGACGGACGGACGGAGCGCCCCGCGCGATGCCCAGTGCCCGGCGCGGGGTCCGGGCGGTCCCGGCGGGGTCCGCGGCGCCGCCCCCGCCACACCCCCGCCGGTCCCGCCCCCAGCACGTGATGCGGGAGCGGTGACGCCGCCGTGCCCCGGCGCGGACACTCGGCGGGGCCGCGGCGGGAGCGGAGCGGGGCGGGAGGTGAGCGGCTGTGCCGGCCCGGCCCGGCCCGGCGGACGGGGGAGCCGGAGCGGGGGGGGGCAGCGCGGCGGGACGATGGGGCAGGGCTGGGTGGCCCCGCGGTGGCACATCCGCGGCCGGGCTGGTGCGTGGCGCCCGCAGCCCCCTCCCCGGTGCGGTGCCGCACGTCCCGGGGCGCCGCCGGGGAGCGCCCTCCTTGCCCAGCGCCCCACGGGGGTCCGGGCGGCGCCGCCCCGCTGTGCCCCCCTTGGCGGCGGCTCCGCGGGGTGGGCGGTGCCGGGCGGCAGCCCCGCTCCGGGGCACCGGGAGCCAGCCCCGCAGGGGGAGGCAGCTCCGCATGGGGAGGCAGCCCCTCTCCGGGGCGCTGCCCGCGGCGCCGGGCAGGGCCGGCAGAGCCGCCGTGTGCGGGCGGCGCTCGCTCTCACCTGCGGGAGACAAAGGGAGGCAGCGGCGGCCCCGCCGCCCTTCCCGGACGCCCCCGCCGGTCCGGGGGGGTCTGACGCCCTCCCTTGTGTGAACCTGAGCGCGGTAACTCCGGGTGGGTCGGTGCGGGTGTGCCGCCCTCTTTATAGCCGGCCCTCGGAGTCAACAACTTAACAAAAGCCCGCACCGAGGGGCGAGCGGGGCTGGGGTGGGGGGCTCGCGGAGCTGCGGGTGCTGTAGCCCGGCTGAAAACTTGCCCTGACAGCTGTTCAAAATGCATCGCTTGTTCAATACTCTGAGTCACAGGCAATTATTAAATGGTTGCTTATTACGCCGTTAGTGTTTAGGGCCGTGTGAGCTCCAGGAAGGTAGCTTGCTTCCAAGTAGTGCTCTATTTCTAACTATGCTAATAACCTTTGAGGAACCAGTGAAGGACTAAGCTTGTTTCCATAAAGCTAGTAAGTTGTCTGTGTTTCGGTTATGTATGTCGTTTTCATTTGCATGTTTGCATCTATTTCTGTACAACTTTTGCATGCTCTAGATGAACACTTTGCAGATGATTCTTACAGGTACCAGTGAGGGCTGGTCTGCGTGAAAATACTGGCTGAGGAATCAGGTGTGCTGGACAAGTAGTGGTGCCCCTTGGGAAGACAGGTATGAATAGGGTTGAGTTCTGACAAGGTTATTGTGGGACCAGTCTCCCAGGCAGTGGTTTTGCAGAGTACAGCCTGAACTCTTAGGAAAACTGCCCAGGGAGAAGCAGAGTCGTGGAATCTATTGAGCTGCAGCCAGGGTATCTCATCTGGCCTGAACTGTTAAGAATTTATCTTAATTTAGCCTCTATAATTGAGTTTATTTCTGTATCAGCACTGTGGAAGGGTTCATTTCAGTAGTGGGTGAAGTTTGATGCTGAAAATGGAAAAAGATTACACAAGTCAATTGCTGCTGCTTTATAGGACACTGTGAACAAGGTCACACAAAGAAACTTAAGGCAATTGTTTAATAGTGGCGTTTTTAATAACTTACCATCTGCTTGTATTATAAAGTAAGTAACAATTCCATAGCCACAGCGAGTAAGGGGTTTTTTTTTTTTTCCCCTAGAGGAAATTAAAAGAAGTAGCACAAAGTATTTTTAGTATTTCTCAAGTCAGTTACCTGGTTCTGGAAGATCAGAAGAAAATACTTTGTGCCTGATCAGTTCAAAAGTCAGGTATGAAACACTTATTGTGTAAATCCTGATGTTTTTTGGGGTGGTAGAGAATCTTTAGTTCTAGGATACTGCTGAAGTTAGAGGTGATCCTATCTAATATATGGGCATACTATATATGTATCATATATGATCATATTTATGATTCTGTGTATGTGTCTTATGTAAGTGGTCTTGAAAGAAACGCGGTATTGTGTTTCAAGGTAATTGAGTGAGCATCATTCTGAAGTTAAGTCTGGATGCTCTAAGAAGGTGAGGGTGCTGCTGCAGGGTTTAGGTTGCCCTAGGAAAGGCTCGCCTCTGTGCAGACCTACAGCTCTCTGAACCCTTGCCAGCGTGAGGGTGGCTGAAGCTGTCACATTGGCTATCACATCACCATAGATAAAAACGGTCTCGCTTTGTTGGGGACGTACATAAAAAATATAGCTAGAGGCAACTGCTTGCATGGAGAATGCACCGTGCTACGTGTGCACCCCTCTATGGGGAGAACTCCCTCCCGGGCCCGGAGTGCGGAGCGGGCTGTGCCATCCCGGGAGGAGCGGGCCGGGCTGTGCTGCCCGGGGCAGGGGCGCGGCGGCGCCCGCGGGCGGAGGGGTGGAGGGAGGGAGGGCGGGGCTGACCTCTGCGAACACGGAGGGCTGCCACCCTTACTCAGCCTTAGCTGAGTAAGAGATGGGAACAGTTCCATCGGCAGTCCGAGTCCGAAGGGATCTCTGCCTCTCGCTTCCCTGTGCCGTGCCTGTCATCACCAGTGTCCCCTCCCGCAGGACAGCGTGAATGCTCCGCGAAAGGCTGGTTTGTGTTTCCACGTGGAGATGTGGCCAGCCTTAGCTACCCTGTAGTGACTGGGTTTTTCCTCACCAGAAGAAAAGTGAGGCCTGAGTCTGTTCTTTGGTGCTCGTGAATAAGTTTTTTTAGGTCTTAATTGCCAGTGAGGCCACTTGTTGTTATTAATCTCTTAATCAGATATCGAGACTGTATTATTTATTTAAGGTATTAAAGCCTTACAGATGTTCTCTGTGGAAGTAAATGATTTTTCATGCTTATCATCCTCTAATTAGGGTTCTTCAAGCTTCTTTACTGAAGTGGGTGCCATCCAGTGTTACAGGTAATGGTAAAGAAAAAAATTACAGTGAGGGTACAAGGTCTGAGCAATCATATTGCTTCAGTTGTTGATTAGTAGCACAATGAAGTCAGTAGTCCAAATGTCAATATTGTGCATTCACATCTGCATCATTGTGAGCCCCTGACAGGAGAGGTTTGACCAAGGTTTCCATGGCTCCTTAACCCATGTACTCTGAGACATCCTCATGAAAGGACATTGCAATTGGCCTCCCTTGGCCTGCACATGGAGTGCATGTAACACAACTGTATTAAAACAATTCAAACAAAATAAAAATTAATGCATTTGGATCTGTGAAATCAAGGCCATGGTAGTTGTTTGCAGACCTACAGGGTTAATTTCCTACCTATACCATAGGTATTTCTTGCTATTCTAGGTTGAGGAGGAGAATTAAAGCCTTGCTGATCCTGATGATGTGATCTGTTTGTAAAACTGCTTTAGTGTTCTGGCCAAACAGAGAATACAGCCTGTCTCTTTTTGACTGTATATTCTACTTTACCAAATGTTTGCTATTGGCTTGATAATTTTGCAGCTTGTATGAAAGAACAAAAATTGTGCTGCTTATTTTTGTTGTTTCTTTTGTTGTTGTTATTGTTGGGGTTTTTTGGAAAGGGATCAGTCTGTAAAACTGATTTCAAAAGTGGATAGAGCTATTTTTGTAGCAGCTCTGTTTTATTTAACTTGTATTTCTCAAAATTTTGGGTTTTTTTTAAACATAAAATGCAACTTGTTGAACCTCTCTGTCTTGTAAAAATTTTAATAGTGCATTCTCAGTAAGTAGTTATATGGAAGTGACAAAAGAGAAGTGAAAAATCCAAGTTTTTAAACACTTTTTAGCCCTCTGGGAAATCAGGAGCTTATGTTATCTTCTTGGTTTCTGTGTGGGAGAAAGGACAAGGACCTATTCACTCTTTCTCTGTTTGAAGTTTTGAGATAGCAGAGCTTCAAGGTAGACTGCAACTTGGTAAGACTGGTATATGAGCTGGAAGCCATGAAAGGGATCAGTAGCAACTTTAAAGAAATGTTGGAAGGAGTTGGGTTTAGTAACAAGAAAAAAAAATAACATTTGCATGGTAGAGCTTCCAAAACTAGGAAAAGAGTGGGAATGGCTGCAATTTGTTCATGTTTACCTTCTGCTACTGTTGCTAAACAACTGCCGAGCTGCACTTAAAAACACCTATTTATTTAGAGCAGCAGGTAAGCAAGTTGTTTTTTACCGAGGCTGCAAATAGACTGTAATAATGTGAATGTCAATGTACCATTTTATGGTAAACACCAGAATCCAGGCATTCTTTTCTACTGCTTTGTGTTCCCATTGTCAGCCGTGTTGAATGTGGTACCATCATTCCTTCTGTCAAATCCTCGATTAAATTGTAAATCTGACTTTGTGATTCCATTTGGAGTCTTGTAAATGATGGTGGCTTTCTAGTTACCTGCAGAAAGTAAAAGATGATGGACTGAAGGAGAGAGAGACAGAGATTAAAGATGGGCACTTCTGTATTGGCATCATACTTTAGCCTTTTACCTTCTCCTTTTTCTTCTAAGTTTTGTGGCAAATGTTTTTTTTTCAAGGCTCAGACCAAATAACAGAAATGGCAAAAGAAAATTGAAGAACTGAATGGTTTCTGCTTTAGCTCTCCGCAGAAGTTCTTTTTTGTTATTTCTGTCCTCAGTCCTGTTTAGCAACTGAGTTCCCTCTGCGTGTGTGTGTGCCTGCATGGAATTGCATTAGTTCCACTCTGTGGCAGGGTAAATGCTACAGATCTCATCACAGTCTTAACTTGCAGAGCTCCAAGTTTCTGCACAACTTTTCACTTTCATGAAACATGCATTTAAAAACAAAAAGATGTTTGTTAATTTTTATAAGATTAAATGTGGTAACATTTTACTTGATGTTTCTTACATTCTATGTGAATGCTAGAGGTCTTCCTGTTTACTTGCATGCTTTGTTTTTCAAGATTAAAAATCATATCTTTCATGTTAATTTACTATGTTGTGTTCAGTGTAAGTTGGCAGGACTGGTGCTTACCCACTCATGAATTTTGACATTGATGCTACATGATTAAACAGAGAGAACTTGTAATTCCTGAGTGTGGATGCAGTTGTCTGGATTACAAGATGCTGAAAGTACATTTCAAAATTTTCATGTATTATTATCCTTTCATTTATTACCCATTTTGGTTTTGGTTCATAGTCCTGTTTTATTACTTCTGAGGTTTTTGGTTGCATTTTCAGTTTTAACCCTTAAACATTTGATTAGATGAGGTTTTCTGTGAGGTAAATACCACAAAAGCTCTCTTAAGAGCGAAGTTAATATACAGAATTTAAACCACTGGAACTGAAGTATCTTGGAAATGTCAAGTACTTTTAATCTAATACTACCATGGTTCTGGGTGGTGAAGTCATAGTAGCAATTTAGATAAATGAATGAAAAAAGCAGTTATACCACTTGTTTAAAAGGCAACATGACCTGCAGCCTTAGACAGCGTGGGTCATGGTCATGTAGCCCCTGGGTCATCTCCTGCTCCAGGGAGGAGAATGTGAGCAGGGTCTCTGGGGCCTGCAACATGTGTGGGTCAGGGACTGCCACCCCTTGCTGAACCTGGTGACTGGGGTGTGACACTGGAGGAAGATTTAAGGGATTCTGTAAGGAATGTTGAATACTCTGAAGGGACTCTTGAACTGAAAGAGGAATCAAAATAAGGAAATAAGTCTTCGTTTGGCTATTTTGATTAACACCAGGGTAGTCACAGTGAAGAAATTAAGCCTATGTGTAAGAAAGAGATTGACTCAGACCAATCCCCCCCCCAACCTGCTGATGATCAATCAGTGTTTTTTACTAAAAAAGAAATAACAGGCTTAATGAACCACTTGATAGCAGGAGACTTGTGTGAATAGGAGAGTTACATTGGTGACTGTTGTTCTGCTGATTTTCTGTTTCATCATCACAAAAGAGATCTGAAAATACTGCATTTTTCCATCAATTAATTAGTCTAAGGTTGACATAAGCAGGATTATTTTTGAAATTATTTTCCCCTGAAGTTCTCTTAATCACTTTATTTCATTTACTCTTTTTGTGTTGCAGCTCTGATTATTAATGGCAAAATAACACTGGAACAGAATGTCGCTTACCTTTTGCCTGAAAAGGTGAAGTCTTTTCAAATAGAAATGGCTGATAAGGGTGGGAAGATCCTTCCAGGACAATTGTACATTCAAGTGGAGTATGACTATGAGTATGAGGCCAAGGACAAGAAAATTGTGATTAAGCAAGGGGAGAAATACATCTTGGTGAAAAAGACTAATGATGATTGGTGGCAGGTCAAAAGAGATGAAAATTCAAAACCCTTTTATGTGCCAGCACAGTATGTGAAGGAAATACCCCGAAAAGCACTGATGCCACCTGTTAAGCAGGCAAGCATGATGCCAAATAACACTTTGAAGTTGACACATGGATTACAGAGATCAACAGAAAATGTGAATAAGTCACCAGAGCTTTCTAGTTTTGGAAAATCTTCTCCAGTTCAAGTGTCCTGCTTAGTTCGAGATGCCAATCAGAATCTGGGACCAAACAGTACCCCATGTCAAACTCTTGGTTTGAGTCTGGACCTTACCCAAAACAATGGAAAACTTAACAATGAGTTGCAATCTCCCAAGGTTTCCAATCAGTTTAGAACCATCTCCATGGGTCACTTCCCATGCCCAGAGTTCTTGGAAATAGAGAAGACCAGCTTTTTGCATGAACAATCTTGTGATTCAGCAGGAGAAGGCTCAGAAAAAATTCACCAAGATTCGGAGTCTGGAGATGAACTCAGTAGCAGTTCCACAGAACAAGCACAGGTAAGCTAAAAAATGCCCCCCACGTGTATTTGTTTTCTTTCATTATTGCCATAATTGCTTGCTACTGTTTTGAGATTTATTCCTAATAAATACAGATTAAGTAAAAATGTCTTCTCCCAGCATGAACTTGTTATTGAAATCTGAACAGTTGATATGTATATCTCTAGTCCTTGCAGAATTTCTGTGCTTTGGGAATTGACTCCATTTACATTATCCTGTGATCGATTGTTACAGAAACACTGTTGTTCTTTCTTTATTAAGGTTGTTTTGATATGATACTGAATTTGGGTTATATTTTCTTTCAGAGGAAGGGAGCCTACAGCTGTAACTCCTCACTACTTGGCCTGTTGAAATAATAGTGTTAGTTACTGTCAATTTTTCTTCAGTGGGTATAGATAGCATAAGAGCTGTAAATTGATGTATTGGTGGGTTTCATAGTTTTAAAATGTTACACCTAAGTTTTTCAGGGAGTCTAAGTTTTGGCTTGATTGTTTTATTTGTAGACTCTTTTAATGAGTCAGCCCTGCCAATTCTGCTTCTCACAACTTTACTCTGGATTAAAACTCAAAACATGTGAATTTGTTAATTAGTATGGAAGAATCTCAGGAATGGTGTACTCCTACTTGGGGCTAAAACTGAGCATTGATGGCCTTTGTCCTTAGTAAAGCAGTTTCTCTCAGTCTTTATTATTTTTTTTTAACAAGCCTCCCCCACCCCCACCAAAAGATTAGAACCCTGACTTAATCGGGTCACTTCTGGTACGGGTAACCAAGTTAATTAGTCTGTTGTAATCCAGGTTTGTTCTTAAACCAGTGTTTTATGTGTACATACACATAATTATATTTGTGTGTATGTATATAGGTAATTCCCCCACCGCACACCTGCCTCCCCCATCTCTCTGTAGGGAGATACTAAGTTACTTTAAATTCTGGTAAAAGCTACCTGGTCTTAAACTTTCTTACTCTGTAGTGTGAAACTGTTGTTGCTTGGGTAAAAACTGATTGTTACAGTAAATCCCACTCGCCAACATGTATTCAGGGTACCAGAGGATCTCAAGTCAAACTTGATGCTAACTTTAGAAATGAAAAATCTTATAATTGAAAGCTGTGAATCAGTGCTTTGCTAGTAAGACACAATGAAGACAAAGCTGCTTAGGAATGAGTCAGTGTGGGAAGATCTTAATGATAGAAGATTGTTTGGGTCATTTATGTAGTCTTGAACTGTACGGACTCAGATATATATTTATTGAAATACTCAGAATCAGTAGTTTTTCAATATCCTACTATATTTGTGACCTCATTCTTGAAATTCAGAGTTTCTCTAGTTATGGGACAACATGCCTTGAATATTTGTATATTTCATGATAATTTTATTTTAACTTCATTCCCCCTCCCCCAGATAAGGAATAAATAGGATTACTAAGTTTAATTTCTTTTCTTCAGTAATGTCTTGTGTATACAGTGTGAGAACCAATGAGCTTTCTTGCACTTTCTTTACAGCACTGCCCTAGCTCAGTGTAGTTGATATGAGCCACTTGGAACGATAAAATTATAATTAGATATTTATTTTAGAAACATGTGTTGGCCTGTTGACTGCCATAGTAATCGATTGCCAAACAGATTATGAAAATGCTAAGGAATGCTTCGAAAGTATATCCTACTTTAAATAGTTTACCACATTAGAATTTATATTACATGTTAGGGAAGTTCCTTCTTCTGTGTTGACTATAATTTGATGCATTTCCTTCTCTAAAGTAGATGGAATTAATATTACATGGGTGTCTTTTGTCAGTAATAAATATATGGCCTGCTGCTCAGTTTCCACTGGACTTTGTGCCTGTTGATGCAGTGACACTTAATCTCTTCACCTTTCTCCCCTCTCCCACCCCACCCCACTGTACTCAGCACTACAACCGATTTATAAGTTTGGATTTGAGCGGGGCAGCAGTGCACATATTGTAGACTTCACTGGGTTATGGAAGCTCTGAAGAGGGGAGTTTTCACAATGCTTAAAACCAACGATTGCTTAAAATACCACATTTTGGCTGTGGAAAATGCATGGTACTTTCTGACTGATGCTACCCACGGAACTTACCATTATTGCAGTCTTGGGCAACAAGTGCACCATGCTCTCTGTGCCTTGCAGTTTGTCTTATTTTGTAACTTGATCTCATTGTGCGTAATCACAAGCTCTTTAAATACAATGAAAATGTTTGACATTTAGTAGCCGTGGGGATTAAAGCAGTGGTAGCACTGATGTCACTGTTAGCACCCTCTAAATATTCGGCGTGCCAGCCTTCTCACTGGAAAAGCCTGGGTTTGTGTCCCCCCCCCCCCCCCGCCCCGAATTCTTTCAATAATGAGCATTGTTTAGTAGAAATCAGCTGTGCAGAAATTAATGGCTCAGAAAGCTGTTTTTATTGCTCTTAGTTTGTAGTGAGAACATCAAGTTCCTGGCTTTCATGCACAAACAGGATTTCACTTCACAAGACTTGACTGTGCTTCTCCCTCCCCTCCCTGCTGTGGAGTTCAGTTTTATGCAGTCTGCATTATAATAAACTCTAAGCTACAGGTGTTTTCTCCTAAATTTGTAAGATTAGAAGCTAGAAAGACCTTAATACCTTTGTGTGGGTAATTTTTTGGGGTGTTGAGGTGATAGTATTCAGATTTAGCCCAACCTTCAGTGTGTTTTCAGAGGAATGCTTCTGTTATGAGATTCTTCTAAGAGGTGGTTAAATTATTCTCTGAAGATTACCCTCCTTCTCCTTTCCATTAATGAAGTGCAGGTTCTGCAACTGTACAGTCTTGAGCTCATAGGCTTGCTGGCTGTGGAAATCCTGGAATATCCAGAACCTCCAAAGTACTGCATAAGGGAAGGATTTTTTAGCAGATGAAATACATGAAATGAAGGATAGAGAGGTGACAGTGTGAGCAGAAGTACTTGCTTATGAGGATGTAGCAAAGGATCTGATCAAGAAAAACATCAGGACTGGGTGATGGACATTCTTCACATTTTATGCAAAGAAATGGCAACTGTTGGGTACAACTGTGGTGCATAAGGCATTTTAAGAGTCATATATTAGTTTACGGACTTGAACTGTAGGAAGGCTGGAGGTAATTAGAGGAAGTAGGGCTTGAGAAGCAACAAGCTTCAATTTAACCCGATTTAAATCTCTGGTGGAGACTGTAACTGCAGGTGGAATTGGAACTGAGTGAAATGGTTCAGGAGTGAATGCACAGCTGGGTGTAAAAATCACTGACATGATGGTGGCACTTGAAGCTGTGGGAATCCATGAAATTCAATAAAATTTTAAGAAAGTGGTGTCAGGTATGATGTCCTGATCCTACAGAAAGGGCAAAAGTACTCCTCAGAGGTGCTGGAGATGTGGGGGAAAGGGAGATTTTGGAAGAGGAATTCTTTAGCAGATGTGGATAGTACATGAAAGAAGCATTTGGGAGGTCCCAGCAATATGCAGTAGAAACAGAGACCTGAGTAATTGTTCTGAAGAAAAAAAATAATTTACGTGTTCAGGTATGCCTAAACAGGCAGGAAAAAATGGAGGAAAAGTAGAAGACGTTTAAAGTGGTCTTGAAATGAGTCTTGGGCAGAGTTTACAGGTAAAATTACTAACAGGTTTTGAGAGAGAAGGCATGCAGACAGGGAGACCTGGGTGAGTTCAGAGATCATGTCAGTGATGTTTAGGTGTTATCTTTGAGGATAATACTTTGGAATAAAGTTGTTACAGACAGAAATTAAAGTCTGCTTTCAGCAATGCTAATGCACGACCTATGGAAAGTAACTTTGTTTCTGATGAGTTATACCTCTTCTGTCACAGGAGACATAGAATATATTGAAGAGTAAATACATGCACTGTCTTAATGTTACTTTTTATGCTTATTAAAAGTTACTTTTAGTAGCAGGCTGGTTTTAATCATTATAAATATAGACAGTGACCTATTTGCAAAGATTGTTCTGTCTTTCATCCTCTTTAGTAATTGACTATTGCATAAACTGTGAAGCACTAAAGGGGATTATCACTAGGATGACTGTTTTGCTTTGATTAACTCTGAGTAGTAAAGATCTTAAAAGGGCTCTTTCTGTCTTACCTTTGCAATTTGTATGGGATTGCTGTAGCTTTTTAGTCAAGAAAACAAAATATTTTGTGTTTCTGTAGACGTCAGAGTGAATCTTGTGGAGATCTTGTCCTCCTTGACTTTATCACTTAGTTGAAAGATTGGTGGCAAAGGGCTAATGTTAGACTGCTTTGCTGGTCAAACTTAAATCTCTAAAATAAATGGCTGTCGCTGTTTTGTGGGGCCCAGAATTAGTTTGCTTCAACAATAGGAAATGTCATGCTGATTTTTACGTCATTTATTTGTCCAAGGGATAAATAATTAGACAGTATGAAAGAAGCATGCAAGAACTTTTTTCTTAATAAAACTGAGCATATTTGCAGATTCATGGTGTCATGTATAATGTAGTATTTTGAATTATGTTTTAAGTACCATCCTTTAATCTCTTAACTCCTTAAAATCAGCATTTGTTATTCTCACGATGTTAAATGCTGAAATATGCCCATTTTAATGAGGTGAAGAATAACTTTCAGGGACAAGGAACTAAAAGCCTTATAGTTTTAAGGACTTCTATAAAATACTAATTTATTTATTTATTATTTTTTGTAATTTCAGTAGCTGCTGCTAGAGCTTTGTAAACAGCTTGAAATGTTTGCTAAGTTGCATCAATGACTCAAAGGTTCTGGACAGATGACATTAAGGAATACTTTTCCTGACTGGTTTTGTGTGTGTTTGTTTTTATTTCCCACTCAGTGTCAACAGGTCTGGATAGTTTCACTTTACAGTGGTGTTGCTTGTGATCAGCTCCATCTCAGTATTTTTAATATGTAAGTCAGGCAGCAGATAATTGTCCCTCTCGGTCTGGGTGAGTAATTTTGAATTTAGGTGCCCTAAAATGAGAAGTCAGTGTCCCACTAACACTGCCTATAGTCCATGTCCCAAATACTCCTCTGAGGGTCCCTTCTGCAAACCAGATTGACCTTCTTTTAAGAAAAGCCACCAAATGCAAGTATTATCTATATGAGGCAGTTGTCAAAAAATCATGACCTGTGAGACAAGTTGTTGCTCTATCCAATGCTGGTTGTTCGAATGCTCAGCTAAATAGGGTACAGTTCTACTTGGTACATGCAGTTTTGTGCTGTGCTTTTAGAACTGAAACAAACATCTAGAGCATGGTTAACATTCTGCAAGTATCAACCCAGTCTTTTGACTTTTCACCCCTATTTACCTTAATTTAATGCAGGAAATGATAAAGTGGAACTTCCAAGGCTTCAACTTACGTGAATAAACCTCTGCCTTTCATCCTGGTAGAACTACTTACCGGCTCAAATGAAGCTCAAGCTGCACTGCCTAAGGAACAAGGGTCATAATATGGAATTGGTTTTTCTCTTTTTATCTAGAAAAGTGTAATTTTGAGCGTGCAATGAGTGAAAAGACTGCTGTCCCCACCTGTCTTTTCTTTTGAATTAGTGCAAAGTGCCAGCCTCAGCAGGGTGACGACAGAATCTTTACGGATGGTGGAGTAAATGCTTAAACAGAAAGCAGTCCTAGGAAAAGGAATGGCTGTTTTGTCTCGCTGCTGCCTAAACTGAAAGCAGCTGGAGATACTGGGGACTTGCTTGTTCTCCCTTGGCAGCGCTTCTGTCATTTTAAGTTGGGAACCTCCAGACATAGAAACGACTTTGTAGTAGATAAAACTGTGTTTGAGAACGTTTGAGAATATTTGATCATATCTTGTTCTCGCACATAACTCTGGGTATAAACAACTGCATTTGGTATGTCTTTACCTAGTTGTGATCTAGGCAGTCGTTTAATATTGCAGTGCTTGCCTATGGAACAAATGTGCTGTTATTCTGTAGAATCCTAAAGAAAGTGTCATTTGTTTCACAGCAGTGTGACAAAACGGTGGGGAACGTATGACTCGGTAGAATAAAATGCAGAACGCTTTTTTCCTTTTTTTTTACGCAGCTCTCTGGAATAGTAGACATTTGTGCTTAAAAAAAAGAAAGTAAAATCTATGCATATCTAGTATGCAAACAGCTGATATTTCTCTGACGTGCCTTACCAGGTGTGTTTGATTTAAAAACACAGTGAAATTGGTTTTGTCTTTATGTGGAGTTTGTTCTAATGCTAAGGACAGTACTTTTAGCCAAAGCAATCTTTCAGGATAATAAGAAGTGAAGATTTTCAGATCACTTTGGTGATGGTGAGTAACTGGACAACATACTGTTAGATTATATGTGTCAGTTTTGAATTTAGCCTGTCTTAATATGGCTTCTGAGCTACTTCTTGGGAAAGACAGTAGATTTCTAGTAGATTCTAGTTCTCTTGTAGTGGATTGTTTTATAAAAGTGCTAGGTTAATACAGAAAGCAATCAAACAAGCACAGAGAATGTCAGTAGCAGGAAATGGAGCAAAACAAAACTGCAGAATACTAATTCCATGGTACTTATGTATTCTAAATAGCACGCGCCTTGAAAAGGAGATAATAGTGCTGAAAATAGTGTAGAAGAGGTGAAAAGTACAAGCAGAGACCTAGAATAGTTCTGTGAAGGCTTTGTAAAAACCTTCTGTGATAGGGGGTGTGCATTTAGTGCGGCGTGCAGAGGACTCCTGATTTTTAAATTGTTAGTGTGATTATTTTTGCTGAAACGGTTAATTGTTTAGAAGTAAAGCAGCCTTAATTTTGGTATGTTTTTTCCTTTCTTTCAACAGTTTTTGTCTGCTTGTCCTGTCTTTGTAAGCCCTTTTGAGAGAGATTTGGAGCTTGTGTAGAATGAAGTGGTGAAGACTGCCATAGGTGTTTGGAATCTATATTTTAATTCCTTTTAGTTCTCCATCTGATAAAAGTTTTGTAAATGAAAGCTAGAAGTTGAGCTGTCTGAATGAATTTAGGTTATTGCTTATGTTGAGTTTTGATGTTATATTATCTGGCTTCAACTTCTGTTTGTAATCAAAATCATGATTAGAAACTTTCTGGCTCCTATTTTAAATCTGAAATTATATATTACATTTTGAATTTAATTAACATAGTTTTAATTGTTCCCTTTTTTAATGGTTTACCTAAGGCTTCTGGATGATCTTCAGATCATCCAGTTAAATTAAGCAACTTCCCTGTGTTTTGTTTAAACACAGTGCTGAAGAGGAGAGTTTTATGTATGATTTCTGGAGTTGTCTGGTGCGCACAGTTGCCATCTTTTGCCACCTGGCTCTACAAGTATTTATTTCCAGTACAGCAGCGAGATGGTGGTGCTGGCCCAAGCAGTGTTGTGGTGAGCATGTCAATGCCCTTTATTGCAAACTGAGTAGTCATACTCTAGTGCAAAGTCAGCAAATCTGGTGGACTTGAGGACACACTTGCCTTTTTAGTGTCAGTGATGTGATGGGACACGCATGCAACAAATATGTTTATGTAAAGAAATACTGTAATAAAATGCTATGTCTGATAAAACAAAAAATACAGTTAATAAACTTTCTGTACTCTCAACTGCTTGTTCAACATACCTAGGAGTATTGTATACACTCATGTTTTCTAGAGGGCTTGAAAGATTTTCAGGATGTTGTTTAGAAATTATTAATGCTACAACAGAAACTTTGCAGTGTTGCACATAACCATTGTTTGTCTTTTAAGTATTTAGAAGAGGCTTTATCCTGCCTTGAAGTGTTGTAACACTAAGTATGAGGTTCTTGAGTGATTTTGTTTTGACTCCTTTTCCTGTTGAAATTGTATAAAGGCGCTTTCTCACCCACAGCTGATGATCTGTCAGCATGCTTGGCTCTATCCGTATCAGTTCTTGCTTATCTACATCCAATTGGAAAAGCTAATAGATGTTAGTATGTCATGTCATAATACGTCATACATAATTGCATTGTGCTTCAGACACGGGATATATGTGCATGTAAATATATACCTTCTAATTATATATATGAGACATAAAAAAATCAGGGGCTAATGTTCAGTTCCTTGATAGCACTTCGTTCTTAATTTGCACCTCATACAGGGTGCTTACCAACTTTAAACTCCTACACAACAACTCCATGACATGTACTCATCAGTGCTGTCTTTTTTCTGTCCTCTAAATAAGTCGACTTGTCCTGGCTGTGACTTTGCTCTTATCATCCCTCCCAGGTGCTGCACTCAATTTCCATGCCATCTTCAGGCTGCCCTGAGGCTCTGTCCTTTTTATCCTGTAATGTGCTACTCCTTCTTGCTCACGCCCACGGGCTTTGCCAGAGGACTGCATGATTCCTCCCAGGCGAGCTTTCACAGCCAGGCTCCGTGGCTGCCTTGCCTTAGGCAGGGAGATGGAGCCTGCCCGCCTCAGGACCGGCCGAGTGGCCCTGCCAGTGGCCCAGCGGTCACACAGGGTTGTCCCCCCCGGCCCTTTGCTCATCTCTCATTCGCTCCCTGAGCTCCTCTGCTCGCACTTGTCACCCACTGCAGCCGTCTCAGTAACAAGCTACAGCTTCACTTGCTTTCCTTCCTCTTGCCTTTGCCAACCTGAATGTCATGTGACTGCCTGAGAAGGCATGATATACAGGATGAGGGAAGTAAATACAGGATGAGGGAAGTAAAACTTGAGATACTTTTTCTTGTTATTCTTCCGTACTTCGATCTCAGAAACACCTGTCTCTGTGTTTCCCAAGGTTGAGAGCACTTGTTCCTATAGCAGGTTGTGGGTTGTGATGCACCAAGGTGTAAATTTTACTTCTAAGTTTTGTTTAATTTTCATTTAATTATATATGTAAAAACTGTGTGCTTGGACTTGGGTTTTGGGTTTTCTTTGGTTGGTTTGTTGTTCTTGTTTTGTTTTGTTTTTCAGTTCTTTTATGGAAAACCCCAAATCCCAAGTGCTGTCCTAAAAATGTAGCTCTAAACTCTTCTACTCTTTTCTTCTTATGTAAATCTCCAAAGCCTCAGCAAATTGTGTCTAGACTTAAGGAGTGATGATACCCTTATGCAGCACTTGTGAGGGCTGTAAGACAGTGCTATCTGGCTGCTGCAGGTCTTTGGTATGCTCTTTATTAAAACAACTGAAGAGAATGCTGCGGGGCAAGATGATACTACACTGACAAATTCTTTCTTTGCAGTTGATTTTCTGAGGAAAGTTTTTTCCTGTAGCTTGAAGAGCTGTATTTAAATTCTGTGCTAAGAGGTGGTCTCAGGAATTCCATATGCTTATCCTGCTCTCACATCATCTTCTCCCTGTGCCTTCTTACTGTCTCTCCAGAAAGTGCTGCTTTGCTTCTCAAAGTATTATGTTAAACAGTGATGTGAGTGCTGAGCCAGGTTTCTGTTGTCCTTGGTATGGTATGGTTGGATGTGGGCTTGAGAACAGCCTCAGAACTGTAAAGTAAATAAAATTCTGCAAATACTAAATCATTTTATATCTCCTTAACTGTCATCTGAAACAAAAATTGCTGGTTTAATATCTAATTTCATTGAAGTAAAGTTGTAGTCGTAGACTTACTTTATTTTAACATCTGTTTTAATGTTGAAACAAAATAAAGTGACAGACTTACTCTGGATACTGAATTGCAGAAATAGCTGTTCTTAAAAATGAAAGACGTTCTTGCTAGTGTAAGGAAAATAAAGGGGAAGAAAAAGTGCAGAAATGCACGGCTGAGTGTTTCTTGCTTTCTGCCCTGAAACTGGGTGCCAACAAACAGCCTGCAAGTAGAGAGAAGTAGACTCAGAAATATAGTCAAAAGAACAAATACTTTTTTTAGTTGTTGTAGGGGGGAAAATAAGATGCAACCTGGTTGAGATTTCCATGACTTATGCTTAGTTCTTGCTGCAAGCCGTATGTATAGCCTATGGCTTAGTATTTCTGGGATTTTGAGATCAGTCTTTAACTGTACAACTGTGTACTTGCCTTTACCATTAGGAAAAAAAAACGCTCAAAAGTGATCTTAAAAAAATCTCTAACTTCTTCAAGTTAGGCACAGTGGGTTGGATGTATTTCTCAAAATATTCATCCTACTCTTTGGTATACTTTTGCAAAACAGGATCCCGATGTTAAAACTGGAGTGTTTGTAGCCTATTCCAGCTCAGTTAAAAGTTGAAAATTAAAAAATGTCTTTTATAAGCACAATGGCATAATTATGTACAGGGTTGGTTTTTTTGTGGTCTTAAACAGCTACTACGGGAAACACTCCTACTTTGTTCACAATTTGAAACATCTCTTATATAAATATGGCCTATATAAATATGCCAACTGCTGACACTTACTTTGTTCATTGTATTATGTTTTTTAAGGCATAACTTTAAACTGAAGTCTTGACTTAGTGTTCTCTTTGTCTTCTCTGGCATGAGACTTGGCTTTCTACTTTATCTTTCATTAAAAGAAAAAAATGTTATACGTGATGTGACATTAGGTCTTCCTTGTCCTAAGTCATTAAAACACATGAGTTTGAGGGAGTTCAAGCAGCCCTAACAAAATCAGAAAGTTTTGCTTGTGTGCTGGAGCATATATTTTGTGGAGGCAGTGTCTTGTGAGTTTAGAAGGACTTATGACATTTTGTCTTAATTCTTTATATCTCTGTCCCCTCCAGTATAAATGATGGATGCCAGCATATGTGGGATTTTTGTGGTTTATCTAGAAATTTCAACATGCAAGCTAAACAACTGAATTAGGTATGTATACTGGAGGTGACAGTACATAAAGAGCCTGTTAAAAACCCAACTTATAATGGGAATTTAATTTTAAAATACTTCTCTGGTGGAGCTGTGAACTTCGTAAGTGCCAAAATCAGAAGTATTTTTCCTGGTCAGAGGAGTTTTCAACACAAAACACATCTAAAGTATTGGAAAAAGAAAGTAATACATTCATTTTAATGTCAGGCATTTTCCCCATCTATTGCTTTTTGCCTTAAGGTTTGATTACTTCAGGCAGGCCGGTGAATGTCCCATTCCAGTGCGTACTGGGAGACAGTGAGAAGAAATGCAGTGTCTCAAAATACCAAAGACTCCTTTGAAAATGAAACTGTAATCTCCTCTCTGAGTTGTTATACAGTGCCTGTCTTGCACCTTGTGCAAAATCTTGCTGTCTGTCACGGAACCCACTAATTATATTCAGTGTTACACGGTAGACGTGTGAGAGGATACTGGATCTGAATGCAGATTTAATGAGGGATAATCTAGTACAGGGACTAGTGGCTTTTAAAAACAGGAAAATTTAATGTGTTGATGGTTGCTTGAAAACCCACCAGGTGAAAATGAGCTTTGATTTTAAAATAATGAAATTTCAGATAATCTATTCTAATAATGATCTAAATGAATAAGTGGAAGCATGACATCTAATTTTAATTTAACCATGTAAAAGACTACTTGTTAACTTAAATTATGTTTACATATGTAAAAAATTATTAATAGCGTGTGCAAATGGCTTTTCAAAATCATCTGTAAGCTTCACTGTTTGTTGAGGGAAGATTTATGTGGAGAAAGAAGCCTATGAAAACAACCTATCAAAAACATGAAACAGCTTCTTGGTCCAAATAATCTTCAGGTTGGGGGATCTTCTCATAGTAGTACATTATGCTAAAAATCCCATTAAAGTCATACTTTATGACAAGTGACTTTCTCTTGTTAATTGATATTTGTAACTTCTTGCTGCCAGTAGATGTATTTTGTCATGGTATGCCAGCTAGTACGGCCAAAAGTTCTGTATTGCCGTGGCAAAAGGTGGCATAAAACTTCAGTTTCTGCTCAAAAGGGATGAATCTATGTGCTAAAATGTAAAGTAGGTGTTCTTAGGGGTGTTTAGCAGGTTAACATCTCCCTGGTTCCTCTGAGGGGATTGATGGTTGCAAGGCTCACCTTGGAGCTTGAGGCTTCATTGTAGGTCTGTTAGGATTGTGGCACTGTTGTGGTGCCAGATTGTTTTCCCATCCTCTAATCCCTCCTTTCAGTGGCAATCTGAAAAGCACAGCTATAACACTTCCAGTAAGTGTGTTTTAGAAGATACAGCTAATCACCCTCTGTACTCAATTGCCACTCTTGAGAAGACAAAAGCAGTTGGAGTGGTGTTAGCCTAAAGCCTATTAGAGTATTTAAATCTTCCCAATAAGCTTTATGTTTTTAATGTAACTGTTGTACTAGATATGAGTGAAATTTACTGTAGCAAAATTTTCACAGAAGAATAAGCTCTCTTAATTGACAGTCGGGCTGTGGAAAGCTCTGCGGGCAACGGACTGATCAGCTTTCAGCACTGTCACTCTACAGGCCCTCATGGGACATGGAACCTGGAGCTCCTACAATGCCTGCAGTTGCCATAATACACCTTTTGAGAGGAGCTCAATGGAAATGTCTCTAGAAAACAGCATAGAAATCAATGGCAAAGTATTCTTGTACTCAATAATTTTAAATACATTTGTTTTCCTGGCTGTTTTATTCATGGTAAATTACTTGTTTTTCCTGAAATAGTAATGCTTTAAATGTCGCTTGTTTGTGATACTGTTTTAGCTAAATCATCAAACAAACACAACAGACGTCTAAAGGTGGGCCATGTACTCGTGACCATTGCAGAAAAATAACATTCCCTTTACCGTGGTATATGTTTCTCTTGGAGACTCTCAGAAAGTTCAGCTTCCATTCAGCCTGTGTTTTCTGCAGATGAACAGCTGCTTTCTGTCAGCTTTCAAGAACAGCTTCATGTGCTCAGCTTTACTGTGTACTCTAGCGCAGAGATTTTTAAAACGTACATGTCCTTAAAAGCGTCCCCGTCCCACCCCCCCCCCCCGCCCCAATAGCTTGGCAGATAGTGCTGCCATACTTTATTACACTTGTAGTTTCAATGAGAATGTTCTCTAAAGGCTGGTGGCTCCAGCTGATCCGCTGAATGCTGAGCACAGAATTATAATTCAGCAGCGTGGGGGAGGGCTGCGCTTGCCGTGGCGAGCGCAGGGCACCGCTGACTGCCTGTTGCTTAATCAGCATGAAACTATTAGCAAATTCTTGCCATCTCAGCTATAATGTACTCCTAATAGGTCTGCTTTATTGCATAGGACAGTCAAAAAAGCCCGGAATGTTTTAGTCATTTTGAGTAGCATAACATCCCTCTTAATGAAGTTTGACAACCTTTTCTGAACTCCTTCACGCTGCATAACAAGTACCATAAATGCATTCTTGTATACTAAGTGCTGCTAACTTGTTTGTGTCTTTCTTAAAGGAAGTCTTCTTACCTGAAAGCTTTTGACATAATTTTAAATTCTAACATTTTATATAAAATAGGTTCCTGACAACAAAAGCATCTGTATAATATAGTCCGTTTAAACAAATTATCTAAATTTTGTCAAAGTTTTACGTTTGTCAGAAGACTTTGTAAATTTTAGTTCAGTGAAAAAAATATCACAGAACTTGTTTGTTTGGGCTTTTTTAATTTACATTACCTTTCACCCCCACTATTTTAAAATGGTGCTTTGTAATCTGGAGTACAGAGTGCATGGGGGATGTCTGTGGTGTGTGTGCTAGCGTGGCCTCTTTCACTGGGATCATCAGGAATAAGTCTCAGAGACAGCTAGTGCCAGATATCTCACGTTTTCTTTTTCCCCTCTGCCTTTTGTTTTAGGGGCAATATTTTTTTTTATGGCAGTTTAATAATTTCTTCACTTACTTAAATTGAAATGGATCTCTGATATCTGGGGCTTGGGATGATTTTCAGTTTTAGTTGTCAGCAGTGAAAAATCTTATTGTGTGGCAGAAAGACAATTCAATGATGTCAGTTTATTTTGCTTTTGGTAAGTTGTGAATTTGTCTTATAATCATGGGAAAAGTGGGAAGGGTCAGTATTTCTCTGCTTCCCATCTTGGTACCAGACAGTCTGCACAGGCAGCCTGCCTGCTGGACAGGGATGTGACAAAGTACTCGGCTTCTTACTTTTACTGCAAGATCTGTTTCACTTATAGCTGCTCTCACTCATTTCTCTCTTACATCTGAGAGTCTTATCTCACTCCTGGAGCCAGAATTCAAGAGGGATTTTTACTGTCTTAATCCAGCAGTGCTGCTCATAGTCAGAATGGCTCTAGTCTGAATGCAATGCCATCCCTGGGAAGACCAGATGTGATCTTTATGATCATCTTTAGCAGACCTTGCCTGGATTGATCTAACTGTGACAGCAGGCCTTTGGACACAGAGCCTATGTCAAATATCAAAATACTTGACCCCTTCCCCAGGCACACCACCTCTTCTTTTCTGGCAGGCTGTACTGCTTTGTTTCAGCTCTTCATAAGAGGTCTTTCATCCTCAGACTTTGTTTGAGAAGGACCTGCAAACAAGCAGGGGGATTTCTGTTAAACATTTAATTACAGTAGTTGTTGATACCTGTCTGAAGGAATGAAATCCACTCAGAAAGCTGGTGTAAGACTGCGCGCGCGTGCGCGCGTGTGTTCGTGTGTGTGTGTCCCCTGTTACTTACAGAGTTGGCTTCTACAGCAAGCACAGCATTCCATGTTGAATAGAGATAGTACCGAGCCTATGAATTGCTGAGTAGTCCATGTAGGACAGAAGGGACCATTCGAACGTGTTCTGACACCCGTTTTGTAACACATACGAATGGACATAATGCAATAATTTTCTTTCTGAAACCTATAGCTGTTATGTATAAGGAAGATCTTTGGAGCAACAGAGATACTCAGATCTAGTTTTGACTTTTGAGGGTGGATGGCTGTGCTGAGCTTCTGGGAGAATTGTTGAGGAGCCCATTTATTATTATTATTCTTTGAATGTTGTAGCATATGCTATTTCTCCCTCACCCCTCCTTTTTTTTTTTTACATAGGTTTCTGTAGCGTGTGACACACTGCCGTAGTCCCTTCACCAGTTCTTTTATTTAAGATATAATAGACATACTGTAGGCAGTATGCATTGATACTATTTTATGATTCTCAGTTAGTGCAGCATTTTTTTATCCTCATGACCTCATAGAAATTATATTTGAACTGTAAAAATCACAAGTAACTACTTTTGAACAGATAAATGTTTAATTTTAGATTGCACTGCAGTTACTCAGAAGTGTAAAGAAGTTAAGCAAAAGCCCCAAACCCCAGTTCACTTAGTTTGTAAGACCTCTGTTTTGTATTACAAAATGCAACTTGTTTCGTCATTTGCTTATTTGCAACTTCTCAGGGAAGACAAGTGACTTGAAGTTTCCTGTCAGTGCTGCAGCTGTGTAAGTGAACCCGGGGAAGTGGCCACAGGTCGCAGTAAAACTATTCTTCATTTAATGTGTGGTTTGCCAGCTCATAACATTTTGGGGTTGTTTTTTTGCAAATTGTATCTGGGAATTGAGTTACCAGCTCTGATTCTGAGGGCTGCGAAGTGATAAAGAAGCACAATCAAAACACAAGCATTTCTGCTGGTCTGGCACATTGCTTTGGGTGACTTAAATTCTGTGCTGGAAAGCTTCTTAATATAGAGATGATTTTACTGCTTTTGTGATCATCTCTGAAAACGGAAGTGGATTGTTGAACCTTCTTGCTCTGGGGGGAAAAAAAAAAAGTATTAATCCCACAAAATACAGCACTGCATATGTTTTCTGGTCTGGTTTATTTTTCATTTTACTAATTTTTTGGGGTTAACCACCTCAGTGAACAGGACAGGAGCCACTACAGGGTTGACGTGACTGAGAATGAGGGCACGTCCTTATTTTTTTCTGAAATCAGAGAAGCTTGGTTCTCCAAAAGTCATCCCTCATATTTTTTGATATGTCTGAAACTAAAAGGATGACTAGACCTGGTGGGAACTTCTTGCTTTATCCATGTCAGTTTTGCTACAAGTTGAAGAAAATTGTCCTCAGATTTTTCTTTTTGGGGAAGGTGTGTGGGGGCAGGGGAGAGAAAATTTCCCCTTTCCTTACTGATGTGTTTTTATAACACTTCTGGGTTGTAACTTATTTTAAGTGTTGATATACCCTGGTGGTTTGCAGAGGAGAAGAGAATATAGAACCTTATCTTACTAAAATTGATCTAAGATATTCCCACCATTCCTGACCCAGGTTTTTCTAGTTAAAATTAATATTAGTAATATTTTTTAGTTTTTCAAGAAGTGACAATAAGCACTCTGAGCAATGTACAGTTCCTATTTTTCTTAAAAATAAAAATTGACAGACATAGCAGTGCAGCATATAGTCCTTTGCCTCAGTATGTTTTCCATTCCATCTCATTTGGTGACACTGTGGCAAAAGTATCCTTCTCCTTCTAGGTCTGTAAGGTAATACATTAGATGCAGAGCAATGGCCAGTATTTTGTGCTTGTCCACGCAGACTGGTGGAAGCCCTTCAGCATTGCCAGAATTGGTGTGTCACTGATAAGCAGGTGACTCCCACTCAGGGCTGTGCCACAGCAGAGTTCCCTAGATGGGCTTATTTTGCAGGTACCTTGGTTTACATCTTGCCTGTAATAGTCATAATAAGTAACACTTCTCATCAAGGTTTATCAGGCGTCAGTGGTGTCAGCCACTTGCGCTACCCCTTTCCTTGTGGCTGGAAGGGTTTGTGTGGGAGTGAGGAAAATGTTTGATTTTATACGGCATATGTAAAGTATTGCATGTGTTAGATTTTATGTTAAAATAGTTTTTCTCAAAATGCCAACAAAAACATATTCTTCAGAGTTTGGTTTTTTCATTCCAAGTGGAAGACTTAAGCCAGTAAGCAAAATTGTCTACCTTTCATCCCACTGCTGTGTTTTGTACTCTGAGGTGGCAGGAAGCGCTGTCCTTATTCATCTTAAAAAATTTTTGTTATTTTCTGCCTGAGCTGCTTGGGTTACATGAGGGCTCTTCTACTTCAGGCATGTTCTTTAATGCTTCGATCACCATGGTACTGTATTGCTCGTTCTTAAAGAAAAACCAAGGACTTTAACCCAACCTTTCAGTTGTGCATACTTGTACAATAGATCAGTTTCTCACTATGCACTTTTAATAGCTTCTCCATTTGTTTGTAACTTCAAATGTGAATGTGCTGCCTTTCAGGATGAAAGTTACAAATGTGTAACAAACTCCTTGTTTACAAAACTTTGTGAGAGTAAGAAAAATAGAGAACAACTCATTGTGGTTCCCACTGCATAGGGACAGACACAAGAATGACAAAAGTGCTATTGAAAGTTGTGGCCTAAACTTCACTTAAACTTTCAAGGAAAGTTCCCTGTTTTCCTGATCCGGCTGTTGCAAAGTTTAATTCCTTGTTTGCTCTGTACCTAAGTAACTTCTCTTTTTTGTTTCAATATACCCTTTTTCCTGTCCCTGGGAGAAATGGACAATACTTTACTTATTATTGTTTCTATAACTGATTCCATTTTAGATACTTGAAGATAATTCCTTTGCTCAGCTACCTTTGGAACTTATTTATGCAGCTAAACTTCCTTAGGAGCTGACAAAGAGGTTCTGAAAGAGAAGGTCCTGCTCTCCTGTCACCTTAGTCAGTCAGACACTTCAAAGGTGTGTCTGACCTTGCAGTGGCCTGCAAACATCTAAGCAGACTAAATATGTTTTTTTTTCTTGTTTGTGGGGTTTTTGTTTGTTTTGTTTTTAAAGTCTCAATGGGGTTAGTATATTGCCATTCTCCTTTCTTCCATCAGTTTGCTGCAGGGTCAAAACGGCATCACATAGTCAGAGGGCAAGAGAGATGGGGTTACTCCTTTTGGTAGCCAGTGGCACCAGCTTATCTAGATCTTAAAAATGTATCAGTAATCTTTTATTTTCTGAAATAAATAAAATTTGTGTCTTTTGTTGTTTTATAGACTTTGAGTTTTTGGCTGAGTCCACTGAACTATGTGTTTTATTACTCTGGTGACATGAACTGGACTAGCAAAAGCATTTTGCTGAACTTCTGGTATAAGCAGAAGTGTCAGTGTGGCTTCTGCCTTTCTGCACAAAGGAAATTCTTTGCTTGTGTGCATGGGTAGTTAGGGTAACTAATTTAAAATGGCAAGTTACTCTTTTCTTGGCTTCCCTTTCTGCTAAGATGAGCAAACCAGTTTTTACAAAAGGAAAAGGAGAAAAAAAGTTGCTCTGTTTGTTTTCTAGTAGTAGATATTCTGTTGTTTTAAAAAGTATAGCTGTTATAAATTTGCCTGATATTAAAAACATGGGCTTTGTACAGACTTAAGAATGTCCTGAGATTCTTAATTCCCTAACCCATGTTTGTTTTATATTAGAGTATGAAAGCATTACTTGATGAACAGGTTTTATCACAATTTTTCTAGACTTTGGATGTATAATTTGATTTTTGGTTTGTAAAGATATAGAATTAGCATGGCAGTATGTAAAATGTGGTTCTTCAAATCATATATTTTTGAAGTTGAATAGCCAGTCAGTATACCTCAAACATACTTTCAGGTGTTTCTCTCTGTTTCTAAATTCTGCAATGTTGAAACTAGTTTCTCAGATGTTTAATATAATGCTCATGGAAGTTAATGTGAACAGCTATAGCTACAGCTACATTGGCTCTTTTCTGAAGTTTATTCCCGAGTGGGACATTCTAATCAAGGAATTTTCCCTCTGGAGATTGGGGGTGCATGAGTACCTTGTGTGTGGTAGTTGCAAGTAATAAACTCAGAGGATGCTCGGAAAGGCAGATGTGGAGGGTGGCAGGGTGGAAAGTGCCTGGGTGTTCAGAAAAGGATGGAATCTACCAGTTATATATAGACTATATTACTGTTAATATATCAGTAAGGCAAACAAACAGGTGCCCTTCTAATATCTGGTTTGATACTGTAACACAGTTGCTTCCTAGGCCAGTTAACTGTGTTCTTTGCCGGGGTTTGCCACCTTAATTTAATCCCATTATGTATTTCCAGTATCCAGTAAATTTGCTCATCCTTTAGCGTTGCTCATACTGTTTGAATGCTGGTGATGTTCTGCAGCTGCATATGTTATTAGAAACTTCTAAGCATTGCAGTTCATAAGCTCAAGAAGATATTTTGAGATTATTCTAACACCTAACAAAGGAATACTAGCATAACAAATGCTTGCAGAATTTGCTGCCACAAGCAACATTTAGTGAAGCAGTTTTATACAAGTGAAATCTGCTTTTACAGCAGAGTAAAAGGATAGCAGCTGTAAATTGTGTGGGAGTTCTGCATTTTCTTGTCAAGTGTTTGGAATTAAACACCCTTTCTGACAGAACACAGATTTGATGACTGCTCTGTTTTAGAATGGTCTCTTGCAAATTGTTATTTTCTCTATTAAAAAACCCCCCAAAAAACAACCCCAACTATATATTGTGAAAGCGAGCCATTAATATATACATATATAGTTTTTAAATTCTTCTTGGCTCTGGCTTTTCCCTTCTCTTTCAAATAGTAGAATCCTACAATTTGTGTTCTACTGAACGATGGGTTTTTGGTAACTTGCATGGTAGTAGTTAGACTTCATTCTGTTTGTTCAAGTGGTTCTCAAGCTGTCTTTTTAGGGTTTTGAACTTGCTTAGTAATACAACTTCAGTAACTTTTGAGTAACTTGGGAATTTTATCAGAGGCAATGTTTACTTTCCCATCTGTACTTTTCATGGGTTCCTGGCTTTACACTGCTTTGTGTAAGGCCTGAACCCTCAAAAGTACACTTAAAGGCTATGAGATCTGTACTTTTGAAAATGTAAAGTGTAGAAAAAGTTGCTATTCAGTTTGAAGTGACTATAATGGAAACTTTTCCATGACCTTTAGGCTATTATGGGTTCAAATAACAGCATTCTACACTCCTTCCCCCAGTAATATTTCAAAGGAGCCAACTTTCTAGACATTCTGTGGTACTGTAATGGAGACAACATAAAAGTGTTCCATAAAGATGTTAGTAATCTGTCTTTAAACATACTTTGACCTCTCTGAGGCAAATGAGATGTACAGCTCTATATTAAAACAGTTAAAACAGTAAATGGCTTGATATGTGAGGGCTCTCCACTACTTCTGAAACTTTAAGAGATTATTCTGCTGTAACAGTTTTAAAACAACGGAAGAGCATGTTGTGCTTTTGTGATACTTCCCATCTGAAAAGCAGTACCTATTGGCATCTTACAGGACAGTTTTCCACAAGAGAAAGCAAACTAGGCTTTTGTGTTTTCTTAGTGTGCTGACTTAGTTTTTATAGAAAATAATCCTTGAGGGACATCACAAATGATTTTCAACATCTTTATTCTTCACAAATCTACATTCAGACACATACTGCAGGTTCTGTGGAGCTCAAGAACTGACAGTAGTTGAACTAAAATGTGGAATAACCTTGGTGTTTCTACTGGTATTGTTGAAACATCCTTATTAGAGAACCAACTTGAAATGAATTTACGTGAAAATGGATGAAAAATAAATGTGTCAATCTCCTTCTGCCTGGTATATCCAGATTGTTCAAGATACTGACTAAATTTCTGAATTAGGTTACAGACACTAACTACATTATGTGTGTTGAAAGTATCAGTGTTTTATCTGGTGAAGTGGACAGGGTGAAAAAGGAGTAAAGGAAATGTACTGTCTGACTTTTCAACATTGTTAAATTTGGCTACTCTTTCCTAATCAGGGTAAGCTTGCTGTGTAAGCGTGTATGACGTAAAGTGTTTCATACGGTATTGAAATTTTCTACTATAGGAAAAGCAGCTTTGTCTATATCCTGGGACAAAAGCTTTTTCATGGAAGGGAGAAGCTAGATTGTGCAAGTGGCAAAGTACAAGTACGGTAAACACTCTCATCTTTGTGCATGTTTGACAAAGGATCCCATTGTAAGATCTTACTTCCGTTTTTTTAAAATATTTGACATCACTGTTGGAATCCTTCAATATACTTTGTTTTATTGCTATAAGCCTCCTAAGTTCATATGCATAGTTTGCTCATGCAGTGAGCACCTGCAGAAATGTGAATGGGAAGTCTGCAGAGCATGCAGGAACACACAGTTTTTCATCAGTGTTCTTTGATCGGTGACTTAGGATGGATGATCTGGGAGTGGTCCCTGGTGCTCCGAGGCCCAGCCAAGTGGTTCCTCCTGTGGCAGGCTGTGTGGTACCGGAGAGCTCTGCTGCTGCTGCTGCAGCCAGTTTCCATTTCTGTTCTCAAGTGCTTGTGAGTGTGCCAGAAGCAGACACCTCTTGGCTTTCTGTGCTGCAGAATTTTGCAGTACAATTAAATGAATCATTGTCTTGATGAATATGAAAATAAGTTACTTGTTTTGGGCTACCAAGGGAAGGGAATATATTTAGTTTGAGAGACTTTTTGTTATGCGTTTAAATATTGATAAAGCCTTACAGTAGCACTAGAAAAAGATTCCTATTTACGTCAACCCTGGGAATTTTTTTTTCTTTTGGTGTGTGTTATGAGAGAGCTAAAGTAGAAGGGAACTGGCAAACCCTCATGTCCTATGTACTAAGGCTCTCTTTCATAATCTGGTTTCATAAAACAAAATATGTAAAAAAATTAATTGTATGCAGCTATCTCCAGTAATAGAAGGAAGTAATATTTCAGCCTGTAATTCAGTGAAAGTGAAATGCAAAATTTACTGAAAGGCAAAATTAGCAGAGGTGAATCAGATGCTTAATTTAACTGTTTCCAGACTTATAGAAAGTTAGTTACTGGCTAGCCATTAAAAAAAGTTACTTGGAATCTATCTGCTTAATTTTTAAATAGGATTCTTTAAACATTTAATTGAATATTGAATGGCCTTTACAAGGCAGATATATTTGAATTATTTGTATAGGATGATTTTATTTCTATATTGCTTTACAATGTCAAGTATATTTTCTTACCACTTTATAATGGCAAATCAACTTAACACACAGACTTCAATACAGATAAACAATATTTGCATTACTATAACTTGTCTGAAATTCACAATCAACTATTAACAGGTTTATAATATTTACTGTCATTGTTTTATGTGTTCCTTAGACTTACAGGATCAATTACCCAGCTAAGGTTGGAGAAAGTTAGTGCATAAAAAAAATTGGGTTCTTATTTCAATTTGGCTTGTTAAATTAGCTTGCTGTCTTCACCTCTGAGGTAATAGAGGGCTTGCTGAAAAATCTCCCTCAGGGATTTCTGGGTATTACACTAAATTTTAAATATGCCTGTATCTTTAGAAAGAAAACAGAATCCAGAACATGTTTGTAAAAACATAAGCCAAAAGCAGAAAGAGGGAGAAGACGAGCTAATTATTCCAGCTGAAGCTGTCACTTTGTGAAAATGAAACTGTAGAGTTTTTGAGATCTCTTTTGTATCATTTGTTCAATAAAGCTGGTATTGAAGTCCCAGGCCTTCCTAAAAGGACAGTAGCAATTCCTTGGCAAGAAGCTCAGTTGTTGAGGGAACTCGGATGCTTCATTCCCTGGCTTGGGATGCTGAGGGATGTGCCTGTTCTCCTTTCTTCAGCTTGCTGCTGCAAAAGACACAGTATCCCCTTGCTTTCCATCAGTATAATGCTCTTCTTTCGCATGAGTATGGACAATCTGTTGCTTGTAATTTCATAAAGAGTATTGAGATTTGCCTTTAAAGAAACCAAAAGCATTTTTCAGGTGGTGGATAAGGAAGACATCTATAGTCCTTTTTTTCTCCCAGAACTGCAGACTTGCCCTGTTGGAGTACATTGAACCTTTTTTTTTTTTTTTTTTAAGTTAACTTTAATTTTGAATGCTTAAACAAATACTGCCATCTCAAAAAAAGGCATTTGTATAAAGTAACATTAAAATTTAAGGTGACCTCTGTGAAGCTAATATGCATTTGGTAATGAGAAGTACCTTTTCAAGCAGTATAGCAAGTTTGCTTTTTGTTGCACTGAGTTCCAGTTTTCAGAGGCCTGATAGCATATCTGTGGCCTTTGTTGAAAACATTGACTGTTCATTCATGAATGATTAACAGGTTGTTTTATTTACAGGCACGTATCTGCTTCCTACTGTGCCAGTATAAAATCAGTGTTCTGAAAATGCTGTGTGTGCAGTCTCTGTTTGAAGAGTGCTGTGTGTTGATCCTGGAAACTTTGTCCTGCCTGCATGAAACTCTCTTACTTATCAATTTGCAAGGATTTAGTGCTAGCAGACTTTTCTCAGAGACTGAAGTTAAATGTGACAGATTTCTATAGTGTTATAGTACAGAGCATTACCGAGCTCTGGGAGACGTCCTTATGTTCTTGAAATTGCCAGAGCGCTTAATAGGCTGTACAATTTTCATTCATGTTGCAGCGTCATAGAAGTATTTCTGCTTTCCAAATTTTCTTTATTGCTTTTCTAGCAAGAGTCCTTCACTCTTCTTAGCAGGAGAAAGAGATATGAACAAGTCTGAAATCCATATCAAATAGCAAATGAATGTTGAAATGTTTGGAGGATAAGGTATTTTGTGTGTGCGTGCATGGGCATGTTGAAGGACGTGTTCTTGTGATTCTGATAGCGAGAACACAATCTCTTTTGGGAGGTTTAATTCCATGTTTATGAGCATTCTGAGTTTGTTAGTGCAGAAAAGAACCTGCAGGGGGTGGTGGGCAAGGCGGTGTGTGTGTGAAGTTCTAGCTGGAAGTCCTGTTTGGTGCATAGCATGTATTTAAGTTTCCCTTAATTGTGTACATCTCATTTTGGGAAAACAGCCATGAAAGTGGTCAGAAACTATTTTGATCTGGGTAATGCTTTATCTATTTGGATTTATATTATGGCAATGAGTAATGGTTTAGGTGAATGGAAAGTTAAATTAATCCACTTTTCAGCTTGAAACTATTAAAGGTTTTTGCAGAACACAGTCTTGAACTGAAAATATGGCCATCTGAAAGGAAAGGGGGAGGTGGTGCAGGGCCCTGGAGCTCTACAGGGACCCTTACTGAGACCTGCCTCTTCAGGACTCCCCTTCCCAAGGTGTGAAGGGTGGGAATGAGGTGGGGATTGACCTTCCTGCCAACACTGGCATAGAAAGTACGCTAGTTAATTTCAGAAACTTTGAATTTTCTGAAAGCTGTTTTTCTTATGAAAAAACAAGAAATTCTTGACAAAATTAGCCTTGATAAGATTGGGTGCTGTTGAACTGAGCATAATTGTAGACACAACAACAAACCTCATCACATGGCTCAAGGTATGAGGAAGTATTGTGCATGCTATGTGGTTATTTAAAATAGTCCTGATAATAAAGTTGTATCCCTCAAAATTGTACTTATGAGTTAAGCTGTGTGTTGTTTCCAGATTGATGGCTTTGTGTTTTTTTTAGTGCTTCATCGAAAGCAGCAACTTCCAGGTGCCTTTCAAAAATCTTGCAGTTCTCCTTAAAAAATTTGTCAGAGGAGCGAATAACAGGGAATGAAAGTAACTGGAGGCTTGGCTGGCAGGACTGCTAGTTGTCTTGTTTGTTGCTTAGAACAAATTTTCTGGCTTTTTCTTGAAAACCAGAAATTGGTGTATTGAATTTGGAAGCATTAAGCATTCAGAAGAAAATTCCTTATTACACTTCCTTATCATGTTACTGTTTTAAACATAACTAGTATGCTGCTTGAGTTATGTGGCAGTACATTGGCTGTGAGCTTCCAGTATTGGCTTAGCACATCCCTGTACTGCAGTTTCATCTGCAGTTGTGCTGGTTATAATGTTGAGAACCTTAAAAACCTCAGCATGAAGCCTCTGAGCCATATTCTGTATGTTACTTGAGAAAATGTTCCAAAAACCATACCAAGCACTCTGTGTCACAACCTTCCTATTTGGAAAACACTTTTATTAATACACAGAGCTGTTCTTTTAGTGATGGTGCCTAATTGTCTTAATAGAAATAAAAAAGTATCTGGCAAATGCGATCCAGACAGCAAAGCCCTCTTACTGTCTTGTGTGGAAGAGGAATTTCAGGAGGAGGTGTGAGGGTCGTGCAAACCCCCAGCCTCCCACTGCAGCAGCCAGGGCGCTTGGAGGTGCCACTTTTGCCACTTCCTTGAAGCAGAGGAAGGAGCTGAAGGTTTGTGCATTCTGCGGTGTGGGATGTGTGTTGTTGTTTCAATGACAAGCCCAGTGGTTGTATGGTAGGATGATTTATTTGGGAAATGCAACTCTGCAGCCTATTGGGAAACCAAGGCAGGAACTGTGCTCTTGAATGAGGAACCATAAGGGTTACTGCCCCAGCATCCTGAGGAGTTGAGGTTCATCCCTGAAGGATGATGCTTCATTCGCCCTTTATGCTGTCAGTGCTCTCCAAATCAACTCTACCAAAGGCAACCTTTCTGCTCTCCTCAGGGGGGGGAAAAAAAAAAAAAAAAAAGGGCATGCATGTGTAACTTGGATAGTAGAAAAACGGCCTTTTACTGTTCGTCAAGTTTTATAACAGATTTTTCCTTTGAATTAGGTAGAGGAGAATACTGATTGGTTTGGGCTCTCTGATTTTGCCAGTGCTGCAATTTTTGTTTTTCCTGCAGTGCTTGTGGTTTGCCTTCAATGCACTGTAGTTGCTGTATCCAGTAAGCTGTGTTTTCTCTTTCAAAGGCACGCAAAACAAGTCTGTGCCCGTTATAATCTCATTAAGTTCCTCTCTAGCTGTTTCCCCCTTTGGTTGTGGATATTGCCCATATTTGGTTCTAGCTGTGGTGCAATCAGTTTATATCTGATTGTGTGGTATGATATACTGTCTTGCCTGAGCAAACTCTGATAACTTATGATTAGATGTGGCCTAGATTAACATCTTGTGATTTTAATGTTTAAGACTACATTATAAAGGATCTTTTATAATGCAATAGGAACAAGAGGCACAAGGACTTGCCTTCAGCAAAGCATCTCAATTAAAACCAAGGGGATGGTATAAATAACGTAGTTCCTTCCTCTAGAGGACCTAAATAAGGTGCCCCAAATACAGAGATGGCATTGCATTACCAGGAAACTCTTCTATTTGGTTTAGTAACTGTCTGCTTTCATAATCTTATAATCACAGTGCTTGTGAAAACACATGTTCTTGCATTCTGAATGGCATGTTTGTATTATACTTTAAAAATTCAACATCTGAAACTTTATTTCTCTACTAAACACCATAGTGGCTTATCTGAAAGTACTCACCATTTCAGAAAGTGCTGTGGACTTCTAACCATGATTTCTGCTGATTGTTATCTTAGCGACTTATTTATTAATGAGAAATTGTCATTAGTGTTTTTTTTTTTCTTGTAGGTATTTGTTTTTCTACTTTTGTGCATGTATATGAATAAACTCAGGGAGGGGTAAGAATATCCACCTAATTTCTACAAGAAGAGAGTGGTAATCGAAACATTTGGTGGTGTTGCCTAAAATATTTTTAAATAAGCATCTGTTTGGAAAGGCATTCAGGTAAATGTCCATGTGGTTGTCAGAGTTTCTTAGTCACAAGATTGTGCTCATCTTTCCAACTGAGCTTCCTGTGTAGATCTTGCTGAGAAGATCAAAGTGCTGCTTTACATTCACCATCACTGTATTAGCAGTGAGGAGTAAAGGTTGGGGAACAATCTTTGCCTAACAAGTGGCATCTCAGAAGTGCCACATTTTGTCTTGAACAAGATCACATTACTTACAGTTTCTGAGTATTATTTGAACTGTAAAGCTGAAGTTTTTCAACAAGGCAAGGCAAGCATACAATTTCGTGATGATGACTCCAGTGTATTTCAAATCCACTGTAAGACATAATTATCAGCTGTCATCTGGAAAGATGCTGAAAAATCTCTTCAGTATTAAGCAAGTATAGTTTGTGGTATCTACCTTAGAATTAACAATCTAGTGTTCTCACACCCCAGCATCTTGTGGCTGTCCTTTGTGCTTTTGTAGCTCACAAGGAAAAAGGTAGTTTGTTGGTTTGTTTTGCTGCTGTATTCTGGTGTGAAAGGGAGCATTCAGAAATTTGCTCTTTAACAGTGCATTTCTTCTCTCAATAGCCAACTACTCCACCAAGCCAAGGGAGGCCTGATTCACCAGTTTATGCTAATTTACAAGAACTGAAAATATCTCAGTCTGCACTTCCACCACTACCTACAAGTGCTCCGGTCCAAATAAATGGGGAATGGGAAACCCATAAAGATACGACAGGACGCTGTTATTACTACAACAGAGGATCACAGGAGCGAACCTGGAAACCTCCGCGGTGGGCCAGAGATGCAAGCATTAATAAAGGGGATCCCCAGAGCCATGCAGATCATGAGGTAGTTCCTTCTGAGATCACAAGCAGTGAGATTGTAATGCGTATGAATGCTCTTTTGCTGTAGAATTTGGTATCTCTGGGTGTCAGGGAGTGTCTTTGTTTCTCTTTTTTGTTGTGTGTCTTGGTATGAAGTCAACAATTTCACTCTTCAGTTACTTTTGTACAAGAATGCATTAAGTTGTAAAAATGCCTGTAAAAACAGCCCCTCAGCAGGTATTGCAGCTTTTGACTAGATTACGTTCAGGCCATAAACATATTCCTTAGATATATCAATGGATTGCTTTTCATTATGTAAACCTTCTGCTTTTGGGAAAACATTGCTTCTGGCCTTGCTTAAGAGAGCTGAAGCTTACCATGAAGTTATTTGTGTTGAAAGATGTTTTGGGCTAATACTTGAGGTGCCAGTTTATTCTGTGTAGCTGGTCAGTAGGGAAAGACAGTGGTGTGTGTTTATCTGAACTGCAGTGGTTCAGATAAAGCAAAGGAATAGTTGGGAAATGTAAATTACTATTTAAATATGCTTAAAATACTGCTCTTGTGTTCAAACAGTACTTTGGTTAACCAATTTCCTGATTGAAAGGAAAAGCAAATATTTATTGAAATTTTCCACATATTTCACTTTTATATACCCTTTCTAAATGTATGTAGTTTAGGCAATTTGTCTTCTGAGCCAATATATATAAAAACTATATATAGTGCATATACATATATATATATATATAGGAAGCCTGTCATGGGAGTCTACCTCTGGAACAGTAGTAACAGAAACAGGAGAGAAAGGGAAAAGGAAACCTGTCATTGCCTTTGGCAACGATCTTCATAGCAGCCATGACATCTGCAAGCATTTAAATAGCCAAATTTTGTTGCCACAGGCTAATAATAGCAACAGGTGAAAAGAGGTGAAATGTTTGTGCCTGTTCCTTTGGTATCTCTTGCGATGGTCTGTTAATTTGTCACTGACTGTCCGTTTGCTGGATAAGATTCTGGTTTTAGTAGTAATTCTCCTTGTAGTAGTGTAACTGCTTTTCTCATTGCCATCATTCTTCCTTCCTTTCATGGAAGGTTTTGCAAGAATTCTTTCTCCCTTCCCATCTGCAAGTGATCCCTTTGACTCTTCCTCATACCTCTGTACCATGACTTCATCACATGGTTGCATCTTCAGAATGCTTGATTTTGTTAATTTTTTTTTTAATTGCTCAAATGTCTTTCAGCTCAGTTCTTTTGTTTGTGATGCTTGAGATGTCACAGATTGGCCTTCAGACAGTTATATCTATCAAGTTTTCAGTCTTTGTGTGACCAGTGGATAATAATGAATATTTTGATTTTTAACCAGACATTAGTTTATACTTCCAGTAGCATAAGCTCCTTAAGTAATTTTTCTTGACAGAGTTATCAAAGTTTGCGTGTAGGGAGGTACATGTTGCAAAGTCACCTCAATCCTCTTTTCAGCAGTCATGTGTTGATTTTGAAGTGGTTTTCCCCCACTACCCGCCTTCTCCCTTCCCCTTCCCACCCCCCTTTCCTTTTCTGTTTTGCTTTTGGGAGTGTACTTCACACTACACTGTGTTCCTTTTTGGTTTTGACCAAAACATAAGATTTGGTCAAAAGTATTTAAACAAAAAACATGGAGTAAAGGTTGAGATCTAAGCCTAAGCTACAGTAAAATATAGGGCATCCCAAATTTTGTCTGATTATGAAGAATTAGAACAAATATGTCTTAATAATTAGAAAAACCAGGCTTAATTTATTACAGTAAAGTTAAGTTGTTTTTTGCACTAGTCTGAGTTATGCTCATTTAGTAATAAAGGAGCACATGCAGGAAGGTTAAATTCTAATTGTATCTCTACTGATTTGTCCTCAGAGGAGCTTGTATCAGATAGCAAAATGTCAAGGTGGTGTAAAAATGAGAACTGTGAATGATCTCATTCTAATATATGTGTAATACATTAGAACATGTAATAGTTTGTAGTTGGACTTAGAACTTTGTGGTTAGGAAGTGGAATTGTATTGGCTAATTAAGAAGGGACAGAATTGTACCTAGTTTGTCAAATAAGTTGGATAATACACGGCACAAAGAAAACAGTTGTAGGTTATGATTACATGGTTATATGAATGGGGTGTTGGAAAGCATTGAAGTCCTTTCAACAGGACCTCTAGCAAAGTGTATAAAATTTTGGAATTACAGATAAAATGTATATTAGAGGTAGTGACTTGCTAATGTATTTGAGGAAGAACAGTAGCTAAGACAAATTTGTCAAGTGAAGTGGTTCCATTAAGTTGGACTGTAAAAGGATTGAGATTATCACCATATACGAGAAAGGCAAACCTCTCATATCCAGCTAGGAGACCATAATGTGAAGCAGACACCAGCAAATTACCCAACGTGCTGTAGAAAAGCAATGGGATTTCATTTAAATTCAAAACTACACTTAAAATGTATAGCCAAGGTGCCATTTTGTTTCCTGTTTTATTTGTTCCAAAATAAAGAAATGATAATATAAGAATGTCTTTAGTTAGTGTTCTTTATTACTATTTTCATTTTTAGAAGTAGTAGTAACTTTAAAAACTAGACTGGTTAAGTGATAGGGAGGCAGTAACTGTTCCTATTAAATGCATGGTGATGAACTGGTCTCTGCCCCCAAGAATTTTCCATGTAAATGGAAAAAAGTGATGATGTGGGGGACCTTTTCAGTAATTTCCTTTAGTGTCACAGCAAATTTCTTACAAGGTGAAAAGTTGGGCAATTGTCTTCTTAAGATGGCTTTATTTAAGTGTGATGTGGTACAGTTGGGGATGGGACTCTGGGGGGAAAAAGCGCTGACAATGCTTGAAAAGCATATAGGGAGTTAATACAGAGAAGGTGTTGAAAGTGAAATTGAAAGTTGTTGAACGTGGTTTGGCCAGTGTTCTCTAACCCCTGTGGGTGCAGCTCTAGTAGTTGTTCCTGTTAGCTGAGGGATGCCTTGGCTTGGTAAACTTCATAACAGCTCAGGAATTTTGTTGAGGTTTAGGTCTGTGAAGGTAGGGGATGTGAGTTAAACCTCGAAACATCTAAACATCATTATATGGGTGCCTTACAGAGAGACTCATTAACAGTCATTCTTGCCGAACAACAGTGATTTTTCTAGGAGAATTTTCATTTTTAGGTCCTCTGTTTAGTTTTACGTGTGTAGGGTGTTTCTTCAGTATCAGGAATTGCTTGCAAGAGGCAAATACAAATGCATTATATTATTTCAGTCCCTGCTGATAGTAATAATAAAAATGTCCAAAGTCTACTACTTTGACCATATGTCAGTGCAATTAATATTTAACCATTAGAACAAGGTAAACATAAACACATGTATATAATATAGTTATCTTACAAAACAGTAGTTCAAATGTGGCCAATAATAGTCTTAGCAACTCCTCAGTCTTAATTCTGCAAAGTGTAAAAATGATACTGAAGACCCCCCTGCCTCACATACACACTCCCCACAGTGGTTAGAAACTGGCACATCAGAATTTCACATTACCCTATGTGTGAGAGAAGCAGTACTGGTTAATCCACAGTTTACAGGCTCACATTCTGTAAACTGTGGAGGACACTTATATTGTCTTATGTTCCTTTATTAATGACCTGAAAATTTCCTGTGGATTTTGCTGTGCTTGTTAAACTGGCTCGTGTCAGTGGAGGGAGTTTGTCACACAAGTGGTGGGGTGCTCAGAAAGGTAACACCAAAAACCTGTGTAGTAATCACCTAGAAATGTCACTAAACATGTCTCTAAACCCACTGACTTTTAAAAACTGTTTCTGATGAATAACTTTTGTAAAATTTAAGTTTTTCAGGAGGGGTTTTTTCCTATTTAAAATTGAAATTCTGTCCTTCTCCTGCCTTTCAGTTTGTCTCAGAATTCTTATGCTAATGTTACTGAACAGCACTCAGTATTTGACTGCTGTAGTTTCTGAGCAGCAGGATATGTTCTCTCTGACGTGTTATGCCTCCTGCTAGCTGAGGATCCAAGGCACTGTGAAAGGAAATTTACATTGAATTCCTCAGAAGGCCAAGATATTGTGGGAGGTGAAAGCATGGAGATTTTTTTTTGATTCATGGAGTGAATGCTTAGAATAAGACTACAATACATTAGCAAGGGGATGAACAAGGTTTATGGGGGAACAGAAATTGTTTGACGTGTGTGCAAAATCTTTTTTCTGCATTGCACGTCAAACTTGTTCCTTATATTATAATGCACTTCTATCTTCAGATAACAATTTTGCATCTCAGCTAGCTGTGCCTGGTAGAAAGCCTTGCTTTTGCATTGCTTTTTGTCACGTGCATCAGAGTTGGAAGAAGGAGAGTGGAAATTCCTAGTATTTTAGGATGGATTATGTGTGTGCTGTAAAGTGCTGGGATCTAAAAAGGTGAAACTGGAGACTCAAGTTGTCCTTAATGATAATTGTGTTTCTAGATGTGTTTGAGAAGCAAGCAAGGACTTAGGTATGAAATTTGTGATGTTGCCAGAAAACTAAGGTAGCAGGTATCCCAGGTTTTCTGAGGCAATTCAGATTACTAAAGCTGACTCTCTTCATCATTCAGTAATGTAAATTTGTAGGAATAAAATTTAGATAGGCAAAAAGCCTGGAGTTTAAATTTGAGTTGTTGAAACCTGGTAAAGTGGAAATAAAAAAAGAAAAGATGTATCAGTATAAACCAGTTGTTCTGAAAATACTTTGAATTGTCTGTACCGTAAAAATGCATGTCATTCTCTGATGTAAGTTATAAAATGTGAACTCCCTGAATTCATTACTATTCTCTTTCTAGTCAAATAATCTTTGATCTTTCAGATTTTAAAGCACTTTCATTCTCAAAACTGCCTTATATGTTTCTGACTACTTGTAGCATCTTTCATCAGAAGAAAACGACCACAGTTCTTGTTACAGCCAGTCAGATAGTCAGTATGGTTCTCCTCCAAAGGGTTGGTCAGAAGAGTTGGATGAACATGGTCAAACCTTATATACCAATGACTATACTAATGAAAAGGTACCTTTTCCTTCTTCTCATCATGTGTTCTAAATCTTTTCCTCTAATTCACTTCTAGAAATGAAATCTGTAATTCCAAAAGTGAAAGGCATTCATCACCAGTATCCCCTTTTGTTTTCTTAAATATGCATGAAACATTTTGCAACTGAACTGACTTTTTTTTTTGTATGTGTGTTCTTTGCTATTTAAAAGCAGTTTTTTTTTATTTCCAGTTGTGTATCAGATTATAGTAAACAAACACCTCTAATTTTTTTTAAATTCCTGCCCTGCCTCATCCTCTTGGTTGTACTTCAGGAGTGAACTTTATACCAATATGTTTTTCTTACTGTCTTTTAAGAGATGCTCTTGTCTACATAGACCTTCCAGTCTGGATGATTTTGACCTGAGTAATATGCTGCTTTGTCAGTTTCATAATTTTCTTTATCAGAGATTTTCAATACTGCTTTCAGATGTAGACAAACTTCATAATTAAACTACAGTCATACCAGCAGATTTGTGCTCCATTCTTGTTATCTAATTGCTATGGACAACTTACTGTGATTCTGGGCATGTCATAAAAATTTCTCCCACATAAGATAAATGACAGTGGTTGTTTATATTTGTAAAGCAGTCCATTTTCCTTATTACTCACTAAAGATGCATTTTGGCTTTTTAACTTCAAAAGTGTTTGCTGAAGCAATACTTTGTTTATCGTATTATAGCACCACCTCTTCTCCAGTTGAAGTATGCAAGTTTTATTTGCAAGAAGTTTTTAAGTAATTGAGTTTTATGTCGGTTTTGGAATTTTATCTTGTTTAATCTGTTTCTGCTAAACATCTGTAGAGAACACAGCTGTTTTAGCCAATATGCAGACTTTTTTTTGAAATTGCACTGGGATTGATAGAAAACAGCATTTGCTATCACAAGCATTTTATTGGAAGGCAATCTTGTGAAACCTGTTTGAGCCAAGAGCCTTGCTGTGAGTGTTTCTGTGCGTATTTTTCTGCAATCTTCTTGCAGATTTTTGCTCATCCCAATTCTTTTCTTTCTGCATGACCAGTCCCAGTTGTCATGGGTTTACCTCTTTGATTGTGGAAGTTGCTTATATAGGTTACAGAAATTACATTGTATTCATGTTTTATCAAGGAACTACATCTCATGTTCCCATTTATGTTTTTTAAAAGTTGTTCAACAAATGCATATTTCTCTTAAATTATCAGCAGTTGCTGGTTGAGCTTCTTCCAATTTTATGGATAAGATCCTGACACAGATCTGATGGAAAGATTGTGCCTCCTTAAACTGACAGTGTAATGTTGATAAGAATCAGATATACCATCTTAAAAATTTTTTTCTATTTATCACATCTCTTGTGTGATATTGCAGGACTGTTTTCAGAGGAGTTACAGGAGGAAAATATGTTAATGAACCTTATTCAGGATGTTGCTCTCATTGCAATCTAACCTTGGTTAATTAATGGAGATTGTGCATTAGACACTGCTGGAAGTGGATGGCACTTTATTAAAAATTAACTTTAAATCTCAGGTCTCAGAGATTCTGTTTCGACTGTCACTCTGATTACATTTTGTATCATCACATTTCTTTCTGCAGTGGATAAAACACGCAGATGAACAAGGCAGACCGTACTACTACAGTGCTGATGGTTCCCGATCTGAATGGGAGTTACCTAAGGTGAGTGACCTAAAAAAGAAACTTTAACAGCTTGGGGCTTTCCCCTCCTCCTGGATACATGTTATGTGGGGCCTTTAGTGGGAGTTACTCACTACAAGAGGACTTAGATGTTGCACTTTTCTATTTCTTGCATTCTTGTGGAATTTTTGGCTGTGAAGAGAAAACAACTAACATACTCAAGGACATGAAAAATGGATGTATGTAATTATTCAGATGTCAAAGGAGATCTTGCATCTCTGCTGAACCGAGCTTTTCATGCAGTGATAAAGAAACCTGTAGAGAAAAAAAGGCATTTTTTTCACTGCAAAATGTTCCTGAGAAAACTGGTCTAGTTTTAGTAGCCTCCAAAATGCTTGTACAGACAACTGTTGAAAAACAAAAGTTTCATCAGAGTTCTGTGGTATCTTTGAGAATGACACAGTTTCACAAGAATTGTGTTCTGGTACTTATTAATTTTGTAATGAAAATAGAAATTTGTGGGGAAGTGACAGGTCGAGGGACATTTGGTAATCTGAGGATATACCTAGTACTATTTAAATCTCTTTTTAACTTTGAAAAACTATAGGACATTTGTCGTAATGATAATGTTGTATACATCTTTCCTCCTATTAAGATGCTTGTTCAATCCTACATGGTGAGGTGTGACCAGGAAAAAGAATAATTTCTGTGTTTTACACAGAACTGTGTGCATAAGTGTATGAAAGAGCATGTTTCTCCATTATTGTTTCATCAGTACAAAAATCAGTGTCCTAAGCCACTCCCACTTAGAAAGAAGCAACCTTAAAAGATAGTGCTTTCATAATATTTGTGAGAAAATATTTACATTTGAATTTGAGTGAAGTTATATACTAAGCTGTTTTGTTATGTCATTAGAAAAATTTGTATCTGAATCACTGAAGAGTTGAGGTAGCTTTGGGTATTCTTCTATGTTAGTCTGATGTGTTAGACAACTTAAATTTTGTAACATGCATAAATGTAACAATATAATTTGTGCCTATTTGTTTTAAAAGCTATTACCTATTGCTTAATTATTAGATTTATTAGACATCTGAAAATCTGATAGACCAAGTTTTACCAGAAGCAATTGTTGGTTCAGTATGTATAAATTAAGTTAATTTTGGGAAATAATGTCTTGGTTACTTCATTCTATGACTTCTGCAGTGCAGAAAGTTTTGACTTGGAAGAAGTTGTTTTTCACAAAACCAGATTGAGTTTGGATTTGAACTAAATAGCAAATTGCCTTTAATCCAACTAGAATAATCACAAATATAATACAGTACTGTTACCTGAGGCATATGAGCATAAAGGAATGAGTTCTAGTATTTGTTTATTAATGGATGTTTTTATTGATTCTAAACAAACTCTGAGTTCTGCAGTATTAACAGCCACCTCCAGAATGAAGGAATTCATGATCTGATATGCTTTAGTTCTTGTTTGTATGAACATCACATATTGATTGCTGTTAAAAAATTTTCCTTGAAAATTCTTTCCCATGAATCATTTGGGCAGAATGTACTCTTTAATTCCATCTTGAAACTAGTAGATCTTGGCTAGCAGCAAATGTAAGGTTAACAGAAGAAAAGGAGCAATTGACTCTTGGGTTCATGATCCAAGACCCTATGTATTTCCAGAAATCCTTAGCTTTTAACTTTAAATGCTGTGGAATGGATTAAATATTTCAACAAACAATTTGTCTAATTTATGTAGCTATATGTTTGAAGATGTTATTCTTGTGAGTAATTAAGCGTGACTGAAGATTAGTCTCTCTAAGATCTTGCTGAAGCTGGCTCTAAATGTACTTAGGAAGAATGAACTGGAAAGACAATGCAGACCATGAAACTGCTTTGAAGAAAAATAATCTATATTGAAAAATCTCATGAATAGTGAGAGAAAACCATAGAAAGACTTAAGCATTATAACACTTGCTCAAGTGAAAAGTAAGTTACTAGGAAAAAACCCTACTCTTGGTCAGTTTTTGATTGCAGTGTGTTTAGTTCAAATACTGCCTTCCAAATCTTGTGAAATAAAGTGATAGAACAGCATGGTCATGTAGTGCTGTTAAGAAAAAGAAGAAAATCCTTTTTGTTAGATGGCTTTTAGTAACCATTAGAACTAAAAATGGTTAGGAGGTTTCTGGAAATAGCACACTAGCTGAGCTAATACTGTGACATTAACAATCTTCATGGTAATAACATTAACTGTAAATGTGCACATGCTTGGGAATAACACAGTATTCTTGTGTGTTAAAAATTGGGAGGGTGTATGTTGGCAAGGGAGGGCAGTTACAAAACAAATTACTTTAGACAGTCTCACAGAAAGCCCTCCAGTCATGTGAATTTAAATAACATCTCGGACTAGCTGAATGCCTCTGGCTAAAAATGATGTTTCAGATGGAGTAGCTTTGACAACTGCTGAAAAGTCTATTAAGGCTCATGATGAGTGTGACCCAGCTCTCTGTAGTGGAAGAGAAGAACATATTGAATTAATCTTTAAAATGGATAATAATATTTTAACCGTGGTCTCTACTACATCTTGCAAAAGACTGAGTTTTCTGCTATGCAGCTTTCTGCTGCATTCAGTTGTTCATTTTTGCGAGTTATTAGAAAAACCCAAAACAACCAAACAACAAAAAACCCAGCAAACCAACTAATAAAAGTTCATTCTTGCATATATCACTATGATAAAATGTTTTTATTACTTGTCTAGTGAATGAATAATACCTAAATCATGTTGAGAAGGGCTACAACCCTATTCCAGAAACCTAGTTTTCTAATATGAGTTTTACGACTTAAGCAAATTAGAAATCTGTCTTAAGAGTAGGAGGAATTAAATTGATCTCAGGAGTGAGAACTCCCTAATTTCTAAAGTTTTTTAAAAAGTTAATCTATCAAAATGGCAAAGTGAGAAAAGCTATGTATGTAACAAATACTGAATAAATAACTCAAAGGGGAGTTAGAGAGGACAACCTAATAAAATGTAGAGATAAAGATCTATCTGATTTGCAAAATGCATTCCTAGGCTGATACCTGGCCTCCTCTGAGCAAGGTCTCTGATCTAAAGATAGACTTTGATAGAAAACATATGTATACTATAAGCCTCTGGAGTGAACTCATAGTTTTGGTGTTAATATTTACAAGACTGTGACATTGCAATTAAATGTTTTCTCACAAGTTCCTGCAGCGTCAGCTCCCCTGGCTGTACCCACAGAGGAAGCAGTAGGTGGAGGAGCTTCATTTTTGGCAGTCTGTTAATTCACTCTGTGCACTGTCAACATGGGGTATGAGCTCAGGGGCCTCAGTTCTGGTACTTGGTGAATGATTTTCCTGCAGGAGACCTGAATTGTGCCAGACAGAGCATGCTAGCTGAAAAAAGTACAGTAAAACACCATGTAGGTAATGTCAGGAAGATATCATGCAATCAAATGGTGAAAGGATATAAAGAGAGAACATGTAAATAGGGCTTGGTTGTCTTATGATAAATTTGTCTTGTACTGAGCTGTGCTGCTCCGTTTAGAGGTTACATACCATGTGTGTTGGCATTTGTATCTGCTGCAAGTCAGTGGATTAGACAGTATCATTAGCAATAGTGAATCAGCTGCACATTCCTGTCCTAAAATTTGGGATTGCTTGGTGAAAGTTGAGACAGCTGGAACAAGGATCAGGATTGTTTTTAATGACACAGGTAGTACAAGAAACCTGAGATAAGTATAAGAAGGCAGTCAGATTTTCCCCCTCCCCTTTTTCTTCTCTCTTTGGTACTTGTTCTTACAAAACCTGGTCTGGTCTTCCTCATTTATCCTGGCGTTTGGTGGTTCCCACCCTCCTTTCCATCCTCCCAAATAAGATGAGGGAGGAAAGTGCCACCAGCTTTTGCTTAGGCAGGCAGCAAGGACCTGTGGCAGTCAGTGCTGACTTGGAGCTGCTTGTCAAAGATGAGCAATCTTGGTGATCCTGAGGATTAAAAGGTGAAGCAATGGGCATCCAAGACAGCAAAGCAAACAAAGTGGGTTATCCAAAGGTGTCTTTCACCTTTGAGCTAGAGCTGCTTGTCCCAGGGGTCTCCTCATTCCTCATCCTGCATGGGTTCTGTTCCTTCAAGTGCAGCTGATGCCTCCAGCTGCTGCCACCTGGACATCCTATGGCAGAGAATGAGGAATCTTCTTTCCCTAGAGAAGGAAGGGGAATGAAGTCCTTAAAAGGACAACGTTTCTTATTTATTTAGGCTTAAAAAAAAAAAATAAAAGAAAGTGTTACTGATTTAGTTGACAAGAAAAGCGTAAGCTGTAATGTAGGTGTTATGTCTATTGCAACACCAAAAGAATTTGTTCAAAGCCAATGACAATAGTAGCACTAGAAAGTTGTTCTATTCTGAGGCAACATTTAATTTTTTTAAAAAATAGATTCTTCTATTTCAGATATTTATTGGCATAACTGCAGGTAACATATATGAGGTGGTAAAGGGTACTAGGATAGCATAATATTTTTCAATGCTGCTATTTTGATTACTGGTTGCATGAAGGTAGAGTAAAATGCTTAGCTTCAGGTCTTTACTGTAGACTTTCAGTACCCGTTGCTTCCCAGTCTTTTCTCCCTTCACCCACCCAGTTCCTTTCATCTGGCTGAGGATTTGTTAACACAAACCAAGAAGAATCTTTTTTCTCTTTCTTGAAACTGACATATCTGTGTCATCTCTGTAAGAATGGGGACAATGGCTACAAATAACTTGGAGGTGTTACATTTATTTCAGCCACAATTAGGCTAGGACAGAGCCTTGAGCCATGCCACATATTAGGTTAAAATTAAATATAAATCACTCAGCCAGTTGAGAGGTTAAATGATTTTATACCAAGGCAAAGAAAGCCTTGAAGTAGCTGGTGAAGGTATTGAACAAATTCAGCAATGAAACAAATACTGTGTGACCTAAATTTATACCACTGGTGTCCGTATAACCTACCCCAATAGCCATTACAAGAAGATGTCTCTTGCTTGGTGATGTCTCTTGCTTGGTGTGTACATTCGGGGAATGAATAAATTACTCATGTGCACACTTTGTGATGGGAGATGCTCCCAATGAAATGAGGAACAAAATGAGGTGATGTGCCAGAGAAGTTAATGTAATGGGACAAATTTGAGTTCGTGGAGAATTTTCAAGGAGCAGAAGTGTGTAGATTTGGAGTTGTGTCCTACGTTATAAAAGGCTTTAGAATTAGGAAAATAACATTGCAACCCTAAGAAGATGCTGTTAAGGCACATGGTGTAGCAGAGGTTACCCGAGCAAGCAATGTGTACTCTTGAATGGGTTGGTTTTATTGCAGTATACGGCCCTTGCCTGATCTCTGTCTTCAAGATTACCCCAAGGTTTAGGCCTAGAAAGCCTGAGTTATGTGAAACCAAGATTTTGTGTGAGGGAAGACAAGCCCAACCTAGTTGCTTATAGTTGCTCGTAAACAGTGGCAAACAGTGTAAAATGCCTGTAGGAGAGACAGCAGTTCCTCTGCAGGCAGAAGTCCTGTAGAGCGTCAGTGAATCTGACCTGAGACTGTGGTGTGAGGGTTTTTTGAACTAAGATTGAATGGGAGCAGACCAAAGAGGAGCAGGGTGATGTCACCCAACCCAGCTCTGGCTGCTGCTCTTTAGCCAGTGGACTCTGCCTGGTCTAGAGGATGACGAGTTCTGTTGGACAGTGTGGAGTCTGGAGTCGTGTCTGAATATCACTCTGATTCACTTTGGAGATCACAGATCAATCCATGTATTTCAAAAGTGGAGGCTTGTCTTGACCCAGAAATACATAAGGTTTTTATTTCCAAATCACTCCCCACCCACCTCCAGTTTTACTGTTTATAATGAATAAAGCAAACAAACTAAAAACAAACCCTGCATAAACATCTGAGCAAAAAAAAAAAAAAAAAAAAAAAAAAAAAGTTACTTGAAGTCTCTATTGTGAGAAAATGGGGCAAAAATGTCAAATGTTCCCTTTAAAGACTTGTCAGTTTACTAACACTGTCTGCATCACCAATACAAGTTATTTAAGCTGCTAAGATGCCTATAGCTCAGTGTTCCTGAGTTTTTAGCAGTGCTTTGTTGATGATCTCCATATACCTTTGCTTTGCTTTCTTGTTAAATATGTTAGTAAAACTTGATTTTCATATTACAGGTCCTTTCTCCTTCAAGATGGGGTTGTAAGTTAACTCCTGGTGGCTTGTGATAGTATCAAAGGCATCTTTTAAATATACATATCCTGTAATTAGTCCATATCCTGACTCTTAACATAGACTTAAAATCAAGATGAATTGCTGTAAAATGCATCCTTGTTTAAACTTCAATTCCTCAAGTTACTCAAATGGAAAGTGCATTGAGGATTTCCATAAATAATGTACACCAGTGTCACTAAAGTGTAAATCTGTTTCTGAAATAAACAGTTCTGCTTCATCGCAAGAAATATGTTTGAATTGCCTGCTTAAATAGGTTCGAGCTGCTGCAAGGAATAACATTTGTTGCAGCCTTTTGTGATTTAGACATAGTTTCACTGAAAATTGTTTGGATTTTAGTTGAAATACCGATGGGCAATTTTGTTGCAGATTGTTCATCTTGCTGTCACACTTCGGGCTGTAGGAGCATCTGCAGAGTGGGTATTTCCATAACAAGAAAGTAAGCTAGTGTTAGAGTCCTTACAGCAAGAATGAAGGTTCAGCTTTTGATTTAACAAGGAGGCAAACTGAGAGTTGCTTCAAACTTCACCGTTGTAAGGAGGCAGATGTCATGTGAGTGTAAATGTGCTTAACCCAGTACAAAGGCAGTGCAGGCTTGGAACTGAATTTCTGCAGCAACAGCCAGGATGTTTCTGTCTGTGCATGAACTACTGAATTTTATTCTCACTACTGCAAGATCCATTCACTTGGGAGTATTATACTACTCTTGTGCATATTGAAGTAACGTAATGAAACATTAAAGTTATTTAGCTTTTAAGCATCTGTTGACTTACTGGAGCATTAACTCTGTTTTTTGTAAAATACAAAGCTAACTCAAGCATCATGAGTGCCATAGCAGTAGTAATGCTGGTTCTTTATTTGGGCAATGAATATAACTGTATTATGCAATTTAGCTTAGATTTTGCATTTAGGTTGTTTAGGTTGACCCTTGTCATGCTTTGTTGGTATGTGCAGGTGTAGGTTATTCTGTCTTTGAAGACCTGAGGCTCTGAGCTCACAGTAGGAATCAGTAGCAAAACTGTAGAACTCTGTCCTTGCAAACATTATTGCTCTAGCCTTCTCAAATAAAGAGGGCACTTGACGTTCCTTTGTTACTCCTTACCTGGTGGATTCTTTACATTACTCCACAAATGCTGCCTCAAATTTCTTTCTATGTGCAGATTTTAGCCTTTTGATACTGACTAGAAAGAGTCAGATTTTTTAAATTACTTAAAAATACCATACACTGATGTTGTCTTATTTGTATTTTCAGTATTAAACTTTGTTTGAAATATTTTTATAATTTTTTATAATGTATTGATTGTTATGATGTAAAATGGCAACACTACTAACGATAAGTATGCTACAACTCTGAGATCTAATTAAATACTGTGTCTGTCTCATGTCCTTCACATTTTTTCAGTCTCTTTGTCTTTGCATGAGTTACTAGAAAACCTATTATGGCAAATATGATCTGTCCTTGGCTGTTACAGCTCTGCTAAGCCTGAAAATTATTTCCTGCTAAATATTTATTTTCCATGCTTATGGAATGTGTAGATTTGTACACGGTGTGTGTGTGTTCCACACAGAAAAAAACTATTTTATAAGTAATTTGATATGTTTATTCTGAAAAAGCAAGGCCTCACCCTCGTTCTCCTCTCCTAGGCATCCCATCTTTGGGTCAGAGAGTTATGCCCAGGCAATCATAAGAATCTAAGTACCTTACTGCAGGATAATACAGTTTTCTTTTTCTTACACAAGAGCTGGACAGTACTGTCAGTGCAATATGAAGAGTGAATATTTAAATCTTGTATTTATTGTAATTCCTTGGTGGTTCTCAATACCCTGTTGGGTGGCAAAATCAGCAGTAAGCTGTTGCACAAGAAATCAACCATCTCTCTGCCAATGGAGAGTATTATCCCAACAGGCCAGTCTTAGTTACTGCTTCAAAGAGGACTACAGGAGCAAGGATAGGTCTGAAGACTAAGTGCAAAATAAAACCAAGGCTGTTTTCACATCCTTGGGTGACATGAGGAGTCTGAAAGTTTGCACTTTTTAGACACGAGTGGTATGTCCAAGTCTTGTTTGCATGAATTATATTCTACTTACAACTTTATTTTTCTCTTCTTTAGTATAATGCTTCACCACAGCAGCAGAGAGATATAATAAAGAGTAGGAGTCTGGACAGGAGGCTACAGGAACCAATAGTTTTAACAAAATGGAGGCACAGCACAATTGTGCTGGACACCAATGACAAGGTAGGAGCAAGTTCAACAGCATGATGAAATACCAGCTATTTCTGTTCTGTGAAGTATTTAATGTAACATAAATGAATATGCATGAATTACTGAAATTTAGTTTTTCTTACATTCTCTTGTAACATTGTGTATAACATTCAGCAAAACCAAGGGCTGTTCGGTAACTATTCCTGTTACTTTGTGAATACTAGCTTTTTTCTTGTTGTCCTTGGAATATTTTAACTAGTGTTAGTTCAGGGATTGGCATGTGCAGCCATTTTACTTATAATTAGAAATTTCCCAATTCAGTTTAAGCTATGGATTGTAATTACAGTTTGTATTTGAGAATTATGGTTATGGGCAATGTTCTTGTGTAAGGTATAGTGATATTCCAAGCCTGAATGTTCTAATTGCAGGAAACACCAACTAGAAATACACTTGAAAGACTGCAGATGGATAATTGAAATCTACATAACATTGAAATAAAAGTTGCACTTGCTAAAGTAAAAACTATGCCATAAGGATATAAATAGTAGTGTTATGTAGTGGATCCCTATGATGATGATTCCATTGAGTGCCACTGTAGTATCTCAAGGAAAGAGGAAAAGCTGTGTGTGGTTATCGCAGAGTTTTAATGTTGTTATTGAAGGGCAGAGAACAGTACTGAAAGTGCTGAAATGCTTGGCTTTGATTCTGTCCAGAACTGAGCTAGTGTTTAGTCTGAAAAGAGCTGTGGGTCAGTAACAACAAAAGCTGTTTTCTACCTCTGCTTAGGGCATGTTCTTGATAGTCTGCTTTGGGCTGCACAGTAACAGATGCTGTTTAGGCCAATAAAGGAGACAGAAAGGGCTTCTCCCTTGCTCTCCCACTGCCTGTCTCTCTCCAGTTTGACTTTCGTCCCAGCCGATTCTGCTTGCACTGGGACATTCTGCCTGTGGGTAAGGAGAGCTGATGTGAGCTGAGCAGTAGGGAAATGAAACGGGTGGTGTAGGGTGGTGGCTTGCTGTTTTTTTGTAACTTCACTGCAGCCCATCCCAAGATTCATGGAAAATGAAATACTTTGTAAAATGCTGAAATGTTAGCACAGACTGCTCAGAATGAGATACGAGGAAATGGCATTGTAAATTCCCTTTTCCTAAAGATACAAGAAAAAAATAAAATAAATGTAGATTTGTGAGTGTAAGGAAAAGCCTGTGAGTGGACTTGTGTAATCACAGATGTCAAAAGCAAAGTTAAATGGGCAAAAGACAGTAGTTGTAATGAAAATGGATCTGCTGCTCAGAACTTCACTCGCTCCACTTGTTGTTTCCAGTACATTTTAAAGGACTTCCTTTTCATGAGTTGACTTAGTCCTTCAGAATGGGATTTATTGGATTTGATCTTGAGCTTTTGAGTTGTCAGTTTAGAATATATCATTTGTGGTGTTGAGGAGGCAGTGGACCGTGCTCGGCTGGAGAGTCTGCACCTGTACAGATTAGTTTAGCTTGAGTGATTCTGAGATCCCGCTACTGCTCCTTTTCCCTCCTCCTCCTTTTCCTCTGCCTTGCACAGCCTTCTGTACTCAGTGTGTTGTGGCACTGCATGAGACAGCCTAGATGGAGCCCTGATAAATCAAAGCTGAGTGGACACTTCTAGCCTCATGTGCAGTTTATGCCTCACAGGTATGAACAATTTGTTAGAGATAGCTTAAAGTTTTGGCTTCACTTTTAAAGTAAGACTTATCTCTTTATTTTTTGGCATAAGATTTCCTTCTGTTTTGAAAAGACCTTTATGTAGTGGTGCTCTGAATGAAGAAGCTTCTGTAAAACATCGAATAAATGGAACTTCTTGCTTTTCTTCAAGATGCAGTGTTCAGAAATCAAGAACTTAAACCTAGTGAAGTAAACATGAAAGTGTATGAACCCTAAGTTTAATAACCAAAAGAAGCTGTATATATGAGCCACATTTGTAAAGTCTAAGGCAGTAGACTAATGTTCCTTTGACAGCTTCAAAGCATGTAGGTGGCATGTATTTTTTAGTGGTAAGGGGACTACAGTTCATATAAAGCACAACATTAATGCGTGGAGAAAATTCAAAACGTGTAGTGAAGCATTAAACTGTTTTTTGGAAAGGCAGGTTTTAGTGCACTAATACACCTGTTTTATTACCACTAGCAGGTGCAGTGTTAATATATATACTTTAAATTAGTATGGGAAAGGGAATAGTTTCTTACCACAAATACTGGATTTCTTTTTGCAGGGTTGCTTACTTTATGAAAGCTATTTGAAATTTGGAATGAAATAGGAAAGAAAACAACTGGTATTTGTCTGGATAGGCACACGAACCCTGAGTTTGCTTTTTAGCCAATTCCTAGGGAAGCTCTTTTCTTTTTGTTTCCCTTATTTTGCTTTTCTTGGAAAAACAACACAGTTGTATGAAAATAGGCCAGTCAGAAGAGCACTTGAAATGTGTCAGAGTGAAAGTATGGGTTGCCATGGCTCATGAGAATTTGATGATACCAAACATCCTTGTTAACAGTTTATTGGCTGTGGCACATATTAGTACACAGCCATCAGCTAATAAATTTGGTAAGCAGAGGAAAAAATACCTTCCTGGGAGGGACGGTGTTGATTTTCTTAATTTGAACAATTTTTTTTTTTTCTTTGCAGACCTCTGAAAGTATGGAACTTTTAGGCTGTTCCAAGAGTGCTAAAGCTCTCTGTTATTATGCTACTAAAAGAACTAGTGGGTCACTTCTGTAGGTGGATTTACAAGTGAATTTTAAAGCACAGATGTGCAGAGTGTTATGCAATGCTGCAAAAGCAAACTGAATTCAGGAGAGCTATCAAGGGAATTAAAAAGAGGGAAGAGGGAAAATTTGTTAATGGTGACAGAGAACAAGTGATGTTTTTCTTCCATTTGAAATTCTTTACCAGATTGTCAAACAATGTATTTGTGCAAAGCAATCATTACTTCAGAGGAAACACACATGTTTTGGGGTTTTTTTGCCCCAGATGGGCAATTTTTCTAGTTTTCAGAGATGTAGTACTTTATTTTGGTATGTAGTTAACATTTAGTTTAAAACAAAACCCCAAATCTCCAGAGATTTTCAGTGTTTGAGTATCAGGAAATTAGTGATAATGACTCACAAAAATTAATAGAGTTGGTATATATTTTTCTACATGTATAACAATTTATTATACTAATCTTATATTTACTAACTATGCGGACATGGTTTGTTCTTTAAAATCTTAGTATTTAATATATGATACCCTGTAATAAGTTAGTATTCTAAATATGCTTCATAATTTGATAGCAATGTCATACAAAAAAAATCTGCTCCTTAATGAGGATGAAGACTTTGCTTTAAGCTGATACAGCATGTATTAACATTCTTTTTTTAGATGGTTATGTACTAATTAACCCAGTTTGAGTGTTGTCTATAAATCTTGTAAGAGCACTGTTTAGTAAGCAAGTTTAGAATATATCTGAGAATATCATGACAGATTAAAAGAAGTATTTTTTTTCTAATGTGTGAGTATGTAAAAAGGGAAAATAGAGTTAAAAAAATGAAAATATTTGTAAGAAAAATAATAACTTATGTTGACTCTTTGAATTTTATAGGAATCATCAACTGCTTCTAAGGCCAGTTTTCCTGAAAATGAGTCCTCTCCTTCTTCACCAAAGCATCAAGCCACAGTTAGTATGCAAAGTGTTTAAATAGATAAGTAGATGTTGTAGAAACTGGGCTATTCATGATTAGGGAATTGAGGGTAAGCTGCCTTTTTGTTGGGAAAAATAATGGGATAAAACTATTTGAAGGCTTTGCATTTGAAAAGGAATACATTACATCCAACTCTGCTTTCAGAAAAAAAATGTAAGTTTCTTTGGTTTAAATGCAACTCAGTGATAGCTTTATTTCACAGTGAATTTCTAATTTAAAGTCAGATTATGTAGAATTCAGTTTACCTCCTCCAACAGTCACGTCTTCTCATCTAGCATGTTGAGAGATAAAAACAGAAACAGATTCCCCCTCTTCACAGAATCTCTCACTGTCAGTAGTCAGTAAGAGTTTGTAGTATTTGATATCTCTAATTTTGACTTGTGTTTCAGTCTCCTTAAAGAGACAGAGGACCTGGCATAAATAAACTATGTCCTTTTCATTTAGTAGAAAAACTACTGGGAGAAAAACCTAAGCCTGTTAAACCCATTATGAATGTTTAACAATTTTTTATTTCAGTTTTATTTTCAGTTGTGATCATTCCTTTTTAAACAGTATGGATGAATTTAAAAAATGAAGGTTTTTTTTTTTTTTAATTGTGGAACTGTACTACAGCAATATTGAAATAAGTAACTTGATCAATTTTACCAGCTCCTTAGTAGGTGCCTCAGGGCATTAAAGGCACACGTTCTCTAGTTTCATTCTTACTCTGCATGCAGGGGAATGGTTCTCTGGCTTATTCATGATAATCCCTTCTTACAGCTCTTCAAACAGTTTTTCACAATAAAATAAACATTGTTTATTGAGCGAGCATAGTTGATAGCTTCCCAGAAAAGCAATTATTACTGCGTGTCATCTAATTTCTTCAAATGTGGCTCAGACCTTGCACTTTTAAAATTGTATTTTTCAGAAGAATTCACTACTGCTCTAGATAACAGAAAAAAAAATCAGTATTTTCTTTAGCTATCATCTGGGTTTTAAATATTCCAAAGAAAGCTGGTAAATTTTTGAGTATTTTTCTCCTTAATTCAGTTTCCACTTCTTTTTCCTGATTACATTAATTTTCCCGTTAGTACCCCCTAGTGTTGCTGCTAAGTAGGGCAATATGATGCTTACTCTGAGTAGTTCTGTGGAGCATCCCCACTGATTCCACCCTGAGTAATTTATTAAAACCAGAATTTATTTGGGAAAGTGAGTACAGGTTGCTCAGTCCCTGTGAAAGGTGGTGAAAGGCTGTTCTGCTTATTAAAGCCAAAGCTTTGGCAGAAGGGTGCAGTGCACAGGACTGTTGGTCCATGGTCTGCATGGATCACAGTCATCTAAAGAATGGGATAATTTGTTTGCTTTTTTGGAGGGTGGGTGAGGGAAGGGACTCACTTATTGAGTACATCAGTTTTGGAAAACAGCGTATGTATCAGTGGCTTGGGAAAGCACTGCAGCCCAATTAAGATATTAGATTAACAGTAGCAGTTACCGTTGGACTGAAATAACATCTGATCCCCCAGCTAAACCCCTTTGTCCTTGATAACTTGCCCTTCCTGTATCCATGTACGTAAAATTTTTAAGGTTCATGAAAAACAGATCCATGTCTCTGGTAAGGCTGTTGGCATGGTATTCCAGCAGGAAAATTTTCTTCAATATTGTGTTCTGCAGTTATGGTCTGCTTAAATTTGAAATTTAGAGGAGAATGCTGAAGAGGGTTTATCTTCTATTTTCATTGGATCTAGAACTGAGGTCATTTTTTTAAAGGATAAAACTAATTTGGAAACTTTGACTAGTTGATTGTTTCAACTAATAACTTTTGCACAGAAACTAGAAATATTCACTCCAAATATTTGAAACTTGCAGACACCCTTCTTGTTCAGCAGTGTTCTTTTCCCGCTCATCACTGACTGATCTCCAAATTTTTTGGTAGACATACTAATATAGATGGTTTTCATCAACAAGACATAACTACACAGTTTAAAATTCTAGTATTTTCCTTGGGGATAGGGGGAAAAAAAAGAACATCAAAGAAATGTTTCACTCATCTCTTTTAACTTGAATATGTTAATGTTTTCATGTGATTCAACTATAAAACTATGTTTTATTTAAAATACAAAATTATGTTAAAATTAATTGAAGAATTTGTCAGGGAATTTAGGCTGTTTGTTGACCTGTTTTAGTAAAGAACAAAACCACTAATGTGCTATTACACAAATCATTATGAATTTATGTTTGTAATGTCCACTGTCCACTATCACAGATTACTTAGTTTGGCTTGTCCAAATAACCTAGGTCTTGATGCAGGAAAGCTTTTTACCCTCTGAATGGAAATGAGTACTTTCCCAGAGGAATTTTGATTTTGCTGATCTCTGCATATTTAAATATGCTTAAAGAAAGTTTCTTGAAGTTATAACACAGGCAAAGATGGCTCATTGCCAGAAATTGATTATTTGGGGAATTGAATTTGGTAAAGTGATGTTAATAGAATCAGATTTTCTTTTATATTTCTTATGTCTTATCTTACAGGGCCAAGAAAAATATGGTTTATTAAATGTGACAAAAATCACAGAAAATGGGAAGAAAGTTCGGTAAGTCTTGGACTGGTAGAAGTGCAGATTTTTAGGGTTTGGGTAAGGCCTTTTATGTTAGGACAGCATATTGGGATTTACAACTTCTTACTTTTTGTCTGAATTTGCCTTAGAGGCTTTGCTCTAGGACACAGTGTTAATCTTATCCCACGTGTGTCTCCCAGTGAGCTAAAGATAATGGACTTCAGAGAGCCAGAGGCTCATGGGTGCCAGGACTTCACACAGGGCAGGGATTTCATGAAGGTGTATTGACGAGAAACAACTTTTTAAAATGGGATTTATTTATTTATTTGCTTTAGAGAAAATCTGTATGGCTTATAGCCTGTCTTGTTTTTTGGGTAGAATTGGTGTTAAGAGGAGCCTTTTCAGACTTTCACTTGATGTCCTTTAATTTCCAAGAAGTGTAAATGCCATGTGCTCCCTAATTCTTCCTTCACTCTGCTTGTGAAGGATTTGAAGCAGTGTAATGCCTGACATCTGTAGGTGATCAGTGACCTCGTTTCCAACTTCCTTTCTCTGTCTCCCAGGCAGGCATTTGCACCATGAATCATAATGTAATCAAGTGGTGCTGGCTAACATACATTTCTGGTGTTTTGCAAAGAGCCAATGGCAAATACTGCATAAGTGTGGCACATCCTCAGATTTAATCTTTTAGATCTAATATTGTCTTACATCTAGTTCAGTGTTTCCCAGATTTTTGATACATAAAGTGTGCTTTTCCTGAGGATTAAATAAATAAACACCCACCTGATATTCTAGATCCACCCTGACCTAGTCCAGTGCAACTGGACAGCACATCTGGCCTCTTCCAGTTTGGCTCCTCAGAGATGCTCCTAAGAGCTCAGTAGGAGAGGGTGGGCAGTGCCTTAGGTAAGCTGCTGCTGGTGCAATAGACTGTCACCATTTTTGTTGCATCTGTTGGAATCACTGATCTGGATTACTGCTGCTGTACACAAAAATGCAACATGGCCATCCTGTCACTTTGAGAACTGTTGAGTGTTTGGGTAATGGGTACAGATATTCAGGGCTTGTCAAGGCTTTTATTTTTATATAACCTTGGAAGGACAGGCATAAAATCAAGTAGTCAAACAGCTGAAATAACTCATTTGTTCTTAATTTTCTTAGTTTTTTTAGATATGCAGCAAATATTTTGTTGCCAGTGTAAATGTGCTTATTACATAAACATGGGACACTTGAATTTCAGAATTATGCAGTACTTTGACATGATCTATTAAGTACACAGTAGACTGAGTGTTCCAGATTACCCCTTTGAAATTATAATTGCATGGTGTTTCTCATGATGAACTGCTTCCACTACTAATTAGCTTTGTTTGATTTAGACTGTGATGGTCAGGCTGGGATTGTTAACATATGTTCCCTTCTACAAATATGATAGTAATTAAGACTTACTGATGCCAGTAATGACTGCATATGCACTTAAGTGTATTAACATACAGGTCAGCTGGGCCACGATGATGGACAGTTTGAATATCTACTTTCAAAGCCAATTTATTTTATGTTTGTTTACAATTATTTACAGAAAGAATTGGATGTCATCATGGGCAGTGTTACAAGGGTCGTCATTGCTGTTCACTAAAACCCAAGGAAGTGGAACTGGCTGGGTAAGCTCAGGAACAACCCCCACCCTCTCTGAAGCGTTAGGCATGTAAAGCACAATAAATTAAAGCTCTCTTATTTGTAGGGCTTAAATACCAATATGTATACCTAATTTACTAAAAATAAGTGTGTGTAAGCAAGAAAACAGTTTAATGTAACAATTGTGATGGAACATACGAAGAAATCCAGTTGTACTTGTGTCTATATTTGACAAGTAGGAAACTGATAAAAAGGTATTTAGTGCCCTGTAGGCTCGAATTTTTTGCTCCAGGCCAGATATTTTTGTGTTCCTTAAAATGTGTTCATCTAAACAGTTGGTTGGTTTGTTTGTTTTACCATTCTTGGATATTTTTTCATAAACTCCAGGTAATTTTGAATGTGAGACATGTAATAAAGAAAATAGTCTGACACTTGGCTTCTTGTGTTGCACTATTTGAGCAATGTCATATTGTTGTCTTCTAATTTAGTCTTGTCTTGCTGGATTCCATATTTTGTTTTAGATCTGCATAGTGCATGACAAGTACTTGTATCTATTTTGTTGTCTGATGAAGGCGTAAAAAGAAACATCACATTGAAGATGGTGATTATTCAGTGCTTTTTTTTTTAAAAATGTCACCTCTAGGGTAATAGCACAATAATTAAATTGGCTATATTTATCCAGCTACATTCCTACATTAATAGGTATAGAAATGGCTCTTTATCTATGCCTTACTTACCTACTTTTGGAGGTCTGACATTAAACTGTATGGATCTCCTGCAATAACTAAAGACAGGCCAGATTTAGTGTTGGTTATTTTGGTGTATTATCATGCGAATTCCAGCAAAATTGCCTGTTACAGACAAGATATGCTAGCTTGTTGTGCTTTACTGGTCTTTCTACTTGGCTCAATTTCTCCTGTGCTTCATTTTTGGGCAGTGCATTGGAATTGACAATTCTTTTCTATAGCATTGAGTTAATTTCAGAGCTTTAAACATAATTTTTTTCCCCCTTCTGCAGAAGGGGAGGTTGGAAAAAAAATGGATGAGGATGGATAAATAAAATTTGGAGTAGAAGAGAATGGAAAGGGTAAAGTTGGGCAAGATGGTGAAGCAGAGGGAAAAGAAAGGAAGGAAAAAGAATAAAGGTGAAAGTCATGGAAGAAGGTAAATTATGCTTTATGGTAGAAAGTGGATTTTGGTGACTTCTGCAATTTTCTTTTATAGCTAAGGATCCCAAAAATATTTCAGTTTTATAGGTATAAATATGCATGTTTGGAAAGTAAAACATTTTGCCTGAATAAGTAGTCAAGTTCCAAAATCTCGATTACAGCTGCTAATACTCTTAATCCAAATGGAGCTGTAGATAAAAAAAAATTTTTGTCAGCTATATGTTGATATCATTAAAACACACAGTGCTAAACTGTTCATGAATGTATGGTAATTGTGTGTGCCCAAGTGAATTATCCATAGAAGATAAGCAATAAGCAGGCTTGCTAACATAATAATATAATAATAATAGGGGCACTAGTGTAAGTTGTGTTACACCATCCAAATGCAGTCATTTGGTGGGAAAAATAAAAAGGCATACATTGTTTTGCTGATTTAAGTGGAGTAAAAGTCCCATAGTCACAATATTTCTGCGAGACACTGTCAGTTACGTGTACTGTCAAGTATTAGAGTAGGGTTAGCATAATAAATATCAACAGTATAAACAACATAAAGTGAAGCTGAAAATAATTAAGCAAGCATCTCTTTCAAGAACTGAGTGTTGTATATTTGCATACTCACAGCTGGCTTTTTACATGGTTAGGTATTCAGCACATACTCTTTTTGCTCTCTGTAGGAAACTTTTGGGGATATTAAAAAGTCCACCTCACCTCTGAAACTTCATTCTGTGTCCATATTTTAATAAGGTGAAGTCAAGTCTAAGAGTTTGATATACAAGAATTACATTTCTTCATCTTCTGAGAAGAATATTTATTTAGAATTCGCCTAGTGTTTAATATAACCATATCTTCTTTTTTTGTGCATTGTTTTGTGACTTCATCACTTTTCTTCCTTTTTCTCATCAAGTCATTTTGCCCAGGGGGCTCAATTCCTGAGCTCTTGCTCTCGCTGCTTTCTTCTTGGAAAAATGCTCTCAGTCGTCGACCTGCTGTCACCTATGTAAACTCTGCCCAAGTTTCAGCTATCACTGTATGTGTTCTTGTTGCATGCCTCTTGTCACTGTAAGGCTATTTGCCACTAATCCTGAAAGTAAACTTGAATTTTTCCAAGATTTAGTTTTGACACGTCATATAACACCTCATGTATCTTGTTTGCTGTTTTTGAAAGTCATCCGAGGTGCAAATTAACACAAGTGTATTGCAATAATCTTGTATTTGTTCTGCTGGAACAAAGTAGAAAGGAAATCTGGTTCATCAGGGCCAGAATTATAATCCCAAATTTGCCTACTATTTGAACCACTAGAGCCATGACTAATAAGCAGCATGATATGGTTAGCTTTTTAACTGGTATTTTATGTCTTATTCTTTCTAACACAACTAATTTAGAATCTTTGTATGGTGCCTATAATACCTTTGATAAAATGATGTACATTTTGTTTGATAATTCTGGCTATAATTGGAATACCCAAAAATGTAAATGTTATGCATAAAGAGATGAAAGAAAAAGAGCACAAGGATGTTTTAGCTATATTCTATATAGAGAAAGCTGATATAAGTTTGTAGGACTCTATATATATAATTTAAGCATCTGTAGTTATGTTTTGAAGTCTAGATGTCAACCACAGAAGTGCTGCCTATCAGAAGCTCATAAAATGTTGGTAACTAATATGGTAGCTTGTTGATCCAGGTGAATGAGGAGGAATTTATATATTAATACTAGTGTTAAAAGTAAGTTTTGAATCTTCACTACCAGTCACAAAGGTGCATCTGTCTCCTCAGCTGTCTTTCTGCAGTGCATCCTTGGGTGAGCAGGACTTGAAATTAAAGGATTCTGCCCAACTCTTAATTAGAAATAGAATTATAGGAAAGCCAAGTGTCATTTGTACTTCCAAGGTCTTCCCATAAATAACATCCAGTTCTGTTTCCAAAGAATGCTGAAATATGTCACAGTAAAACTGTGTGGCTTGTCTTGTGCAGGCCTTCAGGACTGAGAGAAAATCCTGAAAACAATCCTATTTATTGATGTCAATACACATCTTCAAGACTGTCCTTAAGCTGCACAGCATCTACTATATCTAAAGCAATGAAAACATACTATTCTTTTCAAAAAGTAGAAGTTATTTCTGCCATACAACCAGCATAAACACACCCTGTGACTATGTATTTTTCTAAAAATATCTGTCAGAAGTGACTGTAGGACGACTTCATATCTAAAAGTGCTGGCAGCACCACATGTTGACTTCTCCCTGTTTGTGTGTCACACTACTGCCCTTTCCAAACTTCCCAGACAGCTCAAAAGAGAAATCCAGTAAGGATAAGGTGTCTGCTCAGTAAGAGCTGAATTTATCCTGACTGGTGCTGACTGGGTAGTACACTCTGTTTTGAGAAAGCAGACTTCATGTCTGTGTGGCAGCAGTTGCAAAGGGAAAGGCTTTCTTTTTACTTCTGTCAGCAGAATCTACTTGCTTCAGGAGGGTTTGATTGCCTTTAAGCTAACCTTGGTATGCAGAGTGTCTGAGCAGCCCTGGGCAGGACTTGCTCCTGGAAGCTTTCAAGGAGGGAAATGGCTGCTAGCATCTCATTTTCATAGACCCAGGAGCAGAAAATAACCTTGACAGGAGAGCTCATAGAAGGGCCTGCATGGTAAACTTAAAATGTCCTGGAATAGAAAAGTTAAGCTTGTGATGAATATATAATGTACTGGTATATCAGAAGAGCTTTGCAGGGAGGCTGCGTTATTTACATGGGTTTACCCATCTTTGGATCTCACACAGCGTTTGGGCCACCATTTGAGTGAAGGAGTGAGGGGAGATTTCTTTTTCCTCCTTTTTTAGCTTCTAGTTTTTGCTTTCTTCTGTATTTCTTTGAAACACTGGAGTCAGGCAAAGAAGATGGGGGTAAGAGTGTGAAGGTGTTGGAGGTAGTGCTGGGATCTGTGAAATGTGGACTTCAGGCAGCTAATGCATTGGAGGGCTTTCCTTTTGGTCAAAACAGCAGTGACTTGCATTTTTGTTGTATATGTTGATTTCACCTGTAGCAGATCCTCTCCTCCTCTCCTGTGCTTCCCAGCATCATCTGGGTCGTGTTTCTAACTAATCACACACAAACCCTCCCCACTCGCATTCCTGCAGTAGACTTTGGCACTAGTTTCCTGCTCTCTCCAGTGCCAAACTCTATAAATTGATTTAATTTTTTTTCCAACACGCAGCAAGATTGATCTAGGCTGCCAGGAAGTGCGTCTGGGACACTTTGGTTGTGTGTGCAGCAATTATGGGACTTTCTCTGAAACAGGCAGCTGCTGCTGCAAGAGCAGTAATAGCCCAGAGATTGTTCCTGTGGACTCCACTACAGAGCTGGGTCTCTCTTAAAAGCTCTGCTATGATTAATAAGAAATGTTCTTGGATGAGGTACCTGAGAATTAAGTTAGAAAGGGAAAGGTGGTGGTAGGTGGTGGTTTTTTTTTTTTCCCCCCAAGTGCTAATTGGAATTGCGTAAATTAGAAATACTACCCTGTTCTGATATTTCAGGGGTAAAATAAAGAAGTTAAGATGCTACTTTCTGTTCAACACTTCATTGCCCTTAGGACTTAAGGCGGGGAGACTTTGCAGCAGTAAACAGCCTTTCTGAAACACAATTAGCATTAATTAACATCCATGCTGGGAATTTAATCAGAAGTAGCATATTAGTCCTGTTTTCTCAACCATTTTTTCTCCCTTTGGAAATGGCTGTTCTTGTACAGGCTGGAAACGTGTGTTTGTGACAAGGAGCTTGTCCTGGGGCTTAGGTCCCTCAGAGCTGTCACAGGAGCAGCATTCACACATCAAAGACTTCTCAAAGAAATAGAAAAGAGCCTTTCTGACGGAGCAGATGCTACAAGCTTTCCCTGGAACTACAGCATTAAATTTCTGTGCCATAACTCAGTGACTTACAGCTTTTCTTGTTCCATTTTTTACTTTGCTTGCAATTATAGGTTTTTATTTGTATGGGGTGCTGAATTGGTTTCCTTGAGGAATTACATTTCAAAGCTCTTGAAAGTGTGGTGTATGTTGAAATCCTAGTGAAAGTACTTTATTTTAAAAAGCCCTGATACCTGGCATGGATGTAAAAGTAGTAGGTAAAAGTAGCTAGCTGATGTTTTCTTCCAAATTGTTTCAAGGGTTAAATGTTTTGAGAGTTTTTTGTTCATTGCTTTGGTTATTTGCTGTTTGTTTAGTAGCTGGACACTGAGTTCTGTTTACATGGTAGGATATGCTCCAGCATTGTAATAGAAATGCTACAGAAAAATATAAAAACATTGGGGTGTAGATGTGTTTTTTAAAAATAATAAATAGATAAAATCATGTAGATAAATGTAAAAACTGAACGTGCTCTGTCAGTGTGGAAGGTTGTGATTCCTGTCTAGCAAACCTACTTGTTTGATTTTTGGTTTTATATACAACCAATGATTAAGTGACAGGATATTTGGGGTTTTTTGGTGCGGTTACTTATTAGTTGGTTTTGTTCAAAGCTTGTGACTATCTTGACTAAAATCAGGCTACAGTCAAATGCTGTTTGGACCTCTACCATTTGTGATAGGGGGAAAAAGCTCTGCTGGAATCTGACTGGCACTTAGTTATGGACTTCTGAGGGCTTTAATTTGAGCAGCTTGTAATAGACATGCTTACAGGGTGTTCTTTGTGTAAGATTTTTGTTTTCCTGGTATCATGTCTGCTGATTTGTGGCCAAGTACTGTATTTACGTTAAGTTGTATAGATGAAGTAATGTTGTATTTAGAGGATTGCCAGGCTGTATACCTTTAGGGAATTTCTATGTTTTTAAGTTTGTCATCATTGTTCCTGTTTTTTTCCAGAAGTTTGGTGTCAATCAGTCTAAGCCAGAATTTACAGTGGATCTCAAAGGGGCATTGATTGACTGGGCCTCAAAGGACAAATCCAGCAAAAAGAATGTTATTGAGGTGAATTATTTTATTTAAATGCAGAAATATATGCCTTTAAATTACTGATGTAAGACATTTTTGCTAAAATTAAAATAAAAACCTCAAAAACCTGATTTTTATCCATTTCTACCAACTTAAGTGTATATGGTGTCTTAGTACCTGCAAGAAATATCCTTTTTAAGTATGGCTCTATGGGATATGCTTTTTAATTTTAAGCGGGCTGTTATTTACTGTTTTCACTGGTAAGTGTTCTGGAGTGACTATGTATTACCTAGCAGTTATGCGAGGGAGAGGTTTAATTTGATTTGGATAATTTGACTTTTGAATTCTAGTGTGTTTATCAATTCTGATAATATCTGGTTTTCTTTCTTTGAAGCTAAAAACCCGCCAAGGAACTGAGCTCTTGATTCAATCTGATAATGACAGCTTTATTAATGAATGGTATAAAGTTCTTAACTATACCATCAATAATCAGGTATGTATTTGAATCATGGAGGTTCTACTTTCAAGGTAATGCTATTTATTAAATTGATTGATGTAACAATTTCTAATGCTCCATGTATATCTTCATTTACTGATCTTCTTGAGACAGGGCAGGAGTTTGAGGATATGGCAGTTCCTGGTGGTAAAATATAATTAAGAGTGGCAGAGGAAGAAAGATGGTCCACTGGGTTAAGAACCAGGAGGCGTGGGGTGACCTCCATCTCAGAAATGAACTCACTTCTGTGGCCAAATACTTGTCTGTTTCAGTGACCTGAAAGGTTCTGATAGAGAGGGAATAAAGTGGGGAGGATGGCCAAGGGACTCCTTCCTGACACATTTGTCAGCATTTGATACTGCTGTTCACTAAATTGCAGATTGAAAGCCCTAGCAAAATACTGTATTATCTCTTCATATCTGACAGCATAATGCCAACTGTTTAATTATCAGAAAAGTGCTCAAGCATTTGCTCTTGATGTTGCCAAAGAAGATGAACCATATTTTAATTCAGAATAAGTTGGAGGAGATCTTGGGAGAAAATATTCTCTCATATCAAGTTTACTACATGTGTATTCTTATTTTTTAATAATTACAGACTTGACTGCTGCCCATAAGCTCCATTTATGTTGCTTTTGATGCCAGTCAGTGACCTTCCTTTCTCTTGGCTCTGATGTTTTTCACATATGGGTGTTTTCCACCGAAACACAGCAGGCTGTTATGAAAGTTTGGTTTCTTTGTGTGCTCATGGTTTAAGCTTCTAATCTGCTTTCTTCGGGTATGAAAATGTCATGACTCATAATAACCAGGCAAGGCAGTGGCTCAGCAGCCCCCTTCTCCTGTCTGCCCCATGTAACAAAAGCAAAGCCACTTCTTCCCTGCTTAAATATGAACAAAGACGAAAAGCTTAGATATGTGCAAGATACTACATGTTAGGTTGAGGAAGTGAATGGAGGAATAGGGAAAGTTTATCAGGACTCTGGGGGAAATAGTGATGTATTATTACTGCTGGGAGCTGGTAGCCAAGAGATCCAAGATAACAAGGCTTAAGTTAAGAAAGTACGTCAGACTACCTGATAACTTGGAGCACTGAAGCTTTGGGTGCAAAAATCCATCAGATCTGAAGCCAACTTTTAATTTTGGAAAGTTTGTGGTAATAGTAGCTGTGAATCTCTTTCCCATGACTGAGGCACTGCTTGTAGTGTGACAAGATCTTCCTCAAAAGAAGGGACAGAGAAGATTCTGTTTTCTTTACTCCTTTGCTGTTGTGACAATATGCTGTGCAAGAGGAATAGCTGCAAAGGATGTGGCTGCTTTTTTTGCCATGCAGAAATTCCCACGTTGTTAGTTTAGGTTTGTTAAATAATACAAACTACATTCCAGGTGATTCTTTTTTTATTCCCCCACCCCCGCCAAAAAAAACCCAAACCCAAACCAGTTACTAGGTTTAAAATGTGCCAATACTAAAGAGCTTTGAGGCCACTTGAAGAATGGCAGAGAATCCTTATCAGGGACCTTAATTGGGCAGCTGAATGTATTGATCATTGGTGTGTAAAAAGGCTATCCAAAGCTTTTGAAAAGGAATAAGAAATGAGGGAGTTTAAAGTTAACACCTGCCCTTCGAGTTAAAATACAACCTAGTCAATAAAGTCACGCTGCTGCTCACTCAGTGCTCTGCGAAACACAACCCTGCCTTATTTTTAAAATGTCCTTCCTTGTAACAACAGAAGGCACTCTGCAGTCAAAATTTGTTAACTGTGTAGCTAATTCACTTCAGTAGAAGTGAGGTAAGAAATACTTGGTTTTGGAAGATCATATGTTGTCCTGAAACCAGAGGAAGTTTCTTTTCCTATCTCCTGATGTGCAGTCATGCACATAGCATAGGTATGAGGCTGCAGGTGTACAGATCAGCAGACTGGTATCTGCCTCCACATTAAACATGACCTACATTTTCACTTGATAGTGTTTAATGAGAATATGCTTAGATAGCAGCAACACAGGACAAGAATTTTAGGCACTGGTACATTAACTTTTTCAGAGTGAACTCAATGTATGTTTTGACAATAGTGAATTTTTCCAATTGGCAGACCTATTTTCTTTTAAGAATTTCAATTACAGAGATAAGAAATTAGGTAAATGCACTAGAAGTTTTTTTTTCAACTCTAATCAGTCAGGCACTTTTATAGCAGACCATTAAATAGCTGATGTTTGTCTATTGGATTTGGAGAATAAACCTAACCAAAAATCATTTCTGTTGTTTATTGGTTAATGTAGTGAAATATTATCATGAAAGGCTGGTTGTACTTTGTTTGATGTCCAGCAAAACTTTCTCTGTTGAGTCCTGTGATGAAACAGTGTTTCTCAAAGTAATTCACTCCACTAGAAATGGTGTCATCTCTGAAGATGCATTTAACATCTAGACCAACTGCTTGTCATTATGGGGATTAAAAATTGTGTATTGTAAAACTGCCTGCAGGAAATATGTGTGTTAATGCTGTATTCTGTAAACTGGCAAACTGATTGCCGTGTCTCTTCTTAAATCTAATAGGTAATAGAGTCTGATGAAGCATTAGAAGATGAGGTACCAGATTCCCCTGGCGTGGAAAAACAAGACAAAGAGAAAGAGAATAAAGACTCTAAGAAACTTCGTTGTGAGTTAAAAATTTTTCATTAATTGATTCTAGCAATGCCAGTTTTCATTTTCTGCATCTTCAGTATTATGTGTAAATAGGGAAGAAATTCTAAAGGAAATGTAAAAACGGAACTGCTCAAGTTTGGAAATAGGCTTTTATATAGTTCATTCTACATGTTGATGCCACTTGGTAAATTTTCGTCCATGTTTTCTTAATCAAACTTAAAAAAAAGAAAAAATGTGAAATGTCTCGCTTTTGCCATATGACACATTAAAAATGGGAAAATAAGCAGCAGTGAAATGACTTATTTTCAAGGTGATGTCAAATGCACAGAAGTAATTAGGTGTTTGTTTTATCTTTTTATAAATAGTTTTGAATAAGGATTCTTTTGTCATTCTACTGATCAGAATAGTTTTATTTGATTTTTATCTGTGGCACAGCATCCATAAATATTTGCACTGTTAACTTAAACTCAATTTCATTAGGTTGCTGATGATGTATTTGCTAATTTAGAGAAACTAAACATTTTTAATTACAACTTCAGAATTTCTTTCAGATAAAGAAATGAACATCGTGTGCACAGAAAAATTAGTCAGACAGAAGACTGCTTTCTATGTTTTTCTTTCAGGCCTTATAAGTAATTTTCAAGAAAGTATTTATTTCTTTCAAAATAGTTAACCTAAGGAGAGGCAGGACTGGTTTGCAAACATTAGCTGTGTTTTTAAAATTCCACATCAATTCTAAATGTAAGCTGCCATGTAGCTGGCTTTGCAACTTTTTTGTGGCAGGATTGTATTCTAGTGGTTTGAAAAATGGCTGCTATTTACAAGTAGTTCCAAAAAGTTAAGGTAAAAATTGTGGATGCATTGTAAATTTGGATAGTTTTTTTGGTGTGTCTTGGAGCTTAATTTTTTTTTTTCTTTTTTTCTTTTCTTTTTAATGTTGGTTCCTTGGCCAATAAATGCAGTGTTGGTTCTGTGGGTAGTAGTGCTAAATGTGTTTCTCTTTTCAGCGGTGAAGGCACCTAGCAATATAGATTCCACAGATCAGAAAAAGACCAAAACGAAGCTCAAGAAGTTTCTTACACGGCGCCCTACATTACAAGCCGTCCGTGAAAAAGGCTACATTAAGGGTAAATGAACCTTTCTAACAAAGGAAATAATTTGAAAAGCTGAATTTTGTAGTTCGTGTGTAAAATGGGGTTAAAATGGTCTAGTTCCAGAGTAAAATACATGCGTATAGTTGGTTTAACAAAAGTCTTGGATGTATAGTGGAACTGGTGATTGACTGTTGTACTTCTGAGCACTGCTAATAGCCATTAAAATGCACGGGGTGGGGTGTCCTCTCCTTCAGCTCATTGCTGACAAAACTGCAGTGAAAACTGAGGGCCCAGGAGCCCGTCTGGACTTGGATGGACTCTTTAGCAAAGAAGCACCTCATTCCACTCTTTTGAGCTGGAGACTCCAGATAGCTGATCATCATTTGTGCGTGCAAGGGAAAGGAAAGCCCCTTGGGTACACAGCTGGATGCACATGCTCACCGGTTTCACAAGGGTGTTTTAGTCTGTGTGGAATCAGCCAATTGTGCCATCTCATAAGAAATGAGATATTTAGGCAAACCAGTATAGGGTTAAAGGAATCTTAACTTAAGCATTTTCCCCCTAACCTTTTTTGAATGTATGCATTGTTTTACTTGTTTCACAAACAATGACTCTTACAGATACTCTTGAATCAAAATCATGAAAGAATTGATTTTTTTTGTCACACTTGTAGAAACTTTGAGACAATGGTATTTGCACAGGTTTAAATTAATTTGTTTGTGTAAGTTATTGACTTGGTATTCACTGTAAAACTTCATTTATTTATTTATTTGTATGCTTTAGCAGGACTTGTAGATGGTGCTCTACTAGGGTCAAAATAGCATATGGGTAGGCAAATACCAGACCAAATCCTACTGTGATTTGCCTGACTACATACTTTAACAGGTGTGCTTCTGTTGCATGTGGTGTTTGATATATTTGTGTATCTACAAATATAATTTAACTGTAAATGATGGAATTTTGTTTGGGATAAGGAGGCATTATTTCCAGACTTCGACATTTTGCTCTGCTTTACAGCCTAGTATTCACGTCATGGCTCAGTGACGTAACTTCTGATGTTAGCAACAGTAAACACTAAGCCAAGTTTAATTTGTACATGTGCGTGCTAATGATTGGATTTTTAATAAAGACATTAAGGAATGAAGAGTTTGTTTTTATTTAAAAGCATGGTATAAATTTTAAAAGTTGGATCTGCACTGTACAGTTCTACATTTGCTGTGTGAATGAAGAATACAGAAGTCTTTATTTAAAAGCCCAGCATACTTTTGTGGCTGCTACAGAACAAGCTTAGTAAATGAAAAGCTTGGCAAACCCACTTTGAGCAGAAAAAATAGTGAAAAGTTCTAGAAAAAAAAATCCGCTTGAAACAGCATGCACTAAGTGGAGAAGTAACTGTGCTAAAGTTTTGTCACATGGGAAAGCAAAAGTACTGAAGTTACTTTTAAGATAAGAAGAAAAAATATTATTCCTGTATATGTTGAAATTATTAAAGTCATAGCAAGTTACTTTGTTATATGCTACTATTTTCTTCTGCTACCTAATCTGCATTGCTTTACCTGCCACAGCTGCATGCTAGCCTGGCTTTCTACTTGTGGGCTTTTTCAATCCTTTGCTACTGATTCTGCTTGTACAGCTGGCTGTGTGAGTAGCTGCAGCAGGGCTGCAGGTGGTTTGGACCACTGGCCTTATATGTATATAGCTAATAATATCATTAAATGCCCATTTTCATACTACATAACTGATTTGGTGTACTGTTTGGATCTTCCAAAGCAGTAGTCAAGATGCAAGAGTTGTTAATGAATCTACTTGAATTACTAAACATGAGAAATGGGCTAGATACTGTGCATGATGGAAATGCAAGAACAGTCTCTGCAGAAGCTCTGATGTAAGATATACTTAACTCTGGGAAGATGGCCACTTGCATACCTTGTTTAACAGATTAAAAACCCGACCAAACAAAAACCTTCTTCCCTTTAAGAGTATGAGCTTTGCTTCTTTATCTCAAGGCCCTATTTCAGTCTCATGCATCTGAGCAGAGGAGGCCATCTATTATTTGGGCATGTTTGATGGAAGCCATAGAAATGGGTTTGTTAAAGATTTTGGTGATAACATAATCCGAACAAGAGGAATTAACGTGTTGCTGAAATTCACTGAGACATTGCAAGATTCTCTTCTCTGCCCAAGCTGATTTCATTTTTGCTCCAGTATATGATAGAATACACTCCCCCTGGATTGTGTAGTTGTGAAAACAAGACTCAAATTTACCTTTGACTCTAAATATCTGTATTTAGATTCTGACCTTGCAGACAGGTTGCCTGTGCATGGTCGTACTTGATGTAAAGGTCTGCCATTTACAATCCATGTCAGAACTTAAAAATGTTAGAAGATTCTATGTTCAAGTAAATTAATATATAATACTGTGTTGAACAGTAAGTTCAGTGAAAGATGGAAATTTTACAGGGTTTTCCCCCCAAGCAATGTCAAAAGCTTTCGCTCTGGTTATAGTTTATTATCTTTGTTCAAATTTTTAACAAAGATTCCAATAAATGTGTTTTGAACTCAGAACAGGAACAGAGCATAACAGGACACATTTGAATCCATTATATTTCTCAATACAGTGTTGACTGTATGACTCTTACAAGTATCACCTGGTGGGTTAAAATGATTTCAGTAGCAAAAGTTCCTTATTCAGACACTCACATCTGTGTAACCACTGACACTCGCTCTTACTGGGAGCTTTTTCTCGCTTGGAGCTGCTGAGAATTCTTTTCAGAACTTTCCTATTTCCACTCAATTGTATCCAGTAGTCTTTACCCTTTGTAGAGGTTTGTTTTAACCTGAACTAGTTCTGTCATTTGAGCCCTGTTCCACTGTAAATCAGTCTCTTTACTTGGTTCCAGATCAAGTTTTTGGTTCAAATCTCACCAGCTTGTGTCAAAGAGAAAACGGCACGGTGCCAAAGTTCGTGAAGCTGTGCATTGAGCATGTTGAGGAACATGGTATGGTTGAAGTTTTTTGTTTCCAAGTCTCTCTTGCTCACCACTCTTACTTAGTTTTGAATGTTTTAATCTTACAATGCTGTAAATTTATTCGGGGAAAATAATCTGAAACTTGCATCTGTAGTTAGCAATTGGGTTTTCAAGAATGTGCATGTAGGTGGGAACCAAAATGAGGAGAGAGAATGAAATCTTAAATCTAAGAAACTGCTCTGCTTCAGTATATTTTAAGATGAGGAGAAGGCAGGACAGCCTCCTGGCAGCAAGGCTCTAAGGAAAGAGGGATTACAAGAAGCAGCAGAAGAGCTCAATCCATCAAGGTGTTTTTTTTTTTTTTGTTTTTGTTTTTTTTTTTTTTTTTTGTTTTTGTTTTGTTTTTTTTTGTCAGATTAAGAGAAGGACACAAAATGCAACCCTTCATTTGTTTAAGGTTTAAGCATGCTAACAATCACTTCCATTAAACCTTTCTTGAAACGAACTTCTAGGAAAAAGCAGTGTTCCTGCCCTGTATTTGCACTGATTGCCAGAAGACCAGTCTATCAGTTTGATGCCCTTCAGCCAGTTACACTGACTGCTAAATTTTAAGCAATTCTGGAGATTATCAGTGTCCACATATTGACTCAATTTTTGTTTGCTTTCGCTGAAAATAAGCGTCTCCTAGCTAACAACTGATAAAACCTTGTTTGAAAGCTACATGTGACATTCTGGGTTGTCTGCTGTAAAGGACATCTTCACATTTTTATTGAAAATATGTTACTTGTGACTCCTGACTTGGCTGTAGTCTCTGCTGGTTTTCTTGCTTGTTTCTTGCTGTTATCATTGCCCTATCTCTTGGAAAAGATGACTGGAGAGGGGATTATGGCATCTCCATAATCATCATTCAGATATATTCCAGTCTGTTAATCTGAGAATGGAAATCTCTTGAGAATCAGGGTAAGTGTTACAAGGGAATACATGTGAATTCTAAGGCATCTTCCATGGAAACTTCATTTAGGATTTTGTTGCAGCCTGTAGACCTCTTTCTCAATGCTACTGTTTTATGGCCTGGGAGGGGAAAAATAACTGCTTTCATCACCTTGCTTGTGGCATCAGGATTTATTCCACCTATGATCTGCAGATTGTAAGAAAGGTTTTTTGTTTTTTTTTTGCTTTGTTCCTTTTTCTTTGTTATTTTTTATATATATTTCTTTTTTATTTTAAAGACAGGACTGCAGTGAAGATAGTGAAGTTTTCCTTTTTTAAATACCTGAGGGGAAGCTCAGAAATGAACAGCTTTTTTCCCCCACTTCTCCAACTCTTCTTCCTACTGCCAATACACTTCAAATCAGTTCTTTCTGTAAAGGAATGACTAGTGGATTATGGGGAAAAGGGATATGTCAGATGGTGCTGGTAACTGTGCTGTGTTGCATCAGACAACTCCGTGAGGAGCTACAGGGACTTGCAGGTATTCTGGCAACACTCACCCGCTCAGTGGCACTGACTCACATGCTGCATTCAAGTGACTTTCCAAATAAATTCTTTACCTCCTAATCACTGCTGAGTAACTGCAGTAGCAACCACAGAGACACAGTTTTCTTCTTTTCTGGTTGAGTGTGCAGTCCTGTAAGGCAAGGGCTACCCATTTTAATGTTGTAGGCTGTTGGGTAGCTCTGAGTGTGCATGCACAGCATTCCTTCTCCATGCAAACCTGGTCACTTGGCAACTTTGAGATGCTCTCTATGCATGACTTGATTGGATTTCTTAACCATACATTAAAAAAATTGAACTTTGTCTCCACAAAATACTTGATTATTGCATGTTGGACTCCCGTATATTCCCTGCCTACCCACCAAGAGCATCTTAAACAAGACATCTAGTCTCATTGGGGAAACTTGGAGCTGTTGCCTCCTTACTACTTGCATAGGAAATTTTAGAGATTTCTTTGGGCTTGGCCCTACCAAACCTGTGTCAGTAAGTTAAAACCTCCTCCAAGAAGCCCTGCTAGTTTAACTTTTTTTTTTTTTTTAGCTTTGTTACAAGGTGGGTTTCTTATGTTTTTAATTTTGCTGAGTATACCTATAAAGGAGCAGCCTAATGATTCCAGAATTCATATATGTGCAAGATATTAAAATGGATTTGTCTCTTTTTTTCAGGATTAGATATTGACGGCTTATACAGAGTTAGTGGCAACCTTGCAGTGATACAGAAGCTGAGATTTGCGGTCAACCATGGTAAGCTTCCTCCAACTGTATTACAACTGCATATATTTTCAGATTGTTGAAGTTCACAGAAAGATCAGGAAAAAATTTTCTCTATAACTGTAGTATATAATGAGAAATTACTGTCACCTTCAAAGTAAAGTTACTTCCAAATTGCAGAACTGAGTAAGTAATATACATCACTTGAAAAACTTATTATCCTGGAGATTTCGTCTCATGTGGAGCATAGAGGCATTTCTAGAACAGAATTGTAAAGAAAGGTGGTAATGGAACTTGAGGAGTGGGGATTATTTCAAACAAAATAACTCCATACCTTCTGGAAAAACAGCAAAGATGTTAAGCTTCCACTAGCATTAAAATTGTATGTTAATGTGGTTTGGTTTTTTTTTTTTGTTTTGGTTTTTTTTTTTTTTTTTTTGTGAGATTTGCTACTGCTTTGCTGTGTGGAGTGGCTTAACTCCTCTTTTGTTTATAAAACCCTTTCATCTGGCAGTATCGTATTGGTTTGTTCAGTGCAACTAGGAAGAGGGCAGTAGCCCATGCACAATCTGACCTCTCATTTCCTGACTGACAGGAAAAAATTTTGTGTTATGTCAGCATCTCCTGTTTCCTACTGGAAGATGCCCTCAGTGTAGGGGAGCTGCATGTAGTGCAGTAGGCAGAGTTTAGCCATCTCTGTCTGTAGTGGTTGAGATTTGCATCCCCTTTTATGATGCCACAGCTCTGTATCCCAGAATGGGATATCTCCAGAGTGGGATACAGAATGGGCAGAACTGCAGCAAGTCTTCACTGCTTTAAAAACAGTAAATACCAAAGAATAGTTAAGTTTATTTAAAACAAACAAAAAAAAGCTTTTATAGTTTAATTATTAACATTAATTACTCATTTTTATCTCTCAGATGAGAAGCTGGACTTGAATGACAGTAAATGGGAAGATATTCATGTCATCACAGGAGCTCTAAAGATGTTTTTCAGAGAATTGCCAGAGCCGCTGTTCACTTACAATCACTTCAATGACTTTGTCAATGCAATTAGTAAGTCTGGAAAACATGGGTGTGGAGTTTGTATAAGTTCTTCTCAATATGTACAGTTCTTTTAGTTGCTTTGGGCATAAAAAGAGTGTTTTTGTTATAAACAACAGTAACGTCCCCGGAATTGCCTCTCCGCAATGCAGGGGTCGGTCGGGAGGTGGCAGTGTCCTATCTCGTATTAGCACGGCACATGCGGCTTTTATTCCCGGCCTGTTAAATTTTATGCTAAAGTTTTATACAAAAATACTGACTTTTGGTTTCTCTACCGCATCCTTTTGCAGAGCAAGAACCAAGGCAGCGTGTCCCTGCTGTTAAAGATTTAATCAAACAGTTGCCAAAACCGAATCAGGACACTATGCAGGTACTCTTTAGACACCTGAAGAGGTAAGTAACAAAGAGAAGGAAAGGCTTTGTATTGCTGGCCCTCTCTTAAAGCTAAATAATCCAATTAAAAGTACTAGGTGGCTGTTCCCACTGTATTTTTTATTTCCTATATTGGACTTGATATGAGCAAGATACCAGTCTGTTTAATATGCAGAGCACGAAACAGACTTGAGACAGTATGTTTCACAGTTGTGATGTTTGCTGCCAAGCCCTTACTTTGAGGGATTGCAAGAGGACCAGCAATAACATTTCAAAATAAAACTTTCCTATAGAGGGAAATCACAGCAGCTGCATGTCCTAATAACAAGACTGCTCATAAAAATATAAACTCTGTGAATAGTCTTCTGCTTCGGACTGTGTCTTTTTCTGTCATCCTATTACTCTAACACTGATAAGTCTCTTTTTGTGTATTTTTTTCTCTTTCAGAGTTGTAGAAAATGGAGAAAAAAACCGAATGACCTATCAAAGTATAGCAATAGTTTTTGGTCCAACCTTATTAAAACCAGAGAAAGAGACTGGTAACATAGCAGTCCACACAGTATACCAGAATCAGATTGTAGAGTTAATTCTACTGGAATTGAATTCCATCTTTGGACGCTGACATTTTTCTTGGAGTAGAAACTGAAAGTGATGGGTTGACAGCAGTACTCCATCAGAAGGAATTACATGATGTTTGTGGACCAAGCGGCAACTCATTTTTTGCACTTTTGGGGAGGGAAGAAACAGGAGAAATGTTTGACCACTTTAATGCAAATTAAAGACAACACTTTGGATTTCTTCGAGAAGTTCAATGTAAAAAGTAAATTGAAAAGTTTATAGTTTGCTTTTTTTTAAGTAACATTGGAAAAATATAATATAGGTTCATACACTGGAGTTCTTGGAGAATGAAACTATTAATCTCAAACTGGATAATCTGGAATTTAATCTCGAAATTCTTCCACTTGGTAGGGAGAAGTCCTACCAACTGGTATGGAAAAACTCAGTGAGGCTACATCCTAAACTTGTGTATTACAACACACTCACATCTGTATGACACTTTTCCAAGGGGTTTCTGCATGCAGTGACTGTCTTAGACTTGCGCTAACAGTTTGGTTTAGTTACTCAAACCTAATTCTTCACTTGATATCTGCTGCCCCCTTTCCTTCTTTTTTCTTTTTTTTACCCCTTTTTCTGTTGTTTGAGTTTTCTTCTTCTCTTTCTTTCCTTTTTCCCACCAGCAACCTTTCTAGAAGTTCCTAGCTGCTTCATAGAGCAGCACACTATTACACTATTTCAAACACTGAACTTGTAAGAATATCCAGCAATGGATATTTGTCTTGTGGCATAACAGAAGTAATATTTAATAAACACATTCATTTTTTCTGTGTATTTCTTGAGCTAAGTTTTGTGTTATGCTGATCTAAAGCTAAAGTCCTAAGTAAACACCAAGTGTAACACTGTGTTGAGTTCTTGGTATAATGCTGTGGTAGTGGAAGTTCATTCTTGATGTAAATACAGGCTGTCCTTTTGATTCTTGTATATAATTCAGTCCCTGTATAGTTTAAGAACACTTTAGTCACACATTTCTAATCATGGGTAGATTAGCTACAGTAGCATAATGTTTCCAGTGGATGTCTGGGTTTCAGCAGGGAAACAGATTCTGGGGAGGGAGGGGATCTAACTGTGTGCACTTTTAGATGTTAATTACATTTGCGGGCAAATAACTGTAATGCAAATGGTACTGGAGAAATACTGAGTGTGCTTGCTAAATTGTTAATGCACTACAAGAGGAGCCTTTTAGGTTATTTAATATGTACAGGATACATTAGAAAAACGTATTATGAATTCTAACATCTACAAATAGTGAAAGTCATGTTTTGATAGATAGATACTTGATGGAATCCATGATGCTAAATTTAAGAATTTCTTTTTACAATAATGTAGAATAATTTGTAAAATTGGTTTTGAAAGATTTTTGTTACAGGGAGCATGGTCTGCTGAAGATTTTTTTAAATGTATTTTTCTAGACTAACTGCTGTATCTGACATATTTGTTATGTCTAACCTGAATAAAGGAAACCAATAGTTCTTTTAGGTTTGCCATTCGCCCTTCAGACAACCTGAACCCCCTTTAAACAAGACTGATGTATCTTACCCCTTAGCATGGATGGATACCACTTGTGACAAAGAGTTGTCACACTGGACTAAAAGATGAATGCCTGCTTTATAAGCTGACGATTTTAGGAACTTCCCAGTCACTTTCTTTAACAACTTAAATGCTAGCATAAGGTTCAGAGAGGGCAGAAGTTATTTATGGATATAAATTTGCAGTCTTTAAAACACATCCCAACTTGGAACCTACTGTACAGAAAGCAGTTATGTTGAGGAAGTGATTGTATGTCAGTAGCCTTTGATCTGCTGTGTACCTTTCACAGACAGTCCTGGCTTACAGCAGAGGGGATCTGTGGTGATGCACTGAGGCGTAATCTGATGAATGGTACGAGAATTTCATAAGCATAGGGCTTGCATGAAAAGTTTTTGGAGATAAATGAGAAGATTAGTTACCCTGTGGCTTTCTCAGTGTCTTCTTGTGGTAATGGTGAAGTCTTGTGGTTTGTTACAAAGCGACCTGTGCGAGAGCTGCTAAGCCCCATCTCCGCGGTGTGCCGTCAGCCTCCAGGCCGGCTGTCGCGCCCGAGCAGTGCCGAGCTGCGGCTGTGCCCCAGGATACAGGAAAATATCAGCAAAGTTGAAATCTGTGGCTGTACATTATTCAAATCCCGACTTTGGCTGTAAAATAAGAAAGAATTCCCACTGCTAATTGAGAGGGCTTGTTCACTGGTCACCTTTTCTGTACGAGTGTTACCTTTTTCAAAGGAAGAATGCCTTTTTAAAGTGATTTGATAATGAGGATGTCACACTTTTCATTGTATTCCCCCAAAATAAAGCATTTTGTTATTACAATGTATAGTATGGTTTTGTGCAGTGACATTGTCTTAATATTCTATTTTTTAGTTTGGGGATGGGAGAGTATTCTTTTTAATCAAATGGGGTCTAGGTAAACACTTGAAGCACTCAGGAGGAGGAGGAGGTCCAAGCTGATAGTACCTTTGTCATGAACTTTACATTTGTTGTGTAAACTTTAAACTGTGTATGATACCACATTGGGGTTTTTTGCTGCTTGAAGATCTTGTCTTGTTCCTGCAGTTAGCTTTCTTTTAAATAATCAAAACCAGGGGGTTGCACAGACACAGCAGGAGAAAGCTATTTGTATTTGATGAAACATAGTTAATTTTATATGTTCCTCAGTTTAGGCTCTAAATCAGATTTGGTTCTGGTTTAAAACCAATTCAAAGCCTCAATATACATTTTTGAGGCCATAAGCACTCAAAGATACTGGAGGTCCAAGGCTGTATATTGGTGCTAGCTGAAGTTTTTGTTTGCTGCAGTGCTGGAGCTGTGTTCAGCTCGACAGTTCAGCTGCACAGTGTTAGCACCAACCAACTTTCAGACATGCTTGTTCTATACCAATTATGGGTCCCTTCACTTTGAAGCTGGAGAGAGAATTGGACTCAAAAAAGACAAGGCAAATATACCCAGTGATTTCATGTAAACTAATATTTTTAATCAGAGTTGCATGCAGGAGGCTTTATTTACATGCAAGTGGATAGGTCATGCTGACTGCCCAGGCCCTGGCTCTCCTCCCCATCTTCACAGAAGTCTGTGATAAATTCCCTTAATACTGAACCCATTGTATCCTGGCAAGTGAATCCTCAACTGGCAGCATGAAAGAGAATGGAGTTTGTAGGTAATACTGTATCAGTTTATTCCTATGGGGGGCCCTGACTTTTTCCCCCTTAAAGAGAACAGCTTTGTTTAGCCCTAAAGTACTGATATTTTCAGAATCAATTGGTTAATTCATAAGCCATAACATAAACCGAGCACAGGAGGGCATTCTGCAGGGCCCAGGGGGAGGGACAGCATGTCTGATGAGGCCACTGCAGCCGCCGGGAGAGGAGAGCTCCTCTGAAGAATCTTAATTAGCCTCCACAATTGTGAAGTTTTGTGGGCAAGCAGCTGGTAAGACTGGATCAGGCCTTTACAAAAGTAGCCCTCTGTGAATGTGGGACTTAAATGAACATTCCCCCCCTTCTCCAGCTCCCCCAGCATTCTTGTAAACAGAGCACTTGTAAAACAAGCTCACACTGTGTAACAAACCAACATGAAAGGCATTCAGAGGTGACTTGGCCTCTCGGTCCTTTTTATTGCCTTGAGAATTAAATGGCAGCTCTAATATTAGTTTCCTACAACTTCCCCAAATGGATTTGAGTTTGTTAAGGTACTCAGCTGCTACTTTGAAAAAATAAAAGAAATATGTGTTACATTCAGCAAATTCAGAACTGCAAAGTGGAACAAGCAGGGGTAGTGTCAGTTTTATTTCTCTCCGAACCTCATCCTGCAGCTTATTGCACTAAAGTAAAGTTGGCCAGGGAAGGGAGAGAGATCCTTAGTGTGGGAATAAGTACGTGCAAAACACTGAAGACAACCAGACAAAGGTGTGATGGACAAGCAAGATAGCAAAGAAACAGTCACTCAGAACTGCAGGAATCCAGACCAGAGACCTGGGAGAGAGCCAGGCTGCCAAGAGTGTGGGTTGAGGTTGTTTTTTTCTTTTCTCCTTTTATTCTTTTGCAGTTTTTACAAGGCAGATGAAGGCCTGGCTATATTTTTAAGGGTAATTGGCTCTGTAAACAGGTGGAGTTAAGTAACATTGCAAAATGGCAGTACCCACCTTACTCTGGCATTTCCAGAGTGGCTTCCATGTGGCTCTGTAGGGGTGTGCTTTTGTCTGGATTCACTGGATACAAACACCTGAGTGCTAAAGTCATGAACTATGTTACTGCAACCAACATCTGCAGAATACAAAAAATAAACTTGTTTCTCAGTGTGGCACTGTTTTCTGATGGCACCAGGGCCCCATCTGAGATACAATCCTTTGGCACCAGATCCTGAGAAACAGGCGTAGTCCTGTCTGTTAGAACCTCAGCACACCAGAAGAAAGAAATGTGTGAAGCTGAAAAGTGGGACTATGCACAAAAGAAATAAGGCTCCAAGCTAACTTCACAACTAGTTAAGATGTGCATATACAGTACAAATTGGTTCAGAATAGTTTGATATTTCATAGTGTGAAAGAAACCACTGTCCTCTAAAGAAATAAATACTGTAATTAAATGCTGTCATTTCTTATGTTGTGCATGGGAATATACAGGTTAAAGATTGGTCAGGTTGTCTAGTTCATAAAGTGCTGTGGCCAAACAGCTGCAATCAAGGCACTGGTGGTGTGTTTCCTGGCCACTGATCTGCCAGTGCTCGCTGCCTTTACGAAGAGTGTGATGCTGAGCTTGTGGTGGCTTGTTTGCTTACTGCATGTGAGTGTCCTGACTAGTTACTTGTTCCAGTAAAGGAGGTAACTAACCTAGAAACAAAACAGAAAATCACCTTTTTCCTATCACCCTGGGCTGGGCAGTGCTTTGTCTGCCAAGCTCACCTCCCTGCTGCAGGGATGCTCTCTCCCTCAGGACTGGGTGGATGCATCTTCTGTGGGCGGTGGCCTTGACAAGGCCTCTGCTAACACATGTGTGACCTGCTCAAACTTCACAGCTTTCTTCTAGGAAGAAAAACTGAGACATGGTTGTGCAAAGGGTAGTGCCTCCCCTCTGCACTCCTTTAGAGTGTTATGTAGGATGAAGCATGCCACCGCATTTCCCACAATGAAGAAGCTGTTTCAGAGCTGGAGTACTGTTCTTGCTGAGATACTACTCCTGCTCTAGGTTTTCTCTTTGAAGTCTTAATGATAAGCCTTCTTTTCCTATTAATCTCTCCTTTTACTTTATTCATCCACCTGCTATTCCTGCTGCACTGAAAGTCAGTCCAGCTTGGACATTTTGCTTCCTTATTTGTACAACAGCCTGGAGCCCGGGGGATTGGAATGTGCTGTGCTCTGCCCAATGTGCTGCTTTGCCTGTGGAGGCTGAGGCATGGGCCACTCAGCCACAGACACTTCATTACAAAGCAGTCATCAGCATAAAAGCATGAACTAGAGAATTAAAGAAAGTTCCTTTATAGATAATAGTTAAAGCAGGCTGCATGCTGCTCCATGGTTTGCAGAGTGCCTGTTCTTCTCCTGTAGTGCAGAAAGGTACATAAGCTAAGCAATTAGGTATTAGATTTGGCACCAGACTGAAGAAAAGCAATATAATTCCATGCAACCCCTGAATCCTCATCCACATGACTTGTGTAGGCTGAGCTGTGAGCCAGCTACCAAGAAGACTGCACAATTTTCAGGTGTGCATTAAAACACTGTGGCTATAGGCCAGGATCATGTGTGTCCCTTTCTTTTGCCCGAGCTTCCCAGCCTACCCCATTCAAATGCATGAAAATAAATAACTTTCTGCCCACCTCTCCTATTTGTGGAGTACAGGAGCTCTGTGCAGCAAGCCAAGTGCTCAGGGTGTCCTTGGGTGCAGCTTCTCACCCTGTATATACACAATTTAGTTAAGAGGGGGAGAAGACAGCTTATTATAAACATTGAACAGTGGGCAGCATCATTAGCTCTTTAAAATCATAACTAACTCCCCAGGTGGTTGTCCTAGTGCTTTTTGGGCTTTCTTTGCATCCCTGAGATAAAAAGGAAGCCTGAGCACATGAGGGCAGGATGCAGCACAACAAAACATTGAGTGCTGCTGCTGCTGGCAAGACAAACTCCTCTCTGCCAGAATGAGTCTCAGGTGGCAGAAGCACTGTCCATGCTGTATGAGTCAGAAGTGGGGGGGGACCAGCACCTTTCCTTCCTTCCTGCTGCCTTTCTAATTTGCTAGGTCATGAGCTAAGGCTTATGGCATGTTGCAGGCCAAACATCATGATTATAATGGTCCTCTCTGGTTTTAAAAGATCTGTGAATGGAATTGGCATGTAGCCTTCCATTTAGCCATCAGCTTCCTTGTTCCTACTTGGCCATTCATGCCCTATATCAAATGAAAGGGCTTCTCCTGGCCAAATCTTCCTTCCCCTTTCTCTTCTAAAGTAACACTAAAAAATGACTCATCATCCACAGCAGTACTCACAGCCCCACCGTGCTGGAGCATTGCTGGGGACTGGGATGGTCATGGTGGAACCCCTGTCCCCATGAGTTCAATAAATTCCAGCTAAAGCCATTCTTTCTTTACCACAGCCTGTGATGTAAGAGTTGGGTGCTCACAGTCACAAAGGCTTCCCTCTTTAAAAGGCTTTGCACCAGATACAAAGGAATCTTGAGCCATGAGCCACTGCCAAGTGGTGTAAGCACTCAGTTACTGCTGCTTTGCCACCATGCAGGCACAAATGGTCCCTGCCAGTCTCCACCCACACAGGCCTGCCGTGGGACATGGCACCCAGCACCTCAGCCTCTCTCCCAGCCTGGCAGAGGAAGCCCCTCTGGGAAACAAAACAGGCAAAACAAGCACCCAGCACACCTGTCCAGCCCTGCCTGGACACAGCAGCACAAACATCCCCAGCCCTTCAGGTGCACTGGAGGCATCTGCAGACACAGAACAGGGCTGGAGACACAGAGCTGTGTTTCTCCCATGCCCAGCAGCAGTTTGGGCTGCTCTTAAAGACATCCACTGATGGAGAGGGTAGAGACTCCAGACAGTCTTACCTAGCACATAATACTCATCTCACTCAGAAATGTTTCCTTTTGCACATCTAAGTAGCTCTTGATCTGTCCTTATCCACTGTTCTTTTCCTGTTCTGCAGTGTATATGGTGAGCTATTTCCCCGTCTCTATGCATGCAGTCCATGAAATTATAAAAGAAAAGGAAAAGCCGGAATTACATTTCCGCTCATGGCATGAAAGCCAACACTTGAACGACACTGCTGTTAGCTCCTTGTAGCATCCAGAAGAGGTTTTGGAGACAGAAACACCAAACACATTTAGCTTCATTATTATTGTGAATACAAAGATTGGAGTGACAATGAATTATTTAACTTTGAGAGGGTCTCAGTGTCTTATAATTATGTAAAAAAAATAAAATTAGGGCTCTGAACATTAAGAACCAAGATTAAAATAAAAGTAAGGTATCAGCACATTTGGCTTAGTTTGGCAGATTTATCCGACAAATTAAAAGAACATACAGAGGTGTTATTTATTACTATTTCACCTGAGCTTGTGATCTACATCACCTTGAAGAACATGGCAAAGCTGGAACTTCGTGGTATTTCCAGGCATCCATGAAAAGGCTGTGATTTAAACTCTCAAAAGAAAATATTGTAAAGCCATGCAGAGGTACTCTGGGGGTTAATAATGACTTTCCGACAGTGCATTGCTATGCAGAAGATTTGCCCCAGTCCCCTTCCTGACAGATAGCTCAAGATCTGCAAAGAAGAGCCTCCATTGCCCTTTTTATTCACAGAAAGTTGTCCCCAAACAAGTCACAAAACCCTGGGTGAAGTTGGAAGAGCTGGAAATTGTAACTCAGGGCAGAGCAGATGGTGCAGTCATAGTGACAGAGTTACTGCTCCTTTGATCCCACCATCTGGGCCCCTTCCCACCTGCCCTGCAAACAAACCCGGGGCAAAGTTTTTACCCTCCCCCAAAGCTCTGTTCCCCACCAAGCTTCCCAGCAGCATCTCACACACCCTTGCACAGTTACTTTTTATAGTTAAAGCACTGAAAAGAGAAGGAAGACACAATTAGGAGGATTCCAGTCCTCTTTTTTCAACCTTAACCCTACTGGCTGTTCAATCTGGCAGAACAGCACTGTCACCTTCTCCCAGGATAACGAACTCATGTCTGTCAGACTCTTTCCTAGGGAGGTGAAATATATAACAAATTCTGGCCCCTGTTACCCATTAGGCACAAATCACTTCAGAATTGCCTAGACCTGATCACATCGGTCATCCTTGGTCCTGGTCATTGTCCTCGTTACGTCTCCTCTGCAGAGCACCCTCATGTATACTAACTACCAGGCTGCAAAAATACCCCCTTCCTATCCTGCTCCTGGAGTCATACACTGGATGCAATTCCACTTGGATGGGAGGACCCCAGCTCTGGGCCAAGCCAGCCACAACAACCAGGGGCAAGGTTCTGGTTTAGCCACGACTCACCCCATCACAGCCCTCACTACGGCGGGCACAAGCAGGAGGCACAGCCCGGGCCAAGGGCTGGCTGCATCCTCTGGCTGAAGAGTGTCCTGGAAAGGACAGGCAGTGCTCACCAGCACAGGGGCAAGTGGGCTTTCCAGGGAAATTTTGGCCAAGTTCTCTCCTTGCCTGAGACCTCTTTTCTGTTCGTTTGCCTGTCTTGCAGTGGTTGGCTACCAGCAGAATTAAGGTCACAGCTCGGCCAGTTAAAAATACCCACCCAATTATCTCTTGGGCTGTGTTTATCCTTTATTTTCCTGGCTGCAAGTAGTTCTGGAAGGAACAGGACCACTCACCTCAATGAAGGCAGCCAGTCTGGGCATGTGGTCTTTTTATTCTCACCCGCTTTCTCCCCAAAAGTGCCGTGTGAGGGCTCTGATCTCCCTTTAACGGGGTCTCATGGTCTTCCCTTGGAGAGTGCTGCGAGGTCTCTGCCATGCAGCAATCTGTTCACAGCATAATTATTCTCCGTTAAGGCCTCAGAGACCGTGAGGCTCCTGACATTTTTCATTGCCTGGAGAGGGGTAATTTTTCATTGCCTTCCTGAGGACTCCTGCACTTTGCAACAGTAATGGAGCATCCAGCTACATCCAGCTGCAGCCTACAGTTTATTTTATCCTCTTGATGGACATAAGCTGAAGGATTTCCAGCTAACACTGGGAAAATGGGCAGGTATAAGCAAATCTATTGAGTAAATAGAGGAAGCCCATAGTGAACCACAGACTTTGTCACAGTGGATATAACATGATTTTGAAATTGTAGAATAACAAGATATGTTTTACCGAATATTAAAAAGTAACATGGGATCTTGAGTTACATTAAAATAAATAAACTCTGAAATACAATCAGCAGTATCATACATGCTTCTAACTTTATCTCTCTCCAACTACCGATCTAGAGGCCAGATCCCTGCTGCAACTGGTGTGGAATTGTGTCAGCTGAGCTGTTTGTAGGGAAAGGCATCACTTCATCTCTGGGATGCACACTGAGGAAAACAGAGCCTAGAAACTGTACTTTGGCAGGATCTGCACATCTCCAGCTAGTTACTACATTTTTTCATGTAGTCTGTTTAAAAGAAAGTAATTGTAACAGAAATTGGCCTTGCAAGGAGCTGCTAAAAAAAAATAAAATAAAAAAAGCAGAAGAGAGTTGAAATTATAGCTCTGATTTGAAATGCCATTGCATGCAGTAAGTGTTTTCTAATACTTCTGAAATCTAACATCTAATTTAACTTACCAAAGCACATAAGCAACAATCTGCAAGCCTGAAAAATAAAAATATCTGAGGTTTCCAAAACATTTCCAGTGGTTTGCCAAAGAATAAGTATTTTAATTTCAAGCTCTAAAAAGGAAATTAGCTCTGAGAATGAAATGGTAAAGCAAAAAAAACCTCTCTATTTTCATTTATTTTTCTGGTGGCATTCCCAGTGGTGCTGATGAAGGGAAGACAGGCTGAGCTGCCTGCTCCCCCTAACAAAGAGTACAGCGAGGGGGGAGGAGGTACAGACAGGGCTGGGGACAATGCTCTGGGCAGGGAAAATCCCTGCTCCCAAGTCAACTGAACACCTTCCTGTCCTGCAATTACTTCTCTCTCACATGAGACAGTCCACACTTAGGCGACAGAGTAAAAGTCAATTTCCTTTGGCACAGCCTAGGGAAAAAATTAGGTTAATGTTGCTTTGCTCCAGACAGCTTTTTTGGGTTTTGTTTTTTGTTGTGTTGGTGTTGCTTTTTTTTTTTTTTTCCTTTTTTTTTTCTTTTAAACCCAACCCTAAAATTCAAATTAGGCTCCAGCTCAAAGCCTTTACCACCAGGGCATGAATGCTAAATAGCCCGTTCCCAGTCCAATCTGTTCACTGCCTGGCTAATGATTATTCTCCATAGAAACCCCACCAGAGTCAGTTATTATTCTCTCCTCATGCACTTGTATCTCTCTTGTATTTATATAAGATTAAGTAGCCCTGTTAAGTTTTTACCTCTCTGATTGGAGCTTATTTTAACCTCAATTAAGCCATCAGCCCGGCTTTCTGAAGGCAGAGCAATAGCATAGCCATTATCATTCTCTCCACCTTTTGTATGAAAATGATGTTGAGGATTGGTTGCTTTGGGGATTGCTCTGTGGCAGGTAACCAACGCTGAGAGTCGGGGAGGATAAATGGTGCCAGACTCCCAGAGGTGCCGTGGCACTGTGTAATTATTGTTCCAGACAGCTGAAAGCAGCAGGGTTTCTGGTTCCCCTGCTTAGTTTCAGTCTGCCATGATTGCTGGCACAGAAAGATGCTGATTGTAAGTAAACATTAATTATGTCCTGCTACCCCACTGCTAGCATCGCTGGGCTTGCAAGAAACAGAAGCACAGTGCTGTGCTTGGCTCCGACTACTGAAAAAAACATCTATACAGATTTCAACGTCCAGGTTTTCATTTTGCTTGGTCAGGGGACATTGCTCCTAAATTTCATCCTCATGAATAGCCAGAGTTATGGTGCTCTTTGTATCACTGCTTATGTGCTGCACTTCAATGCTGTTGTGAATATAATGACTAAAGTACTTATTCTTTGAAGTAGGCAAGCTCAGGTGATGCAGCAAGCAATTCTGTTATCTGCTCTGGAGCACAGGAATCATTTTAGTGTCTTTAAAAGAAAAAAAACCCAAACAATCAACCAACAAGGCAAATATAACTTATCAATTATCCTATATGTCAAGGTAATTTTTTTCAGATGATGTGTTTTTGTAAAATGTCAGCCTATTTCTTCATCCTTTTTTATGTGGCTTTGGGGTTTCTTTTTTTCTTTGCTAAAGGAGGCTTAAGAATGCAGAGCCCACACTGTCACAGATGGCAAACACTGCTCCTCGGGTTGCGTGGACAGTTACAAAGAGATTTCCGTGGCACTCGAAATGCAGCCTCCGACGCTGATGGAATTTTGCTGTGCTGTGATTGCACTGCACTGCAGTGAAATAGGTTCAATTTGATTATCTGGCTATTCCATTTCGCCTATATTTACAACCTGCCTGACCTCTGGGGGAAGGGGAGGACAGGCAGCCAGTCATGCTGGAGACATTTCGAAAGGTCAAAGCAATACAGCGTTTACCACTATAATTCACAGGCTCTACAATTCTGAGAGGGTGCTCTCATGACAAAAATTGGCAGAAGAATCTAGTTAATGTGAAATATTTATTAATTCCCAAAGCAAACAGAAAGTAGGGGATGTTTTAAAATTTTTTCCCTTTCTCCTTTTGGCACATGATGATGTGCAAGTGCATAAAAGCAGCACGCAGACAACACCTTCTTTTTTAAAAGTTGCCCTTGGCTGGTGCCGAAAGGTTTGTGTTGGACTGGCTACCTCGTCTGCAGCCTCAGCGCTGATGTTAACACATTTACAGCCCCACGAGGATGCTTTCTGAGTGCATTACTGCTGCCGACACCGCTCCCAGATGGGTGCTACCCTCAGCAACGCATCTCTACTGCCTGTGGTGAGCACTGAGGCCCCACACCACCCCTCTGACATTGCACCAGCATTTCGGGGGGGTTGGGGGCAAAAAGTGCTTTGCAAATCTTAATTAACCTTCATATGCAGTCCTCCTGTCCTGAGGTACAGATTCATTAAGGTCATAAACAACCATTACTCATTCCAACAGGTTAGCTAATAAAATGGTGTGTTGACTTCAAAACATTGTTTTAAAAATCTGGTATACTTAACACCCAGAAGTCAGGAAAAAGTAAGAAAAGCAGCCTTAGGCTCATGTAAGTCTGTGTAGTTACTCAGTTCTGAGAATTCCATCCTCCTAATCCTGGGCCCCAGTTCCGGGTGGCCATGTAATCTGTGTCTAGGTTTTGCATTTCTTACCTGTTTGTATTTAAACACTGTTTAGTCTTAAATTTCCCCCAAAATCAGGCTTTCTAGACCTACTGGGGCCAGAGGTTCTGTGAGTTATAATAGTTTCATTTTGAAAACTTGACTGATTTTTGTTTGCTTTAAAACAAACACTTCGTATTACGTCTTCTGGCAACACCTATCTATTTTTTTACAGGTTATTGGATTAATATAGGAGAGAGTACAGTCTGAAAGGCAGCTGTAAGACCTCCTTCTTAGCATCTTTTATCTTTGCAGGAGATGTATTTGAAAGGCAGCCTAACAGCTCAGAGCTGCTTGAAAAAGGTACTGCCACAGCTTCATGAGTCATCACAGGTCAGCACTAGGAAGTGGTTCTCATAGGGAAGCATTTCAGTCAGACGCTGCGTCACATTCCAAGAGCATCACTTGAGGCTCACGCTGCCTCCCCGTGCAGCTGCCATGTGCTCTGGTCCTCTTCTTAGTCCCTATCAGAGGTGTCTGGTGATACCAAGTCACTGCACAGAGCCAAGCAGATGAGTTTTCTGACTGGGACAGGGACAATCGCTGGCTTGACTAGTGCTGCTCAGAGTTTTTCAGGCAGAATTTACTTTGTTCTTGTAGCTCCCTCCGATCCAGCCAGCTTCCAGCTGCACCACCAGCTTCCACCCAGTTTTCACAGAGATATGTGATGACACATCAAAATTATAGCAGCTTGCATGGAAGGGAAGAAGAGCAAATGAGACCCCTGTGCTGTTGAGTATGACAAACCAAAAAAGCAAGGAACTAAAATCAGAGTGTGCCAAAGGAACAAACTGTGCTTATGAAGCATGTTCAAGTCTCCCTCACAGAACATCTTCCTTGCATCCCAGCTCACCCTCAAGCACCCAGCTTGGGCCGAGGAGCAAGGCTCTGGTTAGAAGGTGGTTGAAAGCAGCTTCTGCTCACGCACAGGGCTTAAAACAAGCTTTGCACCAGAGGAGGTAAATACTGCTTTAAGACCACAACACCTGACACTAGCTGTGAGTGTCCAGGCCCTGGCAGCAGGAGACTCTTAGGCAAGGTGCTTAGGGATGTTTCATCCAAGTTCAACCATTGGCACACATCTGGGGTTTTCTCATACATGAAAATGGCTACAATTTGTCTTTTCCTTTAGTAGTTCTTTTTAATAATTCTCTCTTTTCTCCATCTTCTTCCATTTCTTTTTCCTTGCTTTGCATTTTATGTTTCCCATTGTTGATCAAGAATCACTCACCTGCCCCTCCCCTTTATCCAAAGCATCTAAGTATTTATAAATACAAGCAGTTCAGGCAGTCCAAAATTCTTTAATACAAGACCATTTTCCAGTGGATTATAAAACCATCAAAAGTAGAAAAGTTTGACAGGGTTTGCTCTGTGGGATTTCTGCTTTGGTTCATAACCTTGGAGAGGTGCTGTCACAAAACCTGCTCGGAGAAAGCTCAGAATGAGTTCAGGGGAAGATCCTGAGGTGACAGACCTTCACTGGGGAGCATTAGCACATCTGATGTTCAAGGCAGGAATTTAGAAACTTGCTGACAAACCACTCTCATGTTAGTGATGGGATTTTGTCATTTCCATGCAGCTTGACCAAATTTGGCCAATTTTTGAGTCTCTGGAATCTTCCAGACTGCACACAGGCAATAAATGCCAGATGGAGTCTGCCAACTAAAATATTGTTGCACTGAACATGCTCTTGCTGAGGGCCCATGAGATGCTAACTGAGCTTTCCTCACCTCTCCTTGAAGGGCACAAGCACTGGGGGGCAAAGGACCAAATTAAAGTTATTTTAGCAACATTAATCTTAGTTCCCTTTATTTTCATGCTTGGCTCAACAACCCTACTTGAAGCTGTGCAGACAGACAGGATGAAGATTCCCAGTGTAATGGAGCCACTGGAGAAATTAATACTTGTTGTATTTAAAGTATGCAAAAATAAAACTACTGAAGAAACACGTTCATGTCACCAAAAATGCCAAAGATATGTCTTTATTGTTTGTCAAAACAATTATTTAATTATTTATAACTCCACATTGCATTGCCAAGATTTACATACTAGGTCAAGTAACAGAGTTGCTTAAAAGAGCCAGATGACGTCTTTATAGAAAAAGCTTGTGTAATTGGCATAAACTCATCTTGGCTATGCTCTATCATGGATTGTCTATAATATTAAATTACTAGGACACAGGGTAAAAGGAGATAAGCCCATTAGACTGAGGCCTGGGGTAGGGAATGCTGAGAATGATGAGAGAGAGAGCATCTGCAGAAGGAAGTTTCTCCCCTTGAGCAGTCTGGAAATCAGACTCAGCAAAAGTCTTTGTAAAAGTGAAGTAAGGGATAAAAATAACAAGGAAGAAAAAAATGAAAACAAACCAAAAATACACACAACTAAGAAACAAATGCATCTTCAAGGCAGGATGAGAGGGCAACTCAGGGAATTTTTCTGCAGATAAGGCAAGTCAGTAAAAAATCCCCAAAGCCTCCACCCTGCGAGTCATGCATTGCTGATGGGAGGATGAAGGATTGCATGTACTGTGAGGGCAGCCCCACCTCACCATGGAAGGAGAACACTTTGTTGTTCTCACAGTTTAGGGAAACCATGGCTGCGGCAGAAATTGGCCTGCAAAAGGGAGTCAGAACATACAAAACTCTGCCAAAGCACCATCTGATATGTCAGGCATGTGAACACAAAGCAGAGCCAGTGGAAGGTGGCTGGTGGAGCCACACCCTCCAGGTGGCCAGAGGGAACCATCCAGGTCAGGTAAAACAATGCCTGTGAGCTGCAAGAAGAAACGCCATACAAGTAATAAAAGGTTGTTTTTAGAAAATCTACAAAGGAAAAAAATACCCTATTATGCTTCTTGTTAATAAGATTCCTTTCATATTTTTTTCTCTTTAATTCCAGCAGTGAGCAGAAGGAAAATCTTAGAGAAGAAGCAGGGCAAACCTCTAACCCAGCACGGATTCCTCCAGGCCATTAACAGCTCTGCACACAAATACAGCCACACAGCCTTGACATTCCTGATCTTTTACAACAAACTGGGCATTGAAACAAGATTTTCCATGTTTGCTTCTTCATGTTACAAAAATTAGAAAGGAACAAAAAATTACAGGCTTCACCAAAACACACAGACCCCGAGGGACATTCCTGAGTGTCCGCCCTGTGTCTGACCCCGGGCTGGCACATGTAATTCAAGCTGCTCTGGAAATGCCAGACACGTCAGGGGCCCTCATGAAGTTTTCCTGGCAGTGCTGTAACTCCATCAGCAGGTTGCTGAAGACCCACAGCAGCACTACAGGAGCCCCGTGGTACAAATGGGCAGTCAGTGCCACCATCCCTGTCATCCATGGTTGTAGGGTCTCTAGAACTTTGCCCTGCTGGAAGCAGAGTCAGAATCACAGAATCATTGTAGAATTGAGGTTGGAAGGGACTTCTGAAGGTCATCTGGTTCAGGCGCCTGCTCAGCCAGGGACACCTAGAGGAGACTCCCCAAGATCATGTCCAGATGGCATTTGAATATCTCCAAGGATGGAGACTCCACCACATCCCTGGGCACACTGTGCCAGTGCTCGTCACCTTCACAGTGAAAAAGTGTTTCCTGATGTTCGGAGGAAACTTCTGGTGTTTCAGTCTGTGCTCATTCCCGTTGGTCCTGTTGCTGGGCACCACTGAGGTTCCATCCTCTCTGCACCCTGTCTTCAGGTATTTATAAAAGTTGATAGGATTCCCTCTCTGAGCCTTGTCTTCCTCAGGCTGAACAGACCCATCTCTCTCTGTCTTTCCTCATGGGAGAGATGCTCCAGTACCTTAAGCATCTTTGTAGCCTTTTATTGGACCCTCTCCAGCGTGTTCATATGTGTGTGGTAGTAGGTAGTCCAGAAAAAAATAGACACAGCACTCCAGGTATGGTTATGCTGGTTCCTCCTCAGGTGTAGGATTTTGCACTTCTCCTTGTTGAACTTTGTGACACCCTGGACTGGCCTGAACTGAACGTGTAGCTTTGCATAATCTGACCTGAAGATCTAAATCTGGCATACTCCCTGTCCACTTGCTATGCCTCAGAAATGAGATCTAGGAAACACATCAGAAAACACATCAGTGTGTGAAAGTACCCTTTCCTACTAAATAAGCACTTCATGGCAGTATCAGTACTGCTGGTACCTCCCTTCCCTTTCCTCTGGATTCACCATTAGAGCAATCACACAGCACGGATGAGCCCAGCATTCAGCTCCTTGCCTGGCTCAGAAGGTACCAGAGCCTCCCAAGCCATGGATTCTCTTCACTTACTGATTATGTGATGGACACAGCCACAGGGGACAGAAGTCATCTGCTATCACAGGCCACACGTCCTAGCATCTCTGCTTGCTCCTCATCCCTTCTCTAGAGCATCTCATGGTGTTCTTCCTCTGGGATTGGGGCACTCTGAAAGGAAAGCACGCCACATCTCTGGCCTGGGACAGTCCAGTGTTCAGGAGAGCAATAGAAGCCTCCCAGGATGGGGGGAATTATCATTCAAATTGCATTTCTTCAACTGGTACTACTTTTACAGGCAGCACAATGCTGTGGCCACCCTGTCTTTCTTTGGCCAAGTCTGGAAAAAAAACCCTTTTGTCTCAGCTCATCCTTAGTGACTACTTCAGGAGCAAGTCTGCCCAGTGAACTCCCAAAATGGCAGAACCCACAGCCCTAAACAATACACTCCTGTGTGCCCAGTCATACAACCCTCCTGGAATTACCCTTTTCTATGAGTGCCACATGCCCATCATAGGGAAAGCAGAGCTGAACAAGGGCATCTCATTCCCAGTGGCTGAACACTGGGTTCTGCAAGGAGTGGCATTGCACTACCTAAAACATTTTGAGCATGTAGGCTGTAGGTTCTTGTGAAGAAGCAGGAGCAGAGGGGAATGAAACCCAACCTGTCAGGGCTTCTTCTGTGGCTGGCAAGAAACGAGTGTCCAGCATCCTCCCTTCCCATCACAAGTTTATTGAATACTGGAATTGTAGCTGTACCCACTGACAAGGCAAAACAAACATTCATGCCCAAATTGTTAACAGATGTTGGGAACATTTAAGAAAACACATGAAGCCCAAAATTGGTCTTTCACTGAGGATAATTTTATAATGTCATGCCAGCATGGTGCAGCTCACAGTAATCTGCCAAGTCAAAGAAAGTCACTAACAAGGTTAAGACTGTGCTGTAAGTACAAATAAGGGAAGAGGAAAATGGAAGTTTATCTTAAGCTATCCTTACCTCACTTTACTTGAGTGTCTAGATGTGGCAGGTTGTCAGAAAACTCTCTAAGTGCCTTGGGAGCAGATATGCAGATCAAGTTTTTCAGCTTCCAGCTGAGCAAGACGTCACTGGTGCTCACAGACTGGAGCTCACTGGGAACTCAGCAAAGCATGGTTGGATTTTAAGCCTGTGTTTTTCAGTCTGCTGATGTATTGAGGCACAGGGTGAATTTGCAAACAAACACAACACTACAAGTCTTATGCACAAAGGTGTGGGACTTTTACTACTCTCACACTGTATCTGCCAGTAATTTTGGAAGGGTGTGAAGAATGGCTCACTAGAGAGACGTCCACAGAGCATCCAATCACCTGTGAGCTGATTTATAAAAGGAAGATAGAAAAGCGTCAGCATGAGGGCAATACAAAAGCCATGACATTTTGCATTAACTATGATTTAACACTGCAAACTGCCTACTACACTTGCACAAAATCCACCCTCGGAAAGGAATATCACATCAGGCCAGAGGGCAAAGATGGGTAATAAGGTTGTGGATTCACCAAATTCAAAAGGAAATGAACATGTCCAAAGAAAAGGGCATGAGCTCTTCACAGAACAATTTAGTCTTCTCCTACCTGCTGGTGCTTTTTGAAACTACCTGGGTGCAGAAGAATTCTCTTCAAGCAGAGGTTTTAAAGAAAGGCTTTGTGATGTTTTGTCTTAGAAATTAGTACTTATGATGCAGCAATAGAGATCATAATGGGCAAGAGCTGCTTACAAAGAATGAGACAAAAGCCAAAGGGAGTTGGGAAGGACCAACAAGCACGAGTGGAGCACAAAGCAGACTATAGCAATTACAGCATCATTTTGCTCTTATGCCAGTACTGTACTTCAAAAACAGAGTGTTTTCCTGTTCCCTGCAGCATAACACACAGAGTCATGGGCTTGCTGTGCCAGAAACCTTCAAGTTTACATGCTGTACATTTACAATATTAAATAAATAAAAGGCCACTTCATTCATGGTATTGCAGCCTATATATTTCAAGATCTAAATGTTTAGAGTGATGAGGCTTAGTAAGGTTATTGTGTAGTTCCCTACTATGAAATTCCTCCAAAAGTTTCGACTGAGTGTTGCTACAGACACAGACTGGCACAGCCAGAACACTTACTACAGCAATGTCTCTGTATTTGCACTCATCGTTGAGCTCTCCCCATCCCTATCTAAGATCAAAGACACTGCTGTGTCCTGGTTCACACTATGGCAGGAGCTGAAACTGGAAGTGACATGTTTAGAGAGTGGTCATTTAGTGCTAGCACAGGCTTTGTGAGTTTCCACTCGCCTTGATATTAAACAGGTGCTAAACGGTAGGCAATTTTATATGTTTCTTTTAACTGGAAACTGTCTTAAAAGCAATGAAAGCCTCCCAGAGAAAGTTTTGTGAAATGTCAGAGGGAAACATCTGTTATTTGAAAACCTAATAGGAGGAAAGCACTCCAGTTGGAAATTTCTCCTTTGCAGGTTTTTCCCGTGCTGGGAAGTGCTCCACTGGGACTCTCACTCTCACCTGCCTGCAGTGCTGCTGTTGAAGGCTGGTCTGCAAGAGCAGTAGGATCTAGAGCAGCCAGAAGTTCAGTCGGGATCTGAGCCACCAGAGAGCAGACAGGATGAGGCAGCTCAGCATCACACAACCCTTCCCAGGCACACAAGGCCACACAACAGCTTAGCATACTTTTGCCTTTAATTTGCTGCACTTCCAGCAAAACTTGACTTTTAAGCACCATTGGTGTTCATTAAACCATGTTAGTTGGCAGAAAAAAAAAGATGATTTCAGGGCCTGTCCCTTAACTGAAGTTTATGGAGTACATCAAGGAAGACTCCAAATGCAGGGCAGGGAATAACAGGTAGGAATGAATAAGGAACACTTACAGTATAGACAGATCCACCACATTCGTCCTCTCAGAGTCTAATACTGGCCATCAGTCACAGGTCACTGAGACACAGGTTATCCTAAGGGATAAATTTGAGATTGCTCCTGAAAAGCTGTTGTTTCTGTTGCAGGTGTAGCCCCGGCTGTTTTTATGGGGCTCAGGGATGGAAAATGGTACTTTTAGGGCATCATGCAGGTGTTCAGCAGGTGTTTCAGCCTCCCCTGTCATCCTATCGTTTCCTGCCCCAACCTCAAGGGTGCTGTGGATCCCCAGTTTGTCACAACCTCAGAAACTCTTAACAAAAGCAGTTTGAGTGATGATGCAGTGGGTCTTGGGAGAGAGCAAAGAGGTTGCTTTTCTATCTAGACCTGAGGCTTGAGCTATGACCTGAGTCTGGTGTACACCTCGTTAGTATTTATATACAAAACCAGGAGTTCTGAAGTAGGTCAATAAGACAAGACACACTCAGATTCTTGTTTCTACAGTCATTTCTTTGCTTTTTAACTCAGCTGGAGAGCAACAGGCACTGGTATCCTCCCACACTGGGGGAGAGAGGTTAGCAAGAGGCACTGCAATGTTTTTCCTCTCTGTCCTGTGAACAGGTGATGATCAAAGCAGAAAACAAACCCAGTCTTGGGGTACTTCTGTCAGCTTTGTTTGACTCAGAGCAAACTTCCAGAGCCAAAGACAGCGGTTGTTTACTGCTGTGCTCTCAGCTTTAAACTGCTCAATGTCACTGTTTTGGGTAGAATAAAAAGCTTTTATTTCACTCCTTTGCTGTCTTTGGCTCCTGCATGTACTGGTTTATTGCATGAAAACACACAGATTAAGGGGATAAACTAATCAACAAAGAGGTATCGAACTCTGCAATGCTGGAGCAGACGGTGGTGCAGTGCATACTTCCAGCTTAGTATCCACACCTGGGAGCATTGCCCTCCCAGTGCAGGCCACTGTCGGGTTCATCTCAGCTATTGATGGGGCATCACACTCATGAGAAAGCATCTCTGCACACACCTGGATGAGAAGCCACTGCCATGCCCTATTCTCCCAGACTCACCTTGTAGATTTGTGTGGGCCCGTTTGGTCTGTCTGCATCTATCTAGACATCTCCTGGCATAATTTTAGACTCTGACCAAGTAGTTGCAGTGTCTGTCCTGAAAAAAGCCTCAGGCAAATTCAGTCCAGGGCCCATGACACAAACCCCTATAAATAGGACTTGAAGGTATTTGTTAGTCACATGTTTTCATTTGGTCCTATTTAGCCAACAAAAGGCAACTGGCACAGGATAGATCTAATACATGAGACAAACCCTTACTAGACATCTCTGCACTGATTTTCATGGGCACGAAGACCATGTGCTGGTGTGCAGGCTGCTGGCAGGATCGAGGCACTGGCTGACAGCAATTTTTATAACCCTCCAACCTTTTTAAAAAAGCAAACAAACAAAAAACTACCTTGTTTTTGGGGGGAAGTGGCAAAGACATGCATACACACATACACACTTTCTTGCCAGGCATAGGCTCAGCCAGATACACTGCTTTCCCGCTGAGTAATCTCCAGAGACACCACGCTTGAGCTGCCCCAGCTCTTTGCACAGGGTGTTTGCTGCTGTGTTATATCCCCATGGTATTTGCTATAAGCCAGGCTCCAAAAAGGCTTAGTGTGAAGCCCCTTATAGGAAAGTTATTTGATGTTCATCTGCTGTTCAGTTCCAGGGACGGTTACCTTGGATAGGCAGCAAAATGATGCAAATACTGTAGCTTTACAATACAGAGCTAACTCAGTTTGGCTGGGGACCCACCTCTGACCCTGCAGGAGAAACACAGCAAATGCCTCCACAAGCCTCCTGCAAAGCTCTCTGCCCTTCCCGGCAGCAGCAAGGCTGCTGTGTTGGCAGACAGTCAGATCCCATGTCTCGGGCTTCACAGCTGGTGCAGGGCCACAGCTGCCTCATTCCTGCAACATACATGATCACAGCCATCCTGACTACATTTCCACGTGGCCATCACAGTCACCCTTTCCTCTCCCACACTTCACAGTCCTATTTCCCATGTCCTCCCCTGAACTGCTGTGGTTAGAGATACCATTGCACATCCATTCATAATTTGTCCACATGGTTGTAAAAAGAGCACTTCTGATACACAGACATCAGGTCACAAGGTGGGTAGTGGCCTTGAGAACAGAGGATTAACTTCATGAGTTACAAATTAAGAATAACTACCCAATCTTCATTATTATTCTAAAAATTCAGAATGGAGCAGGAAATTTGACCTGTGCAATTGCCATTTTCTCCAAGGCAGAAATCATATGAAATAAAAAGGCTCCAGCTTCTCACCCAATGTCACACTTTTAACCTCCTGTAAATACACAAAGGTGATGAAAAATACCCATCTTTTTACATCAAATGTTGTATTGGGCTGACAGTACAGGCTGAATCAGCTGGGCACTGGTTCTAAAAGCAAATAATGTGTCCTGAAACACTATTTCAGCATCTGTTCCTACTAGAAATATGGCCAAAAGAGAAATCTTAGGTGCACTGATGGACAACTGCAAAGTCAGGCCTGTGCTTTCCAGAGCCACAGCAACTGCTGCACAAACCAGAAAGCCCCAACCTGTTCCTACCTGTGCTATGCAAGCCACTTTCTCCAGCCACAGCCCCTCTTGTCTCTTGTCAATTGCCTTGATTTTTTGGACTGAAACATGTGGACATTTACTGCCGTAGCCTTTTCCCTTATAAAAAACCCAAGTCTTGAGTGAAGTCATGAGCTTTGTGTAAATGACTTAACTTTCACTAATTAGAAGCCCTGTTTATAAGGATATATTTTTTAGGCTATACTGACATCTGCAGGTGCACCATAATGGATTTTGAAAATTAGGCATGTTATCGTTGAAAAATCAGCGTCCAAGTCTGCAAAGAAAATGATGATTGTACCACTCTGTCTGAAGGGAGAGGAGGAGCAAGGCCAGCTCCCACGAGAGGGTGCTATGCAGTGCAGTGGCTAAGCTCTGCTGTCAAACTCTCTCTGGTGCTGCAAGAGCAGATTTACTCCTTGTTCATGAAACTGTTCTCAGGCCAGTAGACTGCAGCAGACCAACACAGCAAAGATCCTCAGGATTAGAGAAGAGCTGCATTTAGGTACATTTTTGCTAGTATTCAAACTTGTGTTGTTGTTCAAGGTTGGTCTTAGTTTAAATAATGGCCACAAAAACCTGCATTTGGAAAAATGCCAAAGATTGTAGGTGAGAATGAGTGTCTGATTAACCTCATTGTTCCTTGAATTTATAAACACCCAGTGAAATTGTATTCTGCCAGAATATAGAGAAGAAGTAAACACCTCTGCTTGTTGGACATGTTGCTGAAGCAAGATGTCACATCTTCTTCAAAATGAAGAGGGTTTCAGAGCGCTTTGCCTTTAATGAAGCTATAAACAAAAACCTCATGAGAGATGCAACTTGAAGTACTTGAACGACAGAATGAAGCCCAGGTGGCAAGACAGGTGGGCATTTGCGTGTCCTACTGCATGTCTGGAAGGTGCAAAGAAGTTGGTGGAGCTTAACTACCCATGACAGTGGTATACCATAGCAGTTTTGCAAGGGTGAGTTGTTCTTGGATAATTTCTTCATGAAGTAAATAAACACAAAGAATTATCTTCATTTACCTTCCAAGGATTTTTCTGGCTTCTAAAAATATTCTATTACCAATACAAGACTTTCTGTTTTATCTCATCCTGAAAGTATTTCAAGGCATGAGTACTTGGACAGACATTGTGTTGCTTCTAGGTATTCTTAACCTATTAAAAAAGAATAAATCAGTGAAATCAAGACACAGTCCTTTTATTTTAGAGAAACTTCCAGTACCTAAGTTGTGACTTGTTTGTCTCACGTCAAATTAAAATTGAGGCTCTTTGCCTGGTTAAAGGACCTCACCAGACACCCAGGCCAGCCTGAGCACAGGGAGCCCTGGAGCAAGGGCCTGCAGGGAGACAGTGACCACTTTACCCCTGCTCATGCAGTCTGTGCTCAGGACCTGCACCTCTGAGCCCTCTAGATGCTTTGTCACTCATACCAGATGCATCAGGAACTGATCCTGAAAGGTGTTATTTTTTAAGATGACATTGTCATGCTTTAGTGCCAGGAATCAGGTGTCCCACAAATGAACCCCATCAGCTAACACACAAAACAACAGGAGAAAGCCTGGGATAAAGACACCACTCTCTCTTATGTCAAAAGTCAGCCTCTGTTCGTTTTGGCTTTCCAGATAGTCCCACTGTAGCTAAAGCAGCTACTGGAGCAGCTAAAGAGAAGGAAGTTGGACTGTGAGTGTGTTAATGCTAGATCGATTTAATAAAACAGGGAAAATGGATTGCATGCAAGACCTGCTCAAGCGCCTGGGCTGAGGACTTGCTGAGGACTTGCTCACTTGCTGACATGACATAGCTTTAGTTCAACAAAAAGGAGCATGAGAGCAGGTAAAATCCAAATCCTACTTGCTGAAAATGATGGGGAGAGAAGAAAGGGGAAAAAAATCCCAAGTCAGGAGCCAGAATGTGTGTTTTGATTTGTGTTTTGTGATGGTCTAAACCTGAAGGCTGATCTGAAAACATCTAAAATCCAAGGAATTAAAATTCAGGTCCAGGTTTCATATTTGGATCCATTCCAAGAAAAACAAAAAAGAACTAAGTCTTCTGCTGTCTGAAGATTAGACACCTTTTTCTGCCAAACTGTCTGTTACTAAGCATGAATTTCGCACAATTAGAAAAAAAAAGGTGGGTGCACTAGAAGACATTTACATTTACTTGGTCTTTAAGCAGAGATTAAATAGTCTAGATATGAAAATGCCACCTATCAGGACTTAAGACACTAGCCCAGCTCTGAAACTGAGAGTTTTCCAAGGTTTAAAAACATCTAACACATTGTCAAAACAAGCTACAGATAAACAAGCAAACAACAGGTGAAAAATGTGACTGCAAGGGCTGTGATGACAGTTCTGTTTGCACAGTACATTCGTTTCAAGGTACTTGAGCATCTGTTATATATTTAGTTCCTTCCTGTTAAAGACAATAAAGCAGGTGAGCATCACTTACACCGAAGAGACCATATGTTTGTGAGATGCTGGGAGGTGCACTCAGCAGAGAGAGAAATGCATTCCCTTCAGGGGCGAGCAAAGCGGACCAAATGTCTTCTGCACTATATTATCATGATGTTATTAATGCAAGTGATTTAAAACAATGTACCCAGAATACAGCACCTGGGCTAAATGCTTCCTCTTCCTTGCTACCAAGACATTAAAAAGTGTCTTGCTTTGGCTTTCTTGGACAAAAAAGTATAGAAAGGAAAGTTAAGAGTGGCTACTTTCTAGCCTTTGTACTGAATCCTCTTCCAAACTGTCAGAAGGGGAAATTGGACACAGAAAGGTGGATTCCAAGCAGGTTTCTACTACTAAAGAGAGGCTTGCAGCTCCTTAGTTCAAAGCCTCAGCTGAATACAGGAAAGGAAGAGGTTACTTTGTTTCAAAAATTCCTGTTTATGATGTCCCCATTCCCAGAAACACAGCAATGGCTGCATTTGCTCCCACTATTTGAGGTATTTTTCATGTTTTGAGGAAGCAACAGATTGAGGAAAGCAGTGACTACCCTTTATTCAAAATGTGCAAGGCCACATCAGGAGTACTGTGTCCAGTTGTGGACTCTTCAGTACAAGACAGACCTTGATATACTGAATTATGACTGGAGCAGGCCAGCAAGATGGTTGGAGTCTGGTGCACGTGGACCAGGAGAGGCTGAGAGAGCTCTTGTTGCTGTCTACAGTTATGTAAGTGGATGGAGGATGGAAGAGGGAGCCAGGCTCTTTTCAGAGGTGCACAGCAAAAGGCAATGGACACAAGCTGGAACATGGAAAATTCCACTTAGCTACTAAGTTGGACATTATCTGCTGTGAGCGAGGTTTGAGTGAGATCTCTTGAGATGACTTCCAGTTTACAGCACTCTGCAGTTCTAAAATTGGAGGAACAATCCACCTCTTCACACTTCAGGCTGTGATGGTAAATGCAAAGAAAGGGAGAGAAACCATATTAAAATGATGGCGCATTTTTATTTGACTACATGCTGTGCAGGACAATTTGGCTAGAAAGGCCCAAGTAATGAAAGTCCCCAGTCTGTCACCTCTTATAAAGTTCATCCAGCTCAAAAAACTAACCAGGTGAATGTCTCGCCTCTTCATTGACCAAGGCTCTGCTGAGACATCCACATCTCGGAGTAGAGAGGGGTTATAAATTTAGAAATTAAATTTAGGTGTGTGTGCCAATTGGCTCAAGGATTTAATATTAGTGTAGGTGCAAAAAGCAGAGTTGCAGATGAGTTTCACTGTAGCTGAAGAGACTGGTCAAGTCATAACAGCAAAATATTGCTAGCTGTGAAGATACCCAGACTGCTTGCTGGAAGTGTTTTGAAGTGTTTAGCAAATAAGTAAGATCATACTCTTCCAAGTCTAAGAAATTAAGGTCTACACTACAAATCATGGTTATACTACTAAGACAGGAAAATTATCTCTGAAAAACATTCAGAGAAGACTATGTTTATATGTGTGTACTGAAGTACAGAAGTGCAAGTGTTATAATGTGACCTTGCAATACAAATATGTGCAATGGTAACAAAGGGGAAATTTTGTATGAGAAAAGCCCTTGAATTTACTGCTTGAATGGGTTTTGTTTTAAACTAAAGCACTGGTATTCTAAATAGTACTTATTTGGGGGTTTTTATGATGTATTAAATATTTGTTTAGTAAGGAACAAAATGTTGCTGTCTCATTGATGTTAATGGGAACTACTGACATCTTCAGTCAACAGCTGAGATCCATGTAATGCCTTCTGAAAGGACAGAAGTGAGGCTGACATTTCAGGAAAGGGTTAAACAGAGATTCCCAGTAAAGGGGAGCTGGATGGTTATAGCAGGGCTGGCACTGAAATGGGATTACATGGGCATGCAAATGGAGAGGACAATTCCTGTAGCTGAACACTATCTCACTCCCTCTGCTTCCTCTTACCGAATCAGGACAATGTTACCCGAGGTATGACAGCACCTTGCGGGGCAGGACATCTCCAGCCCACCAGATAAAGACCCCGCTAAGCTGTAGCAGTTGAGCAGGACAGAAATTTGCCCTTGGGGAGCCAGCTGGCACAGAAGTGGGAGCCACCAGCCAGTCTCATGTCTCATTCCATGAGAAGTGTTAGTGTAAACAGATCTGCCCCATAAACAATCCTGTCTCTCCGTGGCCATTACTGAGTGGGGGGGTTCCCACTGACATGAGGGGCAGAAGAGTGATCTCCAGGAGCTAACCAAACCTGGCAACATTTTAGGGCTGTCAAATTCAGGGTGCATCTTTAGCCTCCCCAAGCCCTTTGGAACAACACACAGGCAAGGCTTTAAAGCCATTTTGCTGGGCCAAGGGGCTGGTCAGTGATTTTTCCCATACCAGTGCCCTCAGCAGGGCTGTGGTGGTGGAGGGGAAGCAGCCCTGGGGGGAAAGCTTGGCTGCTGGGCTGCTCTCCTCAGGCAGGCTCCAGGGGTTGCTGCATTAACACTTGTCCTCTGCCTGGAACATTTAAAGGGGAGCAACTGAGCTGTACAAACTCCCCAGATCAAAGCCAGTGCTGACCTTCACCATGCCCTCTCGCTCACCTGCCACCTCCTCCTCCAGGCCTCCAGCAGCCCAGAGCTCACCAAGCCCTGTGCCTGCTACTTATTTATTTATCGTGTAAAGATGAGCCTCGAGCGTTTCATCTTTCAGCCCTTCCTGTGCCCTTGAGGGAGGAGATAATGGAAGACCTGGCAGGAGATGCACATGCTCATCAGCCCAGGGATCCCTCCCCCATCTTTGGAGAGCTCCCTGGGAGGGGACCACACCAGTACCAATAAACCTTTATCAACACCGCATCATTAGTCCATATGCTTTTTAAAATAAAGAATATGAACATAAACAAAGCCGGGGAAAGTGTATATATAAAATCTGCAGGAAACACTGGAGACTTGGAGTAGCATCTTTCCTGTACTAGTGGGTTTCCTTCTGCATAAACACAACAATAAATAAGAAGTACTTCATCTAGTAACTATAAATAGCATCTCGTGCACACACTCAGATGATTCACATGCTTGTCCTGAAGTGATTGGGCTGGAATGAGTTGCAACCTGTTCCTCTTCCTACATGGCAAGAGTTCTCCATTACCTAAGCTTCATTGTTTTTGCACTTTCTATTCCAGGGCTTCATGCATGGCTTGTTTGCTGCTCAGTTCCTTCCCATGTCCAGCTTCCCTCCGCGCCAGCATTTCCAGCAATCGAGATGACACCTGATGGTGAAGCTGATCAATGGCTGGTTTCCTTCCTCTGAACTCACTCTGTCCCACACACACCACAGCCCATCAGCTTCACAGATGTTCCCACTTGTTTTGTTTTCATGGAATATTTGAAAACATTTCAAATCCACCAGTGACTGGAAGAAAATAATTCGTGCCTGAAGCAAGTGTGCTGATTTTAATCATATGAATCCTGTTGTAGAGGGACACAAACACACACATAAACTATACATGGTCTTTTCACACATATGCATGTATACATGTTTTCTCATGCAAACAACGTGTTTCTTCTATTGGTTTGAAATGGTATGTTTTGAGACAGGAAAATTGCACAGTACTGACAAGAAATTTTTATTATTTACCTGTTATGGCAAAGGCAGTAATGGAAATTTCTCTTAGGAAAAGACATGGCACCTGAGATTTTTCCCTACATTAATGAACATACATAAGTGAGTCTTGATTGTATGAATTGCTAATTGAGAAGATACAAGATAATTCCCCTTACTATCATAGCTGTAGAATTTAATTTGCCTCCTTTATAGCTATCCTGCCACCTCAACTAAACAGAGGCCAGAGAAGGGGAACTACCTTAGTAAAATACACCATTGTCCCAGAACAGGAGTTCACAGACTTTTTAATTTGATGTGCCAACTCTCAGCCTTTTGAACTGCAGCTCCACAGATGAGAGCCATGTCCTCTGCAAACCACATGTTGCTGGAAGTGGTTCAAAGACATATGGGGAGTGAGAGACTGTTGAAAGGAGCAGACAGCACAGCTTCTGCTGAAGGCCAGACACAAGCCAGTGGAGAGTTTGTGACGTACAGATGAAGTCAAGGCTGTGCTTGCTTAGCCCACTGCTCTGTCAGCTTTGGCAGCTCCCGTAGGCAACTGCAGAATCACAATCATAGACTGAGAACTGTTGGCCTAGAAGTCACCTGCTGCTTTCTTGTAGGGAGATACAGAGGCAGACTTCCCAGTTTATCCCTGTGAAGCCCTGTGAAGTTTCCCATTTCTCAAGCAGCATTAGCAATTGCAAAGAGGATGTGCCTGTGCTGAGGCTCCTCACAGCTGCAGGGTGCTGCAGAAGGGCTGGAGGCACTCCCACTCACAATGATTGTTCGTCGGCAGCTGGATTATGCACATGGTTGCTTCCAATGTCCACAAAAGGTTGAAGAATGCAGAGAAAACAGCTCTGACAATTGTTTATTTGTTTTCAAAAAAGGAAAAGAAAGAGACTCTCTCGGTGGAAAGCATCGACTCATGGCCAAGTACGCATCTTTGGGACTAGGATAAATGGTGCCTCGACCAAAGGAGATGAATGCGCCTGTGTCCTGCCAGGCTGAGCCCTGACACCATCTCGTGCTTCTGCCTCACCAGAAGTGGCAGGACAGCTTCTCCCCGAGTTGAGTTCAGCAGGATTAGGGTCTCAACCTCTGTGTGAACTGTCAGTAGAGGGCAATGTAGTTACAAATAACTGACCTGCTCCAGGGCCACACCCAGCAGAAGGCATAGACCTTACCTAGTATTTTATATTGCCGTGTATGACCTAACAGTGTATCCTGCTGTTATACGCCGTGTTTAACATACCAGCAACACTGTGTCATGCAGCTGATACTAGAGTTAAGGTCTAGGGTATTTGTTTATGAAGGCAGGTTCCCTTGTGATCACTGCTATTTGTGGCAGGGGGAAAGGAGGGAACACAGCACTGGAATGGGTTTCCAGTGGGCGTTTGTTTACTGTACTGGTTTATCAGTCCAGAGAAGAAGTTATAGCTTCCCAGCCTGCCTGTCTGGTTACAAATTCCAGTCTATTCCTCCAGGCTGAATATAGAGAGCAGCTGGCTGAAGCTAAATGAATAATACTGCCTCACAAAACAATAGTGCTGGGCTCAACATGTTGCACAGAAATCTATTTTGAGTTTGGATATTTAAAGACTAAGGAGGCATGACAGGCACATTTATGGGGCAGCAATTACCAGCAGCCTGCAGACTGTGCCTTGGATGTGAACAGATTAACACCTTCTTCCCTGCGTGTGTCACATAATCCAGTAAAGAGTTCACCTTTACAAAGAAACTGTCTCTGAAGAGTTGACAAGTCCTTCCGCTTCTTGTACATTCAGCATTTGCCTGTTGGATAACCTTAAGCAGAAAGTTTCTGTGCTATAATCAATCCTATCTAGAATAAAAAGGTGAAATGTGATCCTGTTATTTTACTCCATCCTGTACCTTTTATCAGTGGGAAGTGGCAGAAAGATCTAACAGGTCTTTACAGTCCATAATTTTCTAATTTAATTTTGGAGTAATGAAAGTACTGCTGAGAACATCCTTAGCACATGAAGTGCCTCAATACTCAAAAGCAATCATTGCTATTCGAAAGGTAATGGACAAGGGAGATTATTTTCTGCTTTTCAAGACAATCAGAGCTAGGACATAAACAGATATACAGATTGCTTCTGGAGATACTTCACCTCTTTCTATCTCATCATCTCACTACAGCTTTGAATGTCTACATATACCTATATTCCAGAAGGAGACTGGATTCCTATTTTGGGTAGAACCTGCTAACATCTGTTCATTTCAGATCAAGCTGGATGTATGCAGAACAGTTATTTGTATAGCACTGTGTCCTGAACCTGCAAGTATGTACTGAGAAGCACAGCTCTCTGTCATGCCACGCTGAAACATTCTCATGCAGGGCAGGGCAAGGATGAGGCTTTAAAATTCAGTTGTTTTGCAACTCTTTGTCATAAAATCATACACAAGCAGTCATAAGAACTTGTCAGAGCTTTTATAAGTAACTTCAGGTACTTAGAAGTTCCAAACTTTGGCTATTCTCTTCAGCAGGAAGGAAAAAAACTCTCAATTAAGTGATGCTTGAGGGAAAAATTCAGTCTTTTCTAACAAGCTCCCTGGCCGTGGGGTTAGAGAAAGCTCTAGATCATAGTGCGAGGTTACACTATAATCTAGGTTTAGGGGCTGAGATATAACTGAACATTGGATAAGAAAGCTCCTGGACCAGTCTCCAACTAATTAGCAATGTGGCCTGCAGATAGCTTATGCACTGATGAATTAGTAGTTTCCTGACAAGTAACTAAAAATACCTCATAAAAGATAGCTTGATAAAAGAATACTGGGAAATCCTAAACAGTTATTTCTGTCAGCATTTGCTGTCGTTTAAAGCAGTTTTGAAACCAGAACAATTCTCACATCTTGTTGTGTAGTTCTGCATGCAACAAATGACTGGGACACTGAAAACAAGCAACAGGCAGAAAATCCTAATGAAAAACACAGTATGTCACACTTCTGACTTTTGTCTGAAGATGGCATGTGATACAAATGCTTTGGTCTCACCAATAATGTCTGCATTAATTAAGCCGAGCAAGTGTTTAAATGCTTTGCAATACTAAGAGTATTTAGCTGAGGCTTTAGGAAAGCTGAGAAAATAAGTGTATAATAATTTTGTAAGAAACAAAAAGATTCAGGTTCAGGTTGTGATTTCCAGAAAAAGGTAGGCCTAACATTGCAGCAGAATTAAACGTTCACAGCTCTGTTCGTGTCATAAGGCCTACAGGTAATTAAGGACCATATTGCCACAGTCCAACACTGCACACCCGTATAATCTCTCTAAGATCTCAATAACGAGTGAAAGGCTTCTCTTTAGTGGTCAGCTCAAAGAACCTAACCTGAAACTCTGAGCACAGGCTTGAGGAGACCAGCTCACCAGTTAGCCTGGACAGTGCCTTAGAACCACAGACTAATTGAGGCTGGAAGGGACTTTCGGAGATCATCTTGTCAACCTGCGATTCAGAAGAGGGTCAACTACAGCAAGTTGCTCAGGGTTTTTACCAACTGGGTTTTGAACATCTACAAGAACGGAGACCCTACAGCCTCCCTGGAAAAGCTGCTGCAGTATCAGGACCCTGTTCTGCCCCACTGATGAAAAAGGTTTTCCCATTACCTAATCTGAATTTCCCAGCTGGTGTCTATTGCTTATCACTGTGTTCCACTGAAGAGTCTGACTCCATCTGCCTTTTGCAGAGCCTCTTCCTGAAGTCCTCCCTTCTCCATGCTCAATAAGTCCAGGTCTCTGTCCCTCTCCATGCATCATCTGTTCCAGCCTCCTCACTAACTCTGTGGCCTCCTCTGGACTCAATCCAGCTTGTTGATGCATTGTAGAGTCCAAAAGTGGACTCAGTGCTCCAGATACACTCTCCTACCCCTCAGCCTACTGTCTCTGCTTTGTGCTCACACAGCTCAGTGTGGAGCTGGCTGCCTTTGCTGCAGGGCACAATGCTGCCTCCGGTCCCACCAGGACCTCCAGATCCTTTTTTGCAAACTGCTGCCTGTCTGCTTGACCCTCACTTGTCCTGCTGTGTGGGTTGTTCCCTCCTAGGTACAGGACTTTGTGTTTGTCTTTGTTGAGTTTCATAAGATTATTCTCAGTTCGTTTATCCAGATTTTTAGGTTAGCTCTGAACAGCAGCAGCTCTGTCCTCTGAAATATAAATGATCCCTCCCACTTCAGTACCCTCTGCAAACTGCAGGATATAGAAACAGGAGGTAATTAGTGGGACAACGTGCATCCAAAACCTCCAAACAAGCCATGCTTGAGGTCTCCTCTGAACAGCACACTGTGGCAGCAGCCACACACAGCCCTCCTGCAAGTCAGCTGTGGGGACAGACACAGCACCTGGCAGTGCCAGGTCTGCTGGTACAAACTGTCCTTGCACGTGGCCTTTCCAGCTGCCCATCACGTCTCAGACAGACAGAAGTGTGGGACCACAGTGACTGAATGTCTAGGGAATGCATCCTGCACTATCTGAAGGATTTATTGTTGCAATAATGTAATATTAGGATAGTAGGCAGGAGACAAAATGTCATTATATTTGTTATCAATCCTTTTGCCATCAGACTGCACTGCAAAATTTTTAATAACCATGGGCATGGGAAGTAAGAATCCCTAATTGAGCTGACAGTTTTCCTTGATTTCAGCAATTCCCTATACCACTTTTTATCCTGTTTTTTTACTATTTTTGCTCCGTTCCTTTCTCTGACAATGTTTTACTGCTCCGGAAAGTTCGCCAGGACCAAGTCTCCAATTTGAATTTGATCTGATAAAAGTCACAGTATCTAGACGATGAAGCAAACTGTGGGTGGAACGCACTGAGCCGGACCGCCGCTCGCCGCCACCGCCACTCAGCCTCCTGCCCGGATGGTCGGGAACGGCTCTTTGTGTCCGGCGGAAGATACCAAGCCCCTCCTTGTACCAGGGAGAGCCTCCAAGCAAGAACAAACCACTTGTCCTCACCTCCTGCAAATGTTATTCAGCACAGAAGGTTACGCCGTTTCTCAGGGATGTGATTACAAAGTTGAGAAGACGCACAGGAGCTGCCCATTAAGTAACTGCTCCGTTAGTGAGACAACTCCAATCTCGTCTCTGTGTGCGGAATTTTGGCAGTGCCGGCCACACGGAGGTCCCAGCTTCGCCTTGCAGTGTGCACGGAGCTCCCTGAGAGCACGCTCAGTAGGCTTCCACCTGCTGCAAGACGTGAGGACTCACTTGGCATTGCTTGTTTATAAGTAGCATACACCTAATCCAAGTGCCAGATTAAATTAAACTTAAAATATTCACAGTCTACACCTGGTTTCCCGTTAATGGCAGCTAACAGCTACATTAGTAAATATTCTTTTTCTCTACCAAAAGTGTCCCCTCCAAGGCAGATCTTGCAGAACTGTTTGCTCCAAGCTAGCATGACTGGGATTGGGGATGCCCTCTGCCCCTGCCCCTCACTCATGCCAAGTCTGTCACCCAAGGGGGCCACCCCTGAAGCCTGCTGACTTTTTCTTTTTTATCCCCCAAAGATGTATACTGAGTTGGTATTTTTGCACCATACACAAAGTACCAGTTTTTAAAATTTTAAATATATATGGAAAAAGGACACTTCTTGCACTTTCAGAGATGCTGGGCTAGTGTGTACTGGGCATTTATGAAAACACAAACTGGTATTTATTCAAAGAGTCTAAAAGGTCTTTACTGAAAATCTTTCATTTTCTCAGTGACACACTGAATACAGAGATTGATGACATGACATTATGGTTTAAGGATTGCTGTATAATTGTTTCCATACAATAGTATGACAAAAGGTGCTGCTTTTTTTTAGCACCAAACTCTGACCTAAAAGGCAACTTGCCCTGCTAGACTTCCAAGGAACTGCTGCAGGAGAAAACAGCTCCTGCCACACATGTGGTTCAATAAGTGGAGCCTTTAGGTGAGCGTTTTTGTTCAGCCCAGGCTGCCACAGCTGACTGTGCCAAGTTGGATGATCCAAAAACTTGCAGGACAGTCAAATCTGTTAGTTAGTGTGAACAGTGAACCACCTGGGTTGAACCCCAACAAGCTCCCCCAAAACAGTAAGAAAACTTTGAAACTTCTGGATAATTCATGTTTGTATTTAAAAGGAATCAACACTTTTCATTTCTATTTAACCTTGAATTATGCTTATAATAAGGGTAAGGGCAGGTAATTCAGAAAAAAAAAACCCAACAAAACAAACCTTTTTCTCTGGCCTGAGGAAAGTATTTGGGGGTTCACTCTTTTGTAACAGTTTTGCCTGCCAAATAAATAAAAAAAATCCATTATTCATATTGCTCTTTTCAGGATCTCTCAGCCTACATGTCCCATATGGCAAAGTTTACCCTTTGAGATGTAGTAAATATCAAATATTTGATGCAATTTTGAGGTGGGGGGAGGAGAGAAAGACTAAGCAAATGTTTATAATTCAGGTTCTGTTTAACTCATGTTAAAAAAAAAAAGACTTTGAAAACCACTGTGGAGGCAGCATTTAACATATCTAACTCAGAACTCTATCTCCTGGCAAGTTGGAACTGAGCAAGAGCACTAAAAACAGCCTTCACAAGCTCTATAAAGCTCTTGTACAGTTCCTTTCTGCTGGTAGTTATGTACGTTTTTCTTAGTGGTGTGGGAGCTGTACCAAAAACTGTATCCCTGTAAACAGGACTTTTGACTCCATCACTTTGGAAATGATAAAACAGCAGTAACACTCAGGACACACAAGGAAATGACAGGCAGAGTTATGAATAACAGGTACAAAATATTAATAATTTGCAAATTGCCTATTATTTGCTGAGCAGTGTGTAAAAATAGAGACACTGCCTGTTCTGACAAGCGCATGAACCTTGTTTTCTTAGCCAGTAGCATGCAGCCAGACTGCTGTGGCTGAAGGGTGAACCACTGCTTTCATCTGCACTTCTCACCAGCAGACCTACACATTAAAAGCTGTGCCTAAACAGCAGAGCCACCCAGTAGGAAGGATGAAAGGGAAACCAGGATTGTGAAAACGGTCTTTCTATTCCTTGCTTTACCTCAGAGACTGTGGGCAAGCCAAAGGCTCATGTTCCCCATCTTTTAAAGACTGGTGACAGCACTCTGCTACCCTGCAAACATGATGAAGATATGTACATTTAATACTCTGAGACTCTCTGGCACTAAAAAGAGAGAAGTGTCTTAAACGGATATGGAGTAGACAGGCTGCCCTGGAAAGGAATGAATGAGGAATGTGGCTCAATATTTGCAAATTATAGTTGACACTCTTTTAGGACTTAGTATTTTCTGGCAATGTTAATGCTCTCAAAGGCATAGACCTACAGTCTTTTGCAAATCACACACTAGAGCAGATGTCGTATTTCTGATACTCTGGTCCATTACGTTTATTTTTGGAACTCTAAAAATTCCTAAATCCTACAGATCTAGACTGAACATCCTATCTGTGTTGTAGCATAAATATGCATAGCTGAAACCCTGGTTATGACTGTCAGTACTAACTGGAGAACCCTAATGTGCTTAAATTTAAGCCCACTTAATTTGCAGAAACCTATTCAGGTGCTGTCAGTCAACCTGGGAATTTGAAGAATATTTAAGTTGTTGATTAAGTACTTAACATTACAGATTAATGCAAAATTGTCTGTCCTACTTTTCTTGTGGTTATATGGTGACCCATATAAGTACTGGAGTTCTGTCTCATTCCTTCCACCACAATCCGATCCATGACACCCTAAATCAGCCAGGACTAGAGGTGGTACAAATGTGCATCCTTATGTCAGGCTGCCCACTAGCAGCTCCCTTGTGCTGCTCATTTGCTCTCACCAATGAGGTCCAGATACTCATTAGTCGTGCATGGGAGGCCCAAATAAGGCAGGAGAAAGAAGTAGAAACTCCTCAGAGCTGTTCTTCTTTCCATACCTGTAGTGAGGTCTCCTTGCATGGGAAGGGAAAAGGTCAGTGCCAGTGAAGGCATGAATGGGAACAGGCACACATTTCCAAGGGTCTGGGTTTTATTAGACCTCAGAAGTGCTGTGAGTCAAGGTGAAACTGGCAACACTAGATCCCTCTCTGCCCAAAACAGCTTCCATCTGAGAAAAACCTGACCCTGTCATCATTTTGCACATGAAAGCAGGAAGGTGAAACTTTCTCCCCTCTAGAGACTGGGGATTTGTGTGCAGGACAGCGGGTCAACATCACAAAGCAGAACAGAGCACTTGTGCTGCCAGCACCAGAGCTTTCATAGTGAGGCTTTGATTTCTTTTTTCTTGAAGTCATACACTCTGCAACAGGATGTTTGCAGCATAAAACAAACTGAAGTATATACAAAACTCCCCACCAACTTTCTAACACTTCTTCTCATAGAGAAATGACAAAAAAGATTACTAAGTGCCATGTAAGAAACTTAAAATTCAAAAGTCTCCCATCCTTGCTGTGGGCTATTGTAAAATCTTGTAATTTCAAGCAGATGGACAGGCTGAATGTCAAGGCTGCCAGCACTGCTTTGTTGAGCGCCACATAGGCCAGGGCAATTCTGTACTTCTGGAATCCCTCCAGCCACTGTGTTAGCAGAGCTGTGCTATAAAGTTCCTATGCAGGTGTGTTTCTTGTGAACTTCATGTAGGGAGGAGACCTTAGATGCCCTCTGTCCTCACAGGTCTCACTTGATGTGTGTGAGGCTAGGGACAGGTCACTTTAACCTGAAAAGATGAAAAAATGCAGTGGTTGAAACTCATCAGCTGGTTGGAGGAGAGACCACTCACCCAGTGACAATGTCTGCTGCTTCCTCATATGGTCACAGAACCGACCTCATCTTCAACTACTGACATACCATTCCCTTGCTGCTGCAATTACTTGCTCTTATATGTGACACTAGGGAAGATAATTAATGAGGTCTTGCCTGTTTTGATGGAGTTTAGCAGCTAGAAGAGAGGTAGAACAAATGTTGCATCATCCGCCTGTTCCCTGATAAGCACCTAATGGTCCTCCAACCATAACTGGGAAAGCAGCTGATAAAAATGACATGTGCAGACATACACATGGACTCAATATGATGGAGGAAGCCCTGGAATTATTAGGAGAATAAAATTTTTGGAGATAACTGCACAAACCTGGTGTTTTTACTGAGCTAATTTCCCTGCAGTTAAGGAAATTAGATTAGCACCTGTCTATTTGAATCCTGGACTGTAAGGATGCAGTGGGTTTTTAAAATAATGTACTCTTTAAACATGAAACACATCTTTGTAATTGGCCTAAAAATCCAGGTCTAGCAACAATGGCACATGAAGTATGTGCCTTTGCATTGGTTTAGTCCTAAATGTACATAGAAATTTAACCAAATGTTGTTCACTTCAGTGTCAACAAAAAAAGCTCATGACTTGGAGATAAGTCTTTATGCTAGTATGTGTTCACTTCCCTGGGAGTTAGTTTTTTAACTGTATTCCCAGGGCAGTCAGGATGTTGGTAAATATTCATTGGCAAAAGCATCCCCACACAACTGGAATTCACTCCCAGCAGGCATTAAATTGGAACAGAGGAACAAAGGATATGCCAGACTTGATCAGACCATTGGTCTGTCAAGCCTGGTACCCTGCCTTTGGCAGTGACCCATTCTTTATGCTCCAGACAAAAGCAGAAAAAAAAAAAAAATTAAAAAAAAAGGCACCTGTCTGGAAATGCATCCCAGATATTTAACTCAGACTTGCTACCTCATCTTAAAGTAGCTGGGATTAGAGTAACAGAGGACAAAATAACTTAATACAGCATTGCAAAGAATTATTGTATTCACTTTATTTTTGCTGCACTTTATTGATTTTTTCATTAGGAGAAATCTTACTTTAATATTTATACAGTTCTGAGTTTCCCTGACACTGTTGAAAATGAGCTGTGGCTTCTCAGGGTAATTTTGGTGGGTGAGTGTTTCAGAAATCAAACAGTTTTTACTCTGGCAGTTTCACACACAAAAACTGCCTTTCACTTACAGCTCAACAGCTCCTGAAGTCACCAGCTTGGGTGGCCTTGGCAGAAATTGTTTGATTCCAACAACTAGGTTATGCTTTTATCATTGCAGCTTATCCTGTGTTAAGGTTTCATCAGGACACCCTGCCCAGGACCCTCTGTGGTGGCCCATGCACAAGCTTATCTCAGTTCTGACATCCCTTGCCCTCAAAGACTTTACTGTCCAGAAGAGAATTTGTGGCAAGTGAATGAAACAGGTAAGCCAGCAGGGAAGTTGGAGGGCAGACTAGTACATTATTCTAGGATAAAATTAACAGCTTTCCACACCAGTACAATGACAGATCTGATCTGATCCTTAAGTATGTGGTCACACTGGCAGTGTCAGGACTAAAAACTGAGGTTTCCATGACATGGAAGCTGAGTGGTGGTCTCAGCCCAGGGATATTGCCTGTCTTAGACATATTGATGAAGAAGGTGCTCAGCGCCCAGGCTTGCATGGTAAATAATAGAGGCTCTTAGCAAACCTCAGAGATCCCCAATTCTGTGTTCTTCATGGGCAGCACACAAATAATACAAGTATGCCATATCTTTGCATGCACATGTGCAGCTCAAGCCTCTTCAGGTCTGTGAGCAAGCAGAGCATCTCTGTTTCCAGGTGAGCGAAAAGAGCATTTAGACGTACTTCTTCACATTTTGTATCTCCCTGCCTCAGGCCAGTCTCAAGAACTTCAGCTGAGAGATCTTTGATCCCCATTGCACTGTATTACACGAAGTATATATGTTATGAAGTCCTTGCTTTTGTCCCTAATAAGCTGTAAGCACGTATGTCGTATGCCAGCGCTCAGTGAAAGCAGTGTGCGTGAGAAGTGATGCTCACAGAAGACGGGTGCGGTGAATGCCAGTGGCAATGAGTAGCTGACTGCTGAGGAAGGCAGGCATGGTAAAAGGACCAGTGCTTTGACCTTAAAAGCTGCTCTGAGCACGTCCAGTCTGTATGGAAAACTCAGTCAAGAATGGACATCTGTGTTTTCGGTCTGTTAACTTGTATTTGACAGCTTGGGTTTTGGCAGCCTGAAAAGATTAAAAAAACCTGCAGCCCAGCCAAGGTTACCCTTGCAGTAAAGCAGATAGCTGCGAGGGGATTAGAGGTGGGAGGGAGGCTGAGACGCCAGGCACAGCGCTGGTGGTGGACCCAAAGCTCTGCGAACAGCCACACTGCTCACTTCTCCTCAGCTGGTAGCTGTTTGAGGATTTGAGCTGCCTGCCCCTGGGTGAGGGTTTGCAAAGTGCCTGTGTGGAAAACATTTCCATCTGTGTTTCTGCACACAGCTTCCAGAGAAGAGGAGTATGACCTGGGAGTCCAGCAATGCTCTGCACACCCCGTCTCACTCTGGCATGCCCTGGGTTGAGTGGCTTCACTGCCAGATCCAAGGTCTTCAGTGCTTTTAGAGCTGGTAGAGCTCTCGCCCTGCCTCTGGGGAGCGTTTGCCCACTGAGATAATTCAAAAAGAAGCTCACATACCTGACCATCCTGGGATATAAAACTGTCTGGGAAGAAAAATGTTGAGCCTCTGGTGGATAACAAAAATCTGAGTCTGTACCTGTGGTCTTATTTGCTGGTAAAGTTTCTTTTGTTTCTTTGCCCTAAGAAAGAAATCAAGATTTTTGCCTGATTGAGCCTGTAACAGGACAGCAGATTTAGAGAAAAGCATTTGTCAACTTTTTGCTGCTAGGAAGCTAAATGCCAAAAGAGAGATATGGGTACAATACTCACATCAAGACATTTATTAATGCTTGTCACTGTGAGGACTGTGCCAGACCAAAACCCCCTACATCACACTACAGCATCTAACGTTGATATGTTGATGACAATGATATGCTAATGACAAAATATTTTGCAGGCATTCTCTTCTCCCCATCAGCAGGAACCAAGAAGCTGAGACTACTGTGTTGACCATGGAAATGCATATATCCTGGTAAAGAGACACTTCTGTGCATGAAATAGGAGCTCAGAGTACTGCTGAATGTCATTCTGAAAATTGTTGATTTGGTGCAGAGGGCAACTGTTGCAACACCCAGCAGTGTTGTCTTCTGCTGGTGTGATGAAGGCAGGAGCCAGATGGAACTCAGGGATCTGCAGGCTGCGCTGCTCTAGAAACTCACCCTGTAGCTGAGCGACAGCACTGGCTGAACCTTCCAGACCGCTGAGAGGCTGTGACCATTCTAGCTCAGGGTCATTTAGAAATAGCACCTGACAGAGAGGGCATTTCTTACAAGCTAACATGTGACTGCAGATGTTTTGTGACTGAAAAATAATCCAGTCAGTAAAGAACAATAAGGAAACGCCAACCCAGCTGGTCATTGCAATTAAGCAATTTGTTGACATTTGTGACTGTTAAGAGGGTAGGGTTACACTCCCAACATCTGTAATGCTTATAATGAAGTATGGAATAGAAAAGCATCATAAAAGCCCAGTTCTAGTCTCCAGCAAAGACAGTGAACATTTGGAATTATTTTTGATTACTCCTCTAGAACAGCATGCAAAACCCTTATGGAGTGCCCAAGCTGCCATGTGGCTTGTTCGGGGGAGTCGTGAGTGTCTGAGCAGACATATGGTGAGGCGAGGAACCAGCCGGTGCGGGTTGACGCAGACACTGCCAACTCACTTTCTGCCGCTGCTGGGCAATTAGGCACATCAGGAACTCAGCGATTTTTTTCCCTCTCTCTACATGTTTGTAAGTGAAAAGACATAAAGTGTCTGCAGGGTTCATACACACTTTCCCTGCCATTGTCTTCATCTCAGTCTCCCGCTGCAGTCACCAAAAAGTAAGACAAAAATAACACTGTTTGAGCTGAATGTATCTCTGTGCAGAGGGATCATGTAATGCCCTCTGCAGCATTCAAGCCTTGCCTTGGGACTGCATATGGCTCCTGGGTGAAGCAGCTGCACAAAGGGGGCTGTTGTACTGAACAAGTTCCTTTGGCACAATAAAAGTCTCTGCAGTAGGAATAAAGCTTCTTTGTGCCAGGAGCGGAGCATTTCCAGTGTGTGGCAGTGGAAGGAACACTCCTAGAGACTGGGCAGCATCAGGCATCCTTTCCCGGCATGAGGCATCTTTCTCTGATGCTACAAAGCACACAGGAGCATTTATTACAAAGAGAAAGGATACCAAAAGGGGCTTTCTCCTGCACCTGGCTCTGTCCCCCAGGCTGCAGGCCAGCCAAGTGAGGCCCTTGGTAGTCACACTGCTGCATCAGAGAGCCCAGGGGTGCAGAGCTGAGGATTTGTTGCTGCAGAGTTGACTCTGAAAGGGTGAGATGCTGCTGTGGTGCATCTAGGCCATCCTGGGACCTCTGGCAAGGATGCCAGGCATGAGTGGGACACCAGGAGATGGCAGTCTCTGCTCTTGAGCCCTGCAGGGCCAGGGATGCAGTTCAGGTGCAGGCTGGAGAGACGGAAAGCCCCAAACAGGTGCACGCACCCCAGGCAGAGGTGCCACTTCTTAAATGTTCTCCTAATGCTTGTCCAGATCCAGCTCATGAGCTGAGGGGGGTCCCTGTTGCCACTCCTCCCAAATGAAAAGTGCTCTGTAGAGGCAAGAGCACTTGAGAGGTCAGTGCTTGAAACCACAACTGAAAAGAGACCATGTCAACAGAATATCAAACCAGACATCAACCACCTCTGAAACCACATGCAAGGTCTGACTTCAGCTGAGTCTGTCAAACGTGCATGGCAAAATGGCTTGTGTGACCAACCACATTTCCTGTTGTCGCCTGGCCTGGGGCACGGTGGTGCCATGAATCAAAGCATTCATCCCAACAGCACTGGCCAGGGGACGGAGCAGCCTCCAGCACTTTGGTACAAATGCTCCCATTGTTGCCAGTGCTCCCCAGGTCCTGTCGCTGCCAGTGTTCCCAGCCCCAAGGCTACTCTCTGGCACTGCACGGGTTGTCTAAGTGCTCCAACACTGAGCTGGGAAGTGCAGCAAGACCCGATTCCATCTGCTGTCACTGGTACAGAACTCTGATGGTGGGCAGGGTGGTCACAAACAAGCATGGTCTGCCAAGCAGGAAGAGCTGTCGGGTGGCTGATTGCAACAGGCTCTGTGGGCACCTCGGCATCTCACTGAGCAGCCCAGAGAATGTCTTTTTCTGGCTCTAGTTAGAGCAGGAGCTGTGGTGGTTCGAAGGACCTTTCACAGGGGCTCAGGTGACGCAGCCAGAATATGTAGGTAAAAGGAAGTATTTCTAGATTTCAGGCTTCTCCTTGGCTTGGAGAGGGGATGCTAATGGGAAAGCTGGGCTGAAGAGAGCTCATGGTCTGCTGCAATTGCTCCCATTGACACTACATGAGACTGTCCAGTTCCCTCTTGCTGGCTGAGGAGAATGCTGCCAGCTTCCAGGTTCCTGTGATGGCAACAGCCAGGGCTTTGTCTGTGAGCAGCGGCTGCTCTGCACCACTGGAATGCCTGGGGAATTTCTGCCTTAAAACCCACCCTGTCTTCAGAGCAATCAAATGTCAGGAAGAGAGAGACCAATTAGAGAGACCTGTGGAGGGTGGGAGAGGCTGCAATGCTATTCACTCCCTGTCACTTCAAAAAGGTTTTATTTTCTGTATGTTTAACATGCAAATATTTAATGGAGTGTTTTAGAGCATTACAGCCATAACTTGAGACCTTTCAGTCAAGAGTGAACAGGTGCCGAGTCTTTCTTTTCAAGGCCCAGCACAGCTGCAAGTCTGCCTTCCCCTGTACGTGATTGTGGGATGCTGCTGGGACTTTTTCCGCATCCCTCCCCCACAATGTCTCGTCTGCTTCTGCAAAAACCCTTTTTTTGTCTTTCTGCAAGAGACTGTCCTCGTTGTTCAAAGGGAGCAGGAAAAAAGAATTGTGATTTATTAGCTCTGGCATAGAGGGCAAGGTTTTGACCTCAGGTGTGAATCTGAGGAAAATACTATTTTCTTGACAGCCAACCCTCTCAGAGTGAATTAAAACTGCTATTGTGAGGAAATGGATTAAAGCCGTTTCGACTTTTATGGCACTACAAGGTGGTTACTTTATAGCGCACCTAGAATGTAGACTCACCCCAAGGTGCTCTATAATCATCAGTTTAAAGGGAGAAAATTTGCCTGCAGAGATGCATCAATGGGTATATTTTATGAAACATTAATGACTGCTTTTGTAGATGTAAATTCGAGGGTATGTGCCTGCATCTCTCTGTGCTGTCCTGCAGCTGCAACTTAAGCTCTTTTGCTGTTACTGAAGATCATAATCCAGCGGCGCACTTTTGCTGGAGGAGCTTTACATCATCTTCTAATGTAAACAATATTGTAAGAGAGCCCGACAGCCCCACAGGATTTTCATTGAGCTATGATTGATGTGGAAAGGGATGGAGCTGCAGTGATTCTGCATCAGTCACAGCTCTCGCTTGGCTCTAAAACTGACCCTGTTAGCACAGTCTGACTTGGATCATTTGTCTCAGAAGTACCAAGGGATTTTAAAACAGCTGTGGATTCAACCATTTCAAATGGGAACATATTTTTGGTTTGTGGTAAGAACAACATAAACCGTATGTGTTTCAGAACTCAGGCCTCAGCATTCCTGGCTTGTTTTGTCAGCGCGTCTTTGCTCTTCTCGGCAGCATTCACACATACAGCTCCATGGAGGCTTCTTTTATGTTCTGTTTTGTTTTCCCACTTCAGGTCTTCCTCCCTTGTTTTTTCCTCACATCCTCAAAGAAAGACAGTAAGAAAGAAAATGCATCACCTTTTCTTTTTGCAACCAGGCAAGGCTTAAGCTGTGGGAATGCTTAAGCAAAGGGAGCGTTTATTTTTCAGCCTTTGATGTATCCCTCATTTGATGTGTTTTCTCCTAAATACTATTGACTGTAGAAGTGCCCACTGGTAAAAGCGAGTACCAGGCATTGTGGCAGACCCCTGTGCACTGCCAGTCCTCTTTCTGTGTCCAGATGGGCAACCCATTTCATTCATGCAAAATTACTCTGATTTTCTGCTCCTCTCCCCAGCCCTTTCGCTTACTCCTCCCCTTCTCCTTCTGCAGGTTCCTTCCACACTGACATCTGTTCCAAGGAATGACAAACCGAGCTTTGGAGCAATTACCACAGTTTGTATTTTCCAAACCAGCTTGCAGCGTGTGTATTAAAACCACAGGCACTAAAAGTCAACAGGGTGTAAAAGGTAACAGTGTCTCCCACCTCAAAGCTAATGATGTTTTGCCATGTGAACAAGAGCTGTGGATCTTAATTTGCTGGCTCTCTTCTCATTTGTACAATTTTAATGAAGCCTGCCTGGTTCCCATGATGCGATATTATATTATCACAATGCTCATGTTAAAGGCCTTATATTTCACCCCAAGCACCTGTGGCTGCACAGCAAGGAGGAAAGCTCTAATGTGCCAACTTGGATTCAGATTCTGAAGCGGGGAAAGCCGGATTTTGGAAATGCTCCTTTGCCTTCCTTGTGGCCAAGTGCAGCAGGGGTTGGTGAGCTGGTGGCCTGCTCGGGGTGCCTGCTGTCCAAGACAGGCTCTGTGCTGCAGCCAGCAGCTGGGGATTAATATCACAGACAGACTAAGAGCTGAGTTATTTCCGCAATCCGTTCACATAATGGATGCGAATGTCAAGATGTCGCCATCTGAAGTATGAGCACCTTGGAACAAAACAAAAAATTACTGGCAGTGTCAGCTTTCAGGAATGCTTTTCAGGGGTGGTGGGAAGCTGCACACACAGGGCCGACTTTCTTCAGCATCTTCCTTTCTGAATAAAGGGTGACCTCAGGCCCTCTCCCCTTCCTCCACAGGCAGTCACGCATAGGTCTTTCATAAACAAAACCCTGTGCACACATTCTACAATGGGAGCAGCTATTTTGGCAGGCAGTTTCTCAGGCAGGCACTCTGGTCGGAATGGATTTGTGGCTCCAGTGTGTGTTCAGACTCTGCCAAAGGGCTGTGAACAGACCTGAGCATCTACAAACTCCGTCTGAGGTTTTTATCCCCCACTTTGCTGCAGACTGCCTGGAGCTCGTGTTGGACATGTGACATGGGCTGATTTGGCAGTGTCCCATGTACAAACACACTCTGAGTCTGGAGCTCCAGGACCAGACTGAAGCTGGAGCAAGGTTTAGTGCTAACCAGGAGATGGCTGTAATCACACTGGTACTGAGCTGAAGCACTCTGTGCTCATGAGCTTCATGGCTGGAAGTTTAAGTACTGTCCACATCATCACCATCACTGCAGTCGGTCAGAATAACTTACTCTGACTGTGAGCTGCTGATTATACTGGAGAGCTGTCTAGTCTGCAGCTGTGAAAATATGTCTTTCTCAGTCTGGAGACACAGGTAGAGAAAACTGCCTTGCTGCACCTTGGCCTTGGATGCTCAGCAAGCTGCAGCCCTCAGGGCTGTTGCACTGCTATATGGATGACCTTGGTAGCAAATTTTGCCTTGTATTTTCCATAGACAAATGCTACTGACTTTTCTGTGGGAGAGTGCTTCTTCCCATTTACAAGGATCCTGACCCGAGCCCTGTAAGAGCTTTGCAATAGGGCCATGGAGGACAGAAAGGGAGTTTTCCTGGGACCTCCTATATTTGATGCCTAAACTGAACAGCTACTGATGTCTTGGATATGAAATAGCCTGTCTGTTACATCAAAAGAGCTGTGAAAATACTTATTTTCTTTTAAATAAACACTCCTGCCCAAAATGCTGCCCAAAAATTTTGTCAGCAAGGAACCATCAAAGCTTGGGTATCACTCCTTCCCTGTCCCAAGTCTGCTGCAAGGAGATCACTGGTACTGAAAGTACTGGATGCAAAATAAGTATTAGATCATTGGATCAGCTCCTGTCCATGGCTTGTCAGGACCCTTCAAGAGTTGAACAGTATTTCCTGTCTCCCACCCCATGTCACCAACTTTCCCATCATGTAATGAAGTTTCATTTCTAGGAGAACAGGAGTGCCCTGACATTCGGATGTGATTGCCTGATTTGAATTTAGATTATTCCATCAAGGTAATAACAAGATCTGGGATCACAATCTGCTGGAATAATTTAGAAAGCCATGCGAGGTCACTATTGCTTCTTACAAATATGGCTTAGACATAATTTACCTGGCAGTAACTTGACCTGGAAGAGAGAGGTTTATCTTCTTGGCATGCTGTGTCTGACTAGCTTGACAATCTCTACATAAATTTGAGATCTTTCATTCTCCAGCTGGTTGTTATTACTTATAATCTCTTAATGCAAAAAATATTCCTTCCAGAGGCCCCTTTCTTTGCCTTTGTTACCTTTGCTTTAAAAAAAAAAAGTTATATTGCATGTTGTTTTGCTTTAGGATCTCGGGCTCATGCCCTTGCAGACATTGTAATTTGGTCACTGCAACAAAAACCTTTGTTATGCTTTATGTTTTAGGTGCCACTTCACTTCTAAATGTTACACTGTATTATAATATACATTTTCCAGGAAACATTGATTAAAAGATCTATGTTGAAAACTGTTCCTTGTGGACATAACCCGTAGCATTGCTAAGAATCTCTTTTGTAGGGAGATTACAAGCAGAACAAGGGAATTGCAGAATTACAGTAGAAATTCAAAAAAATTGTTGCAGGGATTCCTGAGGGAGACCTGATCCTGACTTTTCTCGGGGTAGTTATGGTGCAGTTCTTATACATCTCACTCCATTCCTCTCTGGGTGTTTGAGAGTGCCTGTGGGTCGCTCTCTTCTCTTACTGTGCCCTTCTTCATGTCTTGGGACACCCTTCCTGTGCCTTGTTCCCTTCCTTGGTGCCAGCAGGGAATAAGTAGCTCCTTGTTGCTGCCTCAGCTGACTGCCAGCTGCTTCCTTCTGATGTCTGCAGTGGTGCCCCTTGTCCTTCACCTACTGCTGCTGTTAGCTGACACATCGGGGGATTTCTGCTGCCCTTTGAACCTCTCTGGCTGCTGGAGCATGAAACACCTCCTCAGCATTTCCATGTTCTAGAAAGGGTGGTTTCACTTCCCTTTCGGGTTTTTGAGTTTTCTTAACCCCAGGAGGGCAGCCCACTGGAGTTTCTGCATGCTGCTCCTTTACCAGAAAGAGCCAGTGCGAGGAGCTGCCCCGTCATCGTGACCAAACACTGTGGGCAGGCCTGCACCACCTTCACCACTGTGTGGGGAAAGAGGAAGAGACAAAACCCAGCTGGAAGTGAGTTGTGCCGCTGGTGTCTGCCCGTCGCTGGCAAGACTCACTGTGAACTGACTGATGTGTCTCGTCTTGGTCACTGATGGTTTTGCAAGCATATGGTGGCTGCCCCCATCTCTTCACCAGGGCTTCCCTGTGGGAATCCCGGAGGCATGGCCCATGGCAGGGACACATGCAGGGTGAGTCCCAAGGGACCAGGATGCTGGGCAGCATGGTGGGGTCAGGCTGCCATGGTGCTGCATAAGACCCAGCTCCTGAGAGCTGGAAGAGAGCAGGGCCTTGGCATCTGGCATCAGCACCGGACTTAAACCAAAATACAGTCATTCAGGAAGGAAAGAAGCAGTTCTCTGGAAACGGTGCTGCAGAACATATTTACCTTCAATGAAATATACTGCAAACATTCACTTTGATACAGCAATTACAGTTGTTGTCTGGGCTTATGCTGTTCCTCTCAGCAATCTTTCCTCTTTTCTGCTCCGAGTATCTGGACCCCAACCACTACCAGTGCCTCCTTTGCATTGCCATTGTACCTCATTTCAGCAACATGACAAACAACAGCAGCCTCAGAGATGCCAGTTTTAACATGACTAAACCCTCACCCACACTTTTAAATTAGGACAGCTGAGAAAAAGCTTTTATATAAGACAAAGCAGAGCATTAGAGCCATCCCTCCCCATCAGGTGTTGGGTTTTTTTCCCTTTTTCTTTCTCTTTGCCTCAAGATATTGTAATTTTAGCTTGTATTTGATTTTTTCCCAGCTCATAACTCCAATTCTGACTGGAAGGCACAGACTCCAAGCAGGGCTCTGCTGATGTCTGTAACATTAGTGCAAGGCTGTCAGGGAACAGACGGCATGTGATCAGGAGAGGCTAAACTGGGATGCTGTGATTCAGATAACTGGCTTCCCTATTTCTGGCTCTGCTTCGAGGTCCAGGTTCTGCCACTCCTTATCTTGGAGCTGTGGGTGCAGGACCACCACAGCTCAACACGGCCAGCAGCCAGTGCCCTGGACTGCACAGAAGGAGCACAGCCATGAAGCAGAGCATTGGCTGTGAAAGAAGAACCAGCAAGGGGACTGGGCTAAAAACACTCCAAGGAAGTGGTATTGCAGAAGCTGAAGCATTTCCTCCTTCTCCAGCAAAAAGAATTGCTTGGCCCTGCCTGAGGGAGCTGCTCTGTCCCCTCTGGCTCCTCTCCAACTACTTTTGCTTTTGTAGTGTGTTTCTCAGCAACTCTCCCAACAGACCATCATCCCTAGCTCTTCCTCCCATTGCTCAGTCAAGTGACTGTGATAGATAGAAGGTGGAGGAATGTTCCTGGGGTATTTGCCCAGCAACCTTGAAACTATGCAGAACTGTAAAACTTCAATAAAGTTTTAATTTACCCCTGAAAATTGCAGGCTATTTTTTATTGGAAAAGAGATTTAAATGAAAATTCAAGGCTATGTCTGCTGTTAGGTTACTACTTGTGATGAGTGTAAACACTTACAGGGAATTTTACTTTTAAATCATGGGGCAGTGTCATAGAAAAGAGTAATAATTTCATTCCATAAAATTGTTATCCACAGGCATCTGAGAGTGGTGCTCTTCCTACACAAGCTGCCAGAGGCCAGATTCTAAAGTGCTTAAACCTACAAGAGGCAGAAAGCAGAAATGAAACTGTTGCTCACCAACCTGCACTGCGCAAACTGCTAAGAAAAAAGATTGCTCTCCACAAAACACCTATTTAAGTATCATCTGCCATTGCTCATATTACAAGAACACCTATTTAAGGCTGTCCTGACATTGCAGATATTAGGCTGATGACAAAATGGAGTGGGATTAAAGCCCCTGTCCTTTGGTGTTCAGTAAGTGGCCCTGGAAGAAGCAGTTGCTACTCCTATCCCACAGGTACTTTATGAAAGTGTTAATAGGGTAACAAATAATGACAATCCTGTGCCACAGTGCTGACTGCAGGCAGCCTTTCCCTGCCCCAGCCAGTGAGCCCACAGCACAACCAGGGCACCACATCTGACTGAACTGCACAACCCCTTTGGCCCAAACCCTCAGCTTAAATCCCTTCATCAAAGACATCTCCAGTCCTGCCCCTCTTTCCAGTCCCCTCTTGCTGCTGATTTCTGCCTGCTCCTGGCACAGGATTAGTTTCTTTTTTATCCCAGATTTCCTTCACAATGTCTGTGTTTCCTTTTCCATCTCCTCTGACAGGTCTGTGTCCCGCAAGAGGTGTCTTCCCCACAGTCTCTCTCCCCTTTCCCTCCATCTCCTCCCCACATTTCTGTGCCCCTGGGGAAATGGCACTTTCTGCATATGGGCTGCTTTGTTCCCTCCCATCACCTCTGCCCAACTTCTGCTGGGTCTTCCGTCTTGTGTCTCCCCATGACCTCCAGCATTGAAGTCCAGTTCCACCACTGCCTGCCTGTATCTGCATTTACTTTAGGGAAACCTCCTGATACCTGGAGGCAACATTAGACTCAAGAGAAGCCAACTGAAGTGGAGTTTTGGGTATTTCTCCTCTATCAGCAGAAGGAAAGAATCTTCTTAGGTTGAACTTGTGAAGACTCTATTGCCTTTCCCACAGACAATTGCCTGAGCAGAAATGGCCTTCTCTTCTGACTACCTCTCTCTCCCACTCTCTCCAGCTGTGCAATTTGATTCTGTTTTCTTATATTCTTCATGACCGTCCTGCCACCCACCATCCATTCCCCACTGACATCCTCTGTGTATGGTTTGATGGTAGCAGCACCAACTGCAGCATCCCCTCTCAGTGACTGTCACGCCTTGCTCTGACTGTCCTCTGCACCTGCCCAGCATCACTTGATGCACACATTTACATCCTGCTGTTGCTATTTAACTCAGACCAGCCACCCACCATGGTGGCACGATACTGCCAAGAAACAGAGGGGAGAAGCTTATCCTCGGTCCCTGCCTGCTCTTCCTTTTGCCAGGTTTTCCTTTCCTTTTCCCCCACTGTCCCTCCCTCCATCAAACATTTTCTATGTTCACATGCCCTGCTTTGACTTTTCAGTTTATCCTCAGAGGTAGTAGCTCAGTTTTCTTCTTGATCCAAAGTGATTTTATTTTCTCAAGAATTTTTTTCACCTTTTCAGAAACCTTTTCTGCTCTCTCCAGCTCATGTTTTTCTGTCTGCCTCCGTACCTGCCTCTCAAAGGACTCCTCCCATTTATTTCCCCTCCCTCTTGCATCTTATGCTCAAAGGCATATTAGATGAGATGAACTGGGGAAGCTTGTGCCTTTTAAGTTCCAACAATGCTCTGGTCTTGGCAGATTCCAGTGATGTTGTAACAGACGAATCTATTGCCTGGGAAACTGAAGCACCCTACCTGCGCCCTGCCCTGCCCTCAGCAGTGACACATGCTTGGACTCGACTGGGTTTGATGAAATTATTCTTCCAATACGTCTCTCTGGGCTTATCATTTATCACATGTAAGATTCCCTCTTACCTTTTTATTTCTGACACCGACCACATCTCTCCTGCTATGCCATCTCCCTTACCACCAAACTAGCAGATCATTCCTGTTCATTTCTTAGCAAAAATTATGTGTCTTCATAAGTCTGTATCATCATGTTTCTCTTTCCAGTGAAAAGAAAACAAAGGTGACATGAAATCCAATTACTCTGTTTTCCTCTGCATATTTGTAATCTCTTCCAGAAGAGCACTCAGAAAAAGTTACGGAGGATCTTGTTATGACTAATACAATGCTGTCATGCAATTAGCACCATACTTATTTAATAATCTTGTTTTAGGAAAAAATTGCCATATCAAGAAAAATTATCAACCCTCCATAACACTAACCATCCTGACATCAAGATAAATCAATCCATCTTTTCCCTTCAGTCACTTGGTCCTATATAACCTTGTTTGAGCCCTTTTTTTCTTCAGAAAAAAATGGTTTGCCACACAATTCCTGAAGAACAACCCAGCTCAGGAGCTCTTCTTCCACAATGTTTGGTGTTGGAAGTTTCAGAGGAATGTCTAAGGTTCACTTGAATGAAATAAGGCAAATTTTTCCTGCCTCTGCCTGGCAATGAGGTTATATACTTAGGGAGAAAGCTTACCTCTCGTGTAGTGTTACAGTCCCTGGCATAAGTACAGTACAAATCTCATTGTTACCAGTACATGAACTTTATGGTTTGGTTTGACAATTGAAAAAAGCCATTGAAGCCTAGTCTGAGTGGAAAGCTTTTGTTTGTCCCTGTGGTTTCTGGTGCTGTCTGTCTTTCATCTTACTCCTCTTCTGTGTACAGAGTGAGCTGGGGGGCGAGCCGGGTGTGCTCTGCCGTGCCTGCAGCACAGAAACCATCTCTAATTCATCTTTCACCAGTGTGGTGGTGAGAAACCAGCTGAAGTTGTATCAAGAATCAAAGCAGTTTTATATGCCATGAATCCGGAGGAGAAACACATGCTGCAGCAAGTACAGGGTCTAAAATAATAGACACTAGGGAGAAATAAAAATCATGTCAGTGGGGGGATGGTTAAGCCCACACAGCCAAATCCTGAGAGGTCTTTAGCCCTCACTCCAAGAGGACTTCAGGCGCTCATCTGCCCTCAGGATCTGTACACAGGACTTTTGCTTACTGAAAAGGACTAGACGGAGAGTGAGCATGTTTTGAGCACAATGAAACGATTTTCTGGGGTTTGTGGAGGAGGCAGCATAGATTTGGGATAGTAAAGCAGTACTTGTTCCCCTGGAAATGGTGGACATGACTCCTGGTTCTGGGAATGTAGTAGTGCTTCTCAACTTGCTACTGAGAAACAGAGTGTAAAATGGGGAACAAAGAGAGCTGCTGTCAGAAGGGCTGGTAGGTAGCAGATGCCTGAGTGGCTCTCTGGAGGGAGGAAAATATCTTAATTCGGATGGTTTTGCGCTCCTGACTCTTCAACAGAGTGTATATTGTAGAATCCCAAACATACATTCAAACAAAAGGCACTCCTTTGTTTCCACATGGTGTGGAAGGGGTCCCATATGACTCTTCCCAGGGATGCAAAGTGATTGCTAATAAAACAGCATTTCAGTGCTCATGCATCCCACAAAGGGCAAATCTTTACCAAGGGACTGCCTTAATATAATAATAATTATTATGTAAAGACACTGAACAGAAGTGCACTAAGAGTATTATTTTCAGTAGTTCCAGTACTCTCTGCAGCACACCTGCTCTCCACGGTCATTTCAAGACAGCTCCTGCTCTGTTGTTATTGGCTCCATACCAAGAGCCAGCAAAGCAAAAAAATTTTCACTTAAGCCCAAACTTACTGTTCTCCTGTCAGCTTCCTCTAATGCATTACTTCACCATGTCCTTTGACCTCTTGCATTTCTTTGTAGAGAAATATAATTAATTGTGAAACACAGCTTAACTCTGGGGCTTCAAAACACTTTCACAAGTTTACTTAAAACATTATTTTTTTCCTTTTTTAATTTCCAAGCAGAAAAGGTGATGAGGATTAAACAAAGCATCACTCCTTCCAAGAGCTCCAAATCCCACCATGGCTGGAAGTAGCCGATGAGAGGGAGAACGGTGAGAGGGACAGAGGTGGGGGTTCCCAGCCAGAGCCCAGGAGCCAGAGCTGTGCCTCTTAGCTCAGGTACAGGAAGGAAAGAGGGACACCTTGAATGCTCACATAGCATCAGCCTCAGAGTAATAAAAAGGGACAGAACATGATGTACTAGGAAAAATACAAACCAATTTGTGGTCACCCTGTACCTGGGCTCTTAAAGGTGTGGGTACAAGGCTGCAGCCCTGCAAGATGATCTCACCATGCAGGATGGACAGTGCAGTTTGAGGCCCCCGCCGAGAGTCCCATGGTGGGACCAGCCATGGTGTGCAGCATCAGGCAGCCCTGGCTGTTCACAGTTTGAGTGTGGTGAACCTGTCACCTGGGGTTCAGTGCCTTTGCCTTCTGGTTCCAGAGGGCTGTGAACAGGAGACCCACAACCACGCCTGCAATTCAATAACCTTGAATTTATACCCTGCAGTTAGGCTGTAAATGTCATCACCCTTCTCTGTGCTGGCCCAGGGAGCTGGCAGCTGAGGGCTGGGGCAGCCAAGGGCTGGGGGAAGGCTTCTGCATCCAAGCTGCCAGTTTTCCCTCTCTTAACATCACAGTGGTGTTTGTGATGGTGGATCCCTGCAGATTGTTCCAGATTTTGAGGGAAGACTTGTTTATGTGCCGACTGCACAAAAAGCTACCGCTGCCAACATTGTCACTTGCCCTTCCCGTGCAGGCTCCCTCACGGGGAGAGCTCAGCTAATGCAGTGACCTGTCCCAGGGATCCAGGCAAACAGCAGTATCTTTGTTTCGCACTGAGAAATCAGGACACAGAGGGAGGGTTAAAGTGACCTGCCGCCTTCCTTATTCACACATTAATTTATGAGGATTTGTCATACAAATGATGACAAATCTTGTCACGGAAGGAATGTCTTGCTTGCTTGTCATACCAATAACATCTGCTTCATTTGTGGATTATTGTCCAAAGACGGAGGTGTTTCTAGAAGCCATGAAGGGCCCAGTTAAGCCACTTTTCCTATCTTTTCTTTCTGCAACAGAATTGCTTATGTTGTGGAACACACAGTCCCTCTGAAAGCAGCTGCTGCAAATCCAACACGTGGGTGCTGTTAATCCCACAGGAATTATTTTAGGAAATGGAGGGCGAAGGGAGGTTGCATATAGGTATCGCAATAAACAAAAAAATCTTGATAAAACTGTAGCATATTTCTATTTCTCAGGCATCCAGAGCCACCCAGCACTGTAAACAACCACTAACTGGAAAGAGATCTATTTAGGAATAAGAAGAGACACACTTGGGACCATACTTTCAAAGGGGTGTGAGGCTTCTAGTCCTTACAAATTTAACAGTGGTACCGTAGCTGACACTCCACAGAAAGCCTTGATAACCCTTTGCAAGTCCAGTCAGCAGCTTTCAAGTCCATGGCAATATTGCCACAGTAATAGCTGTGAAGGGCCGTGTTGGCTCTTACATTGCTGAAAGACCATCTATTTCATTCCACTCAGGTTCTTTGAACTAACACCACTCCCCAAGATTCCAGCACCTGACACGTCTGCCATCAAGTTTCTTTGTTTCTTTCTTAGTGCTTTTCCAAAGCAAAGTCTCCTATAACTTCATTTTTTAAAATTGTTTTTAAGTGGAAAAAAAGCCTAGCTCTATAATAACTCAATGCCTAACTTTGCAGGAATGTTATACAAACAGCCCTGCTGGGATTGACGCAGCAAGCATTTGCTGGATATTTGTGTTTGTACATCCTCTTACTTTAATTATTTTTCCTCAGTGTCATCCTGAAAACACACTTGTATGGAAACTAGCAGGAAAAAGGTCTAGATTTGATATCAGGAAAGATATAAAACTAGTTGGAAACAGAGTGTGGATTGCTTTTTTTTAAAAAAGTCAACATTTCATTGTCATATTGGGAGGATTAAACAAGGTTCCAAAAAGGTTTGTCACAAATCTGGCACAGACTAGGCAAAGGCAGTGGCCCAAAGCTATTTTAAAAGCCAAAGCTGGCATTTAACATCATGCATCAGCTAAGAAAACACGAAGCCTCACAGCACAGTCTGATCTAATCATGATGCGTTTGACAGCTGGATGCCAGAAAGTTCTTTGCCACTTACTTAATGGCACGATCGAGTATCAAAATTGGCCTGGCCTGGTGATCTCAGCATTTGGGGCATAATGAGAAACAGACTGATCAGTGCTGGACACTCATTCTGACCCTACTGTGCCTCTCATACTGCCCCAGTAACCTGACTGGCAAACCCAGCACGGAACTGAGTTTCCAGGCCACATCACCTCTAGTTCTTATCAGGGATGGAATAAAAACCAGTTCTGAACTAACTAGTAGTAGTCAGGGACCAGGGGGAGCAGCTCATGAGGCATTGACCAACACACACATTTTTTTAATCTGAGAATTGTCTGCTAAATGTCTAAATCATTATGACATCTAATGTAGAAGGGAAACCAATAGCCATTTATCTGAAGCGTTACAGCCTTTGAGTAAAATAATTCTCCTGCCTCTGAAGCACAGGTCCATGCTCCCAATGCAGATTGGCTACTCTTCTAGTACCCAAACTAAGATAAATGATCATCTTGTCCCCAAATCATCTATATTATTTCCCACAGGAGAACAAGGTTTGAATTCAAATTGATCCTGAAAACCCCTAAGGAATTGTCAGAAATCAAATAGATGTCAGTAAAAAGCACTGAAGACGGAAATGTCAAATGCAAAAATCCCCAAGAAACAAGCCCAACCTGTGGCCCTCACAAAGAGTGACCTGCCGGGCAGTCTGTGCAGAGAGGGACCCACAGCCCTGTCTGACCACAACAAAAGAGAAAGAAAATGTCATCCTGGGACAAGCCTGCAAATGTGTTTCATGTAAGACACAGGAGAAAATATTGTGCTCTAATTGGCACCTGTGCATTCTCCCTGTAGTCTGGAGTCCAGTTCTCAGCATCATGCATTAAGGAAAATGGAAGTTGGACAAGGTCCAAAGAAGCTCATATGAAAGCCAAAAGGTTTAGAAGGTTCAGCCCAAGACAAAAGGCTGATGGACTTGGAATTTTCTGTATAGAAATGGGAAGACAAGGAACACTTAACACTTAGCTGTCAGATGGAAACCTGACATAGTTTTATCCATTATAATCTGGTGAATGTCTTACAATCTCTGCTTTTGTTTGGTAGGGTTTGGTACAGCAGGACTGTTTTTGCAGTGCCAATTCAGATCACTTTTTAGAGCATGTTCGGAACTTTAACCTGCCCTTAGAGAAATCAGGCTTTCCTCAGACCAGAGTCCCTCAAGATTCCCCACAGGATCTAGTTTTGCCACCAGCATCCATCACGACCACCTGCTTTTGAACATATCCAGTTGTATGGGATATCATATGGTTAAGTCCTCAAATCATGCAATGAGGCTCTGAGATGTGACATATCTCGTTGCACAGCACCAGTCAGCCTGCTCTCACAGACATGAGCTGGACACCCAGGGCTGGAGTAGTTTCCAATACAGGCATTTCCAGTGGTGCACCTGCCAGGGCTAGCAGGTATGACACAGGACCGACAGAAGACCTACATACATGTTCCTGGACTAGCAGCTGGACTCAGACAGCACTTCCTGGGGGAAAATGGCAACAAACCTGTGTCCAAGCATCTGAACAATGCCTGCTGCCTAAGCAGAGGAAGAAGCATTGAAACAGCAGTGTGCTTATTAACGCATATATAGCAGGGGCACCTGTACATGGATAAAATTCATGCTGCAGTGACACTGCTGTGCAGGAGAGGGTTTCTGTCTGTCCTACAACAGAGACTCCCAAACTGAAGCCTGGGGCATCCTCAAGCACAACTATTCGAAGGACCAAGAACAATGCAGTGCCCAGCAGGGCTGGCAGCAGGGTGCACATGTGAAAGCCAAGGAAGGCAGCAGGACAAGAGGAACAGCCGGGATAGGGCTATTTCCGCAGCATGTTACTGCAGACACATGTCCCTGCAGGCGCTGCCTCCTCATCCCTGGAGCCGCCACCCCCAAACCCGCTGCTCACCCAGGGCGTGGAGCTGGCACAGACCAGCATCAGCCCCAGATCCTGTTTCTGGGCTGCGCTGACCAACAGTGCAATCATGCACACTTCCTTCCACATTTATGCAAAAACCATCCACCCCACACGTATTTCCACTGTATTTGAGGCCTTCTGTAATCTTGGCAGAAGCGGATGGATTTTGCCCAGAATACACAATTTAGTGCTAATTATCTCTTCCTGCTGGGCTTTAGAGCACAGAGCTTTCAGTTCAAGAACAACAGCTACAAGAGCTAATGGATTGCTCTGTTACCAGGAAGCAAACCCTTTGCAGAGTGTGGAGGATCCTGCCCCGCTGCAGGTCCCAGGGAAACTCCGCAACAATAGGAGGATGGACTTCATTAACTCTTCAGGGATGGAGAGAACATCACCAGCATCATAATTACCTTCCACTGGTGCTGCTGGGGAGAACAGCCCAACACAAAACAGCATATCACCCTTCCCAAGGCATAGCAAATATTTTGTATAAGTAGAAGAAGAAAATTTCCCGTGTTGGATCAGTGAGAGGTTGTAGAAGAGAAAACGATGGAAAAACTGTGGCTCAGATTCATTCCCTTCCATGCTAGATAGTCCATATTGTCTGCTCGCAGCAGTGTGAGTGTATAGAACATGGATTAAACTGTTACTTTCCAAACCCCACTTCTCACATGCACTTAATCTCACATCTAGAATGGGCTGTGGGCCTCTCTGCTAGGGCTCCACTGACTAACCGGTTTTCTTTTGGTGATAGTCCCTGGGACAAGGAAGAGACTTGCCTCACTGTGCTGGCAATTCAGCCACAGGTAATGAATTAACAGCATATAGGACTCATGCTGGGAGCCAGTAATAATTTAATTCTCCTGCACCGGCAGTTAAGCATCCAGGAGTAACCATCACAGAGCTGCTCTCTGCACAGCTAATTCCAGAGCTTTACAGACCTACATATGGTGATCATTTGATTCCAACACTGACATATAACCTGAAGGAGAGTCCAAATTACCTCCTAGCATAGCGAGTATTTTGGCTGGTGGGGACCACATCTTAGCTTTTCTTTCATATGCAATCTTTTTAGTGTGGATACTCACCTTCTCGAATATCCTTACAAGTGTAAGAAATAAAATACTGAAATATAGAGCAGATGCTTCAGTCCCTTGGACTAGATCCATTATTGACACAGGACCAACATTACACCCCTCTCAAAGACCCTTTCTCACTTGCTCATATGGTGCACAGATGTAGACTGCTGGCAGTGATCTCTAAGGCAATGTGGGCAACTTCCAGAATTTCAGCTACCCCTTTTCTCCATTTCTTGTGCAAGATTCTGGATAATCTATTCTCATTTGTGTCTTTGTAGTTATCCCACTCAAATATCCTCATTGCTGCTGGACTTTGGCTCCCCCTTGAAAACAGACTAAGGGAAACACTGCTGGATGAATGGAACAACACCACTGGAGGTGAGGAGTGGTGGCATTACCGTGGGCCACCAAGGTAATCTGTGACCTTCCTGCTTAGCATTCAGAGTTTTTAGTGGCAGGTCTTCCAGAGAGTCTGTTACTACCAGTGGAAAAGGTCTTCACAGCTTGGAATCATCGACTACCACTGCCAAAAGGTAAAAGGCTGTAAGGAGTGCGAATATTTCTTCCAGAGTCAGCTGAGGAAACAGCTGTACAAAGCTGACGCCCTTTCTCTGAGATGGTTGCAAGCATCCACCATCGTGTTCAGATGCAGTTTGCTGTCTCTAGAACAAGTTGTCCAGTAGTAGCTTACTGGGAAACACCAGAAGAAAAAAAGAGAAACACCAGGTTGATTCCAGGGAAGATTTTCTTCCGTGAAATGAAGATAAATAATTCTGCTGCTTTATGACTGGTGGTTTTACGGTGAGGTATTGCAAAACAGGCTTAAATAATGGCCAAGTATGACTGCCTCCACTTTTTTCTGGCTGTAATGTGTCTCCTTAGCTCATTGCATCTCAGAGAAGGTTAGCTATGAAGGAAAAAAAGCCTTTCAGATTTGCAGTCTACTTGCTCATGAGCCGTTCTTGCCTGACTGCAGTAACAAGCAGCTGAAGCACATATTGAAGCAATTCTTCAGAGTGTTTTTTCTCATAACATTTGAAATTGAAGTAAGCTCTTTACTTTTACAAATAAATATTGAACAATAATATAAAAATATAAAGTAAACTATGTATTTTGGTGAATAAAAGGCAAAACATACTCTTCTTATCCTGCATATGACAGCCTCATTTTCCAGCATGAGTAAGAGGATGAACATGGGCAGGGACCACAGGGTTAATCAAAGTAACTGGACACCCTGTCCCCAGGTCCTCAGGAACTCCAGCCTTCAGAGGCCCATTTCTCCCATCTCTCTGCCTGGTTCGCCTGTCTCTTCTTTCACATTTTTAGCAGGGTTTGCCAAACTTCTTTTCTGTCCAGCTGGTCTCTACTTTAGCACCATCCCAAGAGACAGGAGAGACTTGACCTCCACAAACCTGCTGACCACATACTCCAGTGGAAAAAAAAGCCTTGACAATCCCACCTTTGAAAGAAAAAAGTTGATTTGCCTTCTACTGAGGATGCTCCACCAACTCCTTCACCACTCATCTTCTCAAAGGGCAAGATGTTTGTCTTCTCTCCCTTTTTTTTTATTAAAAAAAAAAAAAAGGACAGTTGAAAAACTGTCTGGGAGCCAGGTCTGCACATGGAAAATAGAGCTTTTGCAAAAAATTCTAAGCAGCTTGAAGCAGATCTTGCTGCGGGAGAGTCAAGCAGGGCTGTCAGACTTTAAACATTGAGCAGCTCCAGAAAAATCAATTCAAATCAATTCATCTGCTTTTGTGCTGTGTTTTCAAGCCCGGTGCCCTGGGGGTGCTGCAGCTGTGGGAGAGCTGCATCACACACGTGGCATTTGATGCACTGCAGCAAAAGTGCAGGAAAGCCACAGCCTATAGCTTCAGGTGAGGCTTGGGATCTGAGCAGTAAGTACAGGACAGCCCATATTGCATAGGGCATGTGGCAGCTGAGCACCAGATGACCTTCACACCACAAGCAATGCTCCAACCCCATCCACACGGCAACAGCTTTTTGCTCTCCTAGAGCTCCTACACTTCACCAGCTAGGTATTACTGAAATTAGATGCCACAGCATGCCTGTGGATAATGACTTAGGCTTACCTTTCCTCTGAAGATAGGGAACGTGGAGCAAAGACAAGGGGTTTTTTTTTCATGCTGTAGAGATGGTTCAATTGTTTCCCTCCCTGAATGTGATGTTTGTGATCCAGGACTTCTGCCTTCTGCCCCTGTATTCCTGACCAGGGCTAGGATGCAGGCACCTGGCTATCCCTTCTGCAGCTCTGCCACCTGGCTTTGACAGAAAGGGACAATGTAAGGCAGAGAGACCCACTCAGATGACCACAAAAATTGTTTGTTTGTTTGTTTGTTTGTTTGTTTGTTTTCCAGTAGAGCAGCACAATCCTCCCCTCGGGGGCACAGAGAATGAGGTTGATCTTTGGGAATACTTTTGAAGCTTTGTTGACCATCTACGGGACAGCTACAAAAACACTTTTGTGGGGTCAGGTCTGAAAACACTGCAGAGCCATACCCTGAGGTAGAGAGATTTCACATGGAGAGTGGGTAAAAGCCAGCAAGGCAATGGACAGGGACGCTTTTCTTTTTTTGTTGTCACAGTTGATAGAAACAGCCAATTTATGTATTTTCTGACATGATGTAAATAACAAAAGCTAGATCTAATGTGAGTGTATTGGCCCCTCTGGCAGACAGCCAGAGGTTCCTGCTGCCCAGATGATCAGGGCCACCTTGGTGCCAGTGGGCTGTCGCACCTTTCATGTCCACAGTTCCAAGGTGAGGGACACCGAGCTTCTGAGAGATCTCAAAATCTCCTAATGAGCCTGACCTGCTTGCTGTGCCTGGATGCTGTCCTATGGGTAGTAATGGTTTTTGCTGCTTGTGAAACACAGGCACAGCTGGTGTATTCTTCTAAAGCTGGAGTGGAGGAGGTACTTGCTCCTTATGCAGCAGCTTGTAGTGAGAGCTCTCATCAAGGAGACTGTGCTGTGCTTAGGCTGGTGCTTGTCTTGTCCTACTCCCTCATGGTGGCTGAACCTGCATGAACCAGTCCTCGGGACACAGCAATCAGCACAGAGGCATCTTCTTTGCCAAGGGGTTGATCTTCCTGTAGGATCAGAGACAAGTTCCCTCTGGCGTCTGTGCTTGTCTCCTTTCTTCACCTTCTCTTCTCACTCAGGTCCTGAAATATTGTCTAAAGGGGAAAGCATCCTCAGTAAGAGGAAAGGGAGCACACCGGTGCTGCTCTGAAACAATCTGTGTCTGCTGGGTTACAGTGATCAGTCCCTGAGGTGATAACGGATGGATTAATTAGGATGTTGGGTTCCTTCCCCTGACACAAATAATTTTACCTTTCGGGAATGGGCAGGAGTTGGGTTTGAAGGAGTGCAGTGAGCCCTGTCCAGTACAGGTCTGGAAAAACACAGATTCTCAGGGAGAAATCTATGTTTTGAAGCGTGCTTGGACAGTAGGACCCCAGTGCATCCCTGAGCCAAGGCAATGCCAGCTGATTTGCATTACATTTTGGTGCACTCAATTTTCCCTTTGCACTGTACAGCTTCCCAGCAGAGATCCCTGGACTTTATTCCAGGGTCAGCCCTCAAGTTCTTTCCTATGCCTCACCTGCAGTTTCAGCATGATGACATCCTGTTGCCAGTGCCTCATTTATAAGCACGGGAAAATCCAGCTCATTCAGATTTTGAATTGGCTAAGTGACTAATAGAGCTAATTGTGTCCTCTGCTCGTGTAACAGCTTGAAAGTGAAAAAGAGAGGTTGATGCAATGGGGCAAAGGACATTTCCTAGCTCTGACAATAGTTCAGCAGCCCTGTGACTTCGTAAAGAATGTGTCACACTGCCAGCAGCCCACTCTTGCTGGGGTTATGTTCACCTTTGTAATTTACTTCAGGTTTTGGCCTTCAGTACAGTCTTAAGCAACATCGCTTTTGACTTCACTCTGGTACCTACCAGGACATACAGAAACTCTGTGATGGGTAAAGCAAACCCTGAAGAGTAGAATACCTGTAATCCAGACTCTGTATTTTTATCAGAAGCAGCAGCATGCGAAGCACAAACATAGTAATGGGAGAGTGGGAAAGCGCGATTTTAAGTCAACCAGCACAGGAAGTGGGTTTTAGCTCAAAACAGAAATTATCTGCTGCATCACAAAATAAATGCAGTTTTTAGCAATGGCTGGAAGTCTGTGCAGACACATATATACAGGGAACCAAGCAGTTCCGCTACATGACCCTGCTTACCCACATGACATTGCAGAGTAAGCACTGCCAGTGCATACTGAGAGCAGAGCAAACCCAGCAGTCTGTGTTTAACTGGGATCTGTTACTGCTACTGACTGCAACGAGAGGATCTCTCCTAAATTGTTTCCCAACACTGATACTGGGACATGTTTCTTACCCAAATAAACTGCACAGATTGTTGTTATTTGGCAAACCAGCTTTAAATTAAAGTAGAGAACATTTCAGAACATGTTCAGGGCCTGCTTTGAACCAATGTAAAAAGAGAAAATCCACACCCAACCATTCCTTTCTCTTGCTCTGGCAAAATCTTTGGTGTTACCTGGTGAACTGATTCAGGTGAAAAATAACCCAGGAAAAATGGCTGGTTGCGTGTTACTTTTTAAGGATCAGTCCTGATGTGGCTGTACCAGCCTGCGAGAGGGCAGAGGATGAGAAGAGGATGGATTCTCCCTTCCAGCAGCAGCAACGCTCGCTAACTCTGACTACAATGGTTGCTGAATTGCAGGCTCAGAGTTTGGAAATACAGTTCTCAGGAGGTTTAAACATCTGCTTCTGGCATTCCCGGAAGTGCACCAGCATCAGTGTGTTGACTATGACTAATCCATCAGAGCCCACAGAACGTCTCTTCCTTCACCTGTATTGCTTGGGGAGCATGGTGAAACAGGCCTAAACCCAGTTAACCCATTTGGACTGAGCTGCTACACCCTGGTGTGGGAATAACAGGATAATCCATGATTACATCCATGTTACAGGACTCATGAGGGATGTATGAAACTTGTGCTCAGTTTTTCCATTGAAATGAGGAGGTTTCAAGGCAGCATGCTCTGTTCTGGTCCTCCTGAAAGACAAAGACTCTATTGTTCGGCTAGTTCTACTTTGCATGAGAGAATTTCCTATTTGTTTGGCTGGAGAGTGAACAAATAAACATGATTCTTAGCCTGTGATAGAGATGAGGGTGTCAGTCCTGTTGGCAGTGTCCCATGTGGATAACAGCCGGACACTGTAGTTGGTACCATAATTCAAGTCTCCTATTTAAAGGCAGTGCAATAGTAAAATATTAATTAGACATTCATACTTGCTCTTTAGTGTTTTGAGTTTTTGTCTTTTGCCTTTTGTCCTCTCAAATAACAGCATTAACAAGAGGGCAACTGAACTAATGAAAGCCACTATCACTTTCCCTACATCTCTTGGCTGGACACACAGTAGCACATGCTGGGGGCAATTCAGAACTGCACTTAGTATAGTACAGGATGGGATAATACCTGCCTTTGCCTAGCAAGGACATTAGTTTGGTCCTCTGCCCTAGGCAGCCAAGATTCACAAGTCGTGCAAGGATCTCACATCTTTGACACATCACCTTTTCCGTCAAAATTGGGCAGGCATAGTCATCAGGTCAAAATGTAAGATGAGAGAAGGGGACATGCAGCACAAACTCAAAAATGCCACTGCTTAGGAGATCAAGGCCAAAAACAAGGTAGGTGTTACCTGAGATTTATAGCAAGGGAATGGTGTTTTACAAAGATATTTAATTTATTGTTGACATTTTTTTGTCTGAGAATTATAATTATCCTAAATTTAGAGTACCCCAGAGATTATACAGCAGCATTTTTCCACTCCTTGTCACCACCGGTCATTCAGCAGAGCATCTCCACATGCTGCAGGACACTGACAGTAAAATGCACCTTGTGGGGGAGCAAAGACTCTGCTTTCCGCAAGAACTGGATATCAGCATGCACTCAGCAAACTCCACAAAATGTGTCTTAAACACCTAAGTAGAAAGGTGGGCAAAATGTATTTCAGAAGCTACAGGAGACAGCTCATTTAGTGTAATTGCAGGAAAAACTAATTTGTGAAATACAAAGGTATTAACCTTGACAAATCCCACAGAAATTTAAAATTTGTTCTTAGAAGGAAGTCTATGACTAGACTAGGGTGCAATGGTCTGGCTGACTGCATAGGGCAGTTCTGCTGCAACACTGAAGCCAAATTGCCTCCTTTTCTGGTGTTTTCAAGTCCTTGCTTTTCCAGCAGGAGAGTCAGTCACTGGAGCACAGCCACAGCATTAGAACTGTATTTACCTACAGCAATGGCACGGGGTGCACAAGTGTTCAGGTGGATTTGGCCTATGGGACAAAACTGAGAGCAGCTGGGTTGCAGGAGGAGCAGGAGATGGACCTGAACAATGGTTTTGAAAATACAGTTTAAAAAACCAGGAACATAAATGGTCTTTGACTTCTAGACGGTTCTGGTCATGAAATATTTGCAATTCTTTACATCAGATTCTCCAGCTATTTTTGATTAGTTTCAGATGCAGTGACCAGAAAAGATTCAGATTTTGTCAAACAAAATATATTTCCATTATCAGAGAGTAAGCAATGCAGTACTGTCCTTCTTAAACACAGTTAGTGAGGCAACAGTTAAGAATGAGATTAAATAATAAACTATAGTAAAACAGGAATTAACTTTCTGTTTTTCTTAATGTTAAAAAAAATCAGAATAATAGCAAAGGAGAAAAAGCAGATCCTACAATGGTTTTACTGACATAAGTAATCATGAGTTGAGCAATTTTTATAAGGAAGGATGGAAAAATTTGTATTTTTAAATATACATGCAATTTACTGCACTGACGTGTTTTTTCCTCTCCACTTCTCCCCCCTGAGGATTGCAGGACCCTCCACTGGGGAGCCACTGGGACCCAAACAACATGTATCTGAGAGGTGGCCTTCACAAAAAACCCTGCAAGGAACAAGACAATGTATTGGGCTAGCAGGAGCTATAAAGAAACAGCAAAGCTTTTATTCTTTCTCCTCCATAAGAGCCACCAGCAGAACCTGATCTTCTCCCAGACTGACAACATCCTCACCACTTCACTTGCAGCAGTGATCCCAGCATCAGTCTATGTAAGGAGTAATAAGGCACAAATATTATTGGTTTCTAGGAACATTTCTGGAAGGAAATTGCTAGTGGCAACTGACCACCTAGCTAACTGCCCCATCAGCCCTTTTTTGGCATCTGCTGGCCATGAGTAAGACACTTTTATTATATACAAACTCTGACACTGTTGGCTGAGCTGAAGAACTGGCCTCTGACTGCAGTGTAAGAGGATAATTTTGTCAAGCAGGGTAGCTTCTAAAGGCTGAGCTCCCCTGCACTGTTGAAAAGCACAGAAATGCACCATTTGTCATACCCCTTCAAACCAAGCTGCGTGCTAAAGTAAAAGGCAGAAGGCTTTCCCATGTCCTCAGTTCTGTTCCCAACTCTGCTATCATTCAGCATTCATTTCTATCTGAATGTTCTTGTTTTTTTTTCTCCTAAGACAGGAAAGCTCATTTTATAATCAGACCTGGAAAAGATACAAAAATGGTGATAACACTCATCACAAGTGCAAGTGCTAGAATTCCTTGTTCCTTGGTTTATTGAGTGCCTCTCACTAAGCTTCAGGACCTTTTAAGAGTACTTGACACAACAGATTGTCTGGGAGACCAGAATGTCAATAAGAAGAAGCCTGATTAAAAAGATGAAAAGAGGATTCTAAAGACAATGCCATCTTTTGGGGACACACGAGCCATTACTCCCAAGAATTTGTAATTTACAGACTGAGGGGTAGCTTTTCTCTGGGCTGGGGTGATGCAGGCCAGCAGGTCCTCCAAAGCATGGTTGCTGACTCTGGCAAGAGGCATCCTTTGAAGCTGTCTAAATGGGGGAGAAAAAAGCTGACTAGGGTCAACTTGGTCAGCTTGCCTTGATGGAAGCCCCTGTTATCTCTACAACCACATGCAAGATTATTTGCCCTGGTTGGGCTGTGACCATGACCACTGGGCCAGCAGTGGCAGCAGCAGCTCATGGGAAAGTGTTGCTTCATGGGAAAGACCCTCAAAAAGGTTAAACCTTCCTCCCCCTCATTCCCACACTTACTGCTCACAATGACTCAAACGGAGTCGGTAGCAGTCAAACAGCTGCTCAGCTCCTGGTTTGCAGGAGAGCAGTGACAGCGTTACACTCAGCCAGGAGTTGAGGACTACTGTCCACAGAGAGGTTTTCCCGTTATTGGATTGATTTGATTGAGAAGGAGGCAGGATTCCAAGAACCCTTCTGTGTACAGTGACGTGGCCTTTCAAAGCTGTTGGAAGACCTTGTTATTTTCAGAATTTTGTGTTATTTTCCAATTATTTATTGAACAATTTTGTCCAACAGATTTCAGACACAGAAAGAGAAAAATGCTCCCTCTATTCCTTTGCAATAGCTTACCTGGCATTAAAAACATAGAAAGTTTCACAGAATCATCAAGGTGGTATCCATCACCAGTCATGGCAGGATTTGGCCTAAAAGGAGAGCTGCTGAAGAGTAAGAGATGGAAACAGGACTCAGTCATACTAAGTGCTGCCAGACTTGTGGCTTTTTTTTGGGCCCACAGCATGCTAAAAGCAACCGGGCTTTCCAGGTAGACCAGGAACAGAAGCTCAGCAGGAATGACACCAAATTAGTGTAGGCATGTCTCAGGTTTTTTTTTTTTTTTCTTTTACTAATGTATCGTCTTAATTCCTGAATCAACACACAGTGCAAATCTTCTGATTATTACACAAAAACTAGTTTACACAAAGATGAGCAAAACCCAAGGACAGTCCCCAACATAGAAATGTTGAAATCTAAAAGCAGAACTTGAGACTCACCAGAAAACCAAAGGAAAGCTCAAAATAGCATTCTCAATGTATTTATTCTAACGATCACTTCTGATTGTCTTCATAACTTTTAAAGATCTTTTGGAGGATCTGCTAGTGTAGCAGTAAGGCCTTGGAGAACTCTACCTAGCTGCAGATTAATACTACATGACTTTCACATTTAGCAAGCTGCTAGGAAAAACCCTGCCACAAAAGTGCTCCTGACATCAGCACATTTCATGTTTAATCTCAACTATCAGTTTATATTCTAATTACAGTTTTTAAAAAAAGCAGATTTTTTTGTGAAGCAATGAAATATAACACATTGTTTCCACTAGAGACAACATATATACAGTGTGAATGAAAGGCATAATACATTAGGATGACTGTGTGACAGATTATCGACCATGAAAGAGCAGAGGGCTAAAACAAAAGTTGTAATATTTGATCACTTTTGAGAGTTAATTTGATCATCACATCCTTTAGTGGTTTTTTATTTTTTGTGATAATCAAATTGTGCATATATTGTTAGAACAACTATCCAAGAAAAGCATGAACAATAAATTACAAAGTACAGACTTGAAAGATACTCTAATACTGAATTTCCACTAGGAAATTTAGAGATTATTGTAGTGACAATTAAACAAGTTATTCTGCCAAGCAGAGAGGAAAAAAGGACTTTTTTGCCTGAGTACCAGAATGTGAACTGCAAAACCCACACCAAAACCTCTATCCGAGCAGAGAATTGTGTGCAGACTTACACACTGGTAGTAAATAAATGAAAAAGAACACACTTCAAAAAAGTGCTCAGGTCAGTGCAGATTAAGCTTTCCTCTCCATTTCTCTGCTCAAAAGCCATCACCTATCTTCACTACAGCCTCCAGGACCAAAATGGACTTATCCTCAAATCATTACCTTCACCTCTAACAGTCTTCAGTACCCTAGAAAGTATTCTCATCTCTCTGTTGTAAACTTCTGTGTTGGTTTGGAGTGTGAACTCCTGATCTTTCATTGCTTTGATGATAAAAGCCCCAGCGCAGCATTTTGCTGTGGCAAAAACTGTGTTTTTAGCATTGTCATATTTTCTCTCTTGTAAATGGCTTTGCTTTCAAATCGCCACTCAGTCTGGCGGCCACCACCATCCCAAGTATACCTTGCCAGCACAAACATCAGGAAAGTGCTGCTTGTATAGACAGTGACTTTGGGTTTACTGGCAATAATTGCATTAGAATAGTTTTACTCGAGAGTGTGAGCACAAAACTTGTTGCCAGTTTAAGCACTTTTTAGTCTGAACAATAGTGCCTTTCAGGGTAACTATGTTCTGGGATGATATGCCATGGTACATTATTCTTCTACTAAGATTTAGTATAGTTACTGAAACACACTGTCACTCTGAGATTTACCAAAGTAACAGAACTTCCTAATTTCTTTTTTTAGTATACATTAATTTGATTATTTGTAATTCAAAACAATTCTTTTAAGCTCATGCATACAGCATTGGTGATTATTGTTGTTACCAATTACACATATGGACAACCTGCTCCAAAAAACCAGCAAGCAGACAGCAATGGAGAATCTGAGAATGCCACTAGGATCACCACTGGGATGCCACATAAATATTACTGAAAGAGAAGGAGCAGTTATTCCTCCTCAGGGTATCTCCTACTTTTTCTCTGCAGCCTTAAGCCTGTCTTTCTAGTCCTATTAGCTCAGGATCTTGGAAGGCTATTAATCCCAGGGCATTAAACTTATTTACTTCTGTAACATTCTTCCTATAGTTATTCAGTAGTATTTTTCCTTTTTTTGTATTACTTTATTAAAGAGGACACACCACTGTCACAATTTTGCAACTGATTTTGCAACTGTGATGTGTTTTATTCTGGAGTCATGAGATGGGTCAGCAGCAGAAATGAAAGCAGCACATCAGGCACAGCAGTGCTCTGTCCCATGCTGCATTCAAAGGACACTTTCCTTACTGTCAGGCAGGACTGGAGCCTGTCCCTGCCTGCTGGGCTAAGATGAGCCATGCATGGTGAGCCTGAGGAAGAAGCAGGCACAGACACCAGCCTGGTCTCACAGGGCAACTGGTGGACTTTTCATCTTCTGAGCGAAGAGCAGGTCATAGGACAGAGGAGTTTCATTAAAACTACACATTCTATATTTGCGGCTCTTTCCCACCTTATATTTATCTCTAAAGGACAGAATGCAAAGGCTTTTCACTTTTGCTTTCACTTCTTTTTTTTTCATGTGTGACTCACTGTCCTTTAAACCGCTTTACCATTAATTTAGAGAGAAGGTCCACATGGCCACAGCTGGAGTGCTTCTGGTACCCTGGGGTTTGGACTCCTCCACGGCTGCCTGGGCATCTCCACAACGTGCAGGCATTTGCACTGCAGCATCCCACTGACAGGGCTGAATCTCCTAAGCACCTTTGGCTTCCAGATGAGTTTACTCAGCTGAATGAAGATACATCACGGGTTTTGTGTTTTTCAAACAGATAATAAATGATGTTATAAGGTCACAAACACCAGAGACATCTCTGAGCTTAACAGATGCAAAATCCAATACACAGATCCATTTTGAAGATAAAAACATTAATAATGGTTTCATAGTCTAAGTAATTAATATAAATGTTCTCCCTCAAACCAATGACATTTCCTGAATCAAAATTGCTTGGACTTTGCTCTCTATTCAAGTTACTGGCCTTTTACATTCAGCTGTCACTTCTGTGAGTAACCTTGGGTTTATTAAAATTCTTTGTTCTAACACTAAAGACAGCAAAATTTCCCCATTTCAACAAATTTCTCACTGGGTTTATTACCACAGACATCTTGGAATATGAAAAACATGAAAAAAATCTTAAGATAGTTTCAAAAACGTGCATTTCATTACCTAGAATGGAGCAGAGACAGTTTTACCTGTAAGAAATTCTGAATCACCTGATTAATTCTGTTATGATAATAATTACAAAGCAGTATTATTGATGAATATAAATGGTTATATTTTTACTATTGAGTTAGGAGCTTACTCCACTTAGAAGTGCAATATTGGTATACTGTACAGCAAAATGCAAAGTAAAACAATTAATATATGAGATAAATCCTTTGTATGCTGAGATGATAAGATTGAGAATTATCCAAAACTTGGATATGTAAATATGAAAAAATGTACATGATGTTTATGTAAAAAAATCCCCCAAATGAGCAACTGAAATCCCGTTTTAGAGGTCATTAAAGAACAGAACTTTGCTTAAAGAACAGCGTGTAAACTTTGCTTAAACTGCAAAGCATTGTAAACATGCATATGTAATACAACTTTGAAGACTTTATACTTACATTGCTGAAATTATATACCTGTAATGTTGGTGCTGTACCTTTGGAAAGTTCAACAGCTCTATATACACCAACCCTTTCACAGACAACTAGCTTACTGCTAAGTCAAGAAAAGAGTTATAGACTGACTTCATTTAAAAGCAGTCTTATTGAAAGAGAGCATTAAAATGTATACTAGACAGATACAGAAAAAAAAAAAAAAAAAAAAAAAAAAAAAAATCACAAAACCACACGGTTTGTTTTGAAAACTAAGTTGTTCTCCTAATGCTGGCAAATCAATAAACTCACGTAGCAGTCCCTGTGCCTGCACACAGTCCAACTTTCTTTCACTTCCGTGCTCCTTAAGCACAACTGAAACTGAATGTCGACACTGAAGCAGGAACTGTGTCTGAGTAACATCTCACAGAAATAATTTAAACCCATTTTCTAATTTACCAGAATAATGACAGTAAGTCAGACTTGTTGACGCATTTTATTGTGAGATGGGGAGTCCGGTAAAAAACTAGAAAATGACCATGATGTAACAAGGAACTTAAAAATGAAGTTTCAGATTTGTAACATACATACATGAATACAGGAACAAATTGGCACAAAAATGTTAAACATTGTTCCCAACACTGTTTATAAGGTTATTCTAATTTGGCTTACTAAGGAAATGAGAGTTTTATGGTTAGACTAATCTCTTAAGAAAACTGCAGAGCATCATGCTATTAGTCACACAGTGAATTTCAAAATTTAAGAGCTTTATATTAAAAACTGGGTAAAGGTAAAATGAATTGATTGCAATTGTAAAATCAATACATTCCCATTTTAATTCTTCTGTTCTACAGTCCAAGGCAAGTATAAATGTTAACATAACACTGTTAAATCAAATCTCAATGCAAGAGAACCGATTGCATCTCTACTTTAAATCTTATCAACTTTCCAAATTTTCATACTAAAATATATTATTGTATTAATACAAACTACAGTATTATACACTACACTGTGTAATAAATAAAGAAATATAAAAATAAGACACATAAATATAAAAGTTTTCTAAAACTAAAAAGGTACATATGTCAGTAAGAAGGGTATTAATACTGCCAGGTTTGAAGACATACAGTACAAAATGTTGCACAGATCTATAAACTAAAAGAAATAAAATAATACTGATAGGTAAAAATCAGCTAACATTGTTAATAAATGGGGTCCATAATAACTAACATTTGAAAATACTTATGAGCCAGATAACATGTCATGTATGTGTCTGAAATTAAAGTAAACCAATAAAGCAATAAAGCAGATTAGAAAATTTCCCTTGTAATTATTGTAGAGAAATTCTGCAAGTCAGGTATTAACCCAAAATACCACCAAATAATTAAATAATGAAATATACCAGTGTTCTTACTTCTCTGATGGCTGAGTGTTTTTTCCCCATGTATAGTTTAGAAGTTTGATACAAATCAACAAATGCTAGTTATTGTAGGCCACACATTGGATAAAGGCTGCTTAGAGCCTTTGTAATACTGATAAATGGCACTTACAGCACACAGGTCTTGCATAAGGCCATAGGAGATACAAAGCTTCATATCATATCCTTCATATTGTTACTACATACTCAAAACACAATTACAAACACTGTTTTTGACGACTTTCCTGTCCTTAACCAGTATTAACACTGTTAGTCCCTGCAATCAGAACTCAACAACAATCTTCTCAACTACATTTTTAACCACATGAGTAAGAAACTTCAGTTCTTCTATCATCTGCTTTCTTAAGGCTAACAATACACTTTAAATGATAATATGCTCTACTACAACATCTAATGTCATAAACCGCTACCTTCTAGGTTGAATTTACAAAGGTAGCCAAGCACTGTTTGCAACTGCATTACAGGTCTCTGCAAAAGGGAATTTTGTAGTGCAGAAGTTCTCACATTTTAAAACATAAGAAAATACTGAAGCGGATTAAGGAAATGTTTTACCATAAAAAAAAAAAAAATCATATAAATCTCTCCCAATTGTACAGTTTAAAAATTAATCAACTTAAGAATGAAAATTAATACTGATAAAACAAACAATGCCAGATGCTTGTCTAATAAATCAGGTTTCCTACAACCTGTTAAATCTTTGCTTCCAGAGTCACTGTATTTTTCTAATCTGCTTCATGTTATAAACTTGTTCCTAACTTTGAAAACTGTGTGAAAAATTACTAAGTTTGAGGTTCAGGCACACCTGGATTTCTTTTTTTTTTCTTTTCATTTTTTTATATATATATTTTTTTACACAGTAGTGAACAGAAATCACAGTATGCAGGCTACTGCGTTTCCATGAAAAGCATGTATAATATAGAACGAACTTCATTACCAATTTTTTTTTCCTTATAGAAAAAACCCAGCATTTAAGCTTTATTCATTATTTTCTTCTGACACCTGCCCGTTATTTTGTATAACTTCTGGTTCTGCATTGCTTGCTTGATTTACAGCTTCATCGTTCTTGTTACCTTCAATTTTCCCTTCTTCCTCTTCTACTTCTTCATCATCCTCTACTTCTTGTAGTTCTCTACATTCTTTTTCTTCCTGAAGTCCTTCTATATCTTTTTCTTCTTCCTCCTCTTCCTCTTTTTCACTGTACTCCTCTTCTTCCCTGGTTAGACTCTCTCTCTCATCGGAGTCGATCTGCGATGGAGATGCCCTGACAACCACGTGCTCACTGCTCAGGACCTCCTGGCCCGTCTCCTCCTGTTCCGTGCTGTCACGCTCCTCTGTCTCTCTTTTGCAGTAGGAGTAGCGATGATTCATGTGCTGAGAGTAAGACCCGGAGTGTGAAAAGCGCTTCCCACATTTGTCACATTGGTAGGGTTTTTCCCCAGAATGCAGTCGCATGTGTTCAATCAAATGGTGTTTGTGTTTAAATGCTTTTGTACAGATTCCACACTCGTGAGGTCTTTTACCTACAAAATAAAGCACAAACAGTTGGATACCTTGTAGCTGAAGTTCTAAACACGTGCACTGTGGTTTTCATTGTAAAAGGCTGTTGGTGAATGTATTACCAACCATGATTAAATTTTACTTAACAAGTCGTTCTACTCCAAGTGTTCTCAGCCTCAGTTTCACCTGAGCCCAAAGGATGAGGGTGCAAGGGCACATTTCCAGAATTACAAGGGTAATTTGTTTGTTGTTTTTTTTTTTTTTTTTTAGGAAAATTGATCATAGAAGGACAAACAGATTCTCAGATGTAACATTAAACACAAAAAAGTGCAAATATAAATCAGAAAAGGAGACTTTTTCTTGCAGTAAACTATTTCAACTCAAAACCATTTTAACTTTTCTATATTGATAGTAATTTGAAATCCACCAAGCTTTTATGTTGGTTTTTGTGTACCAAGTCCTTCTTCCATGTTACACGTAAAGAGAAAATTCATTCTAAAATTTAGGTTGACACAGGTAAATACTTAATGTCCAAAACTTGCTGACCACACATGTATTGGCAAGAAAAATCCTCATCATTTCAGTCGGCTCATTTTCTGCTCTGTTTTCCAGTTTTCTGCTTTGTCTTGTTTTTAGTGTCTCTCATAAACCTATCAGGAGCCTAGTAATGTTATTTTGAATTCAACTTTCAAAGTTGTTACACACAACAACTTTGCAGTCTTAGCCCAGACATAAAAGATAAAGACAGTAAGACAGCATACAGATGATCAGCACATCCATGTCACCTTCTGCCAAACAAACAGCGAGGTGGGTGTTGGTCTCTCTTCCAAAGTAACAAATGACGGGACAAGAGGAAATGGCCTCAAGTTGTGCCTGGGGAGGTTTACATTGGATATTAGGAAAAATTCATTCACTGACATGGTTATCAAGCACTGGAACAGGCTGCCCAGGGAAGTGGTTGAGTCACCATCCCTGGAGGGATTTAAAAGACACGTAGATGTGGCACTTCTGGGACATGGTTTAGTGGTAGACTGGGCAATGGTTAATGGTTGGAGTCAACGATCTTAAAGGTCTATTCCAACCTATATGACTCTATGATTTGAACACTTCATTTAACTTCAAACTGGAATGAAAAGAGCAGTTGGGTTAGGAAAAGGAGGAATTAAAAGTGTCTCAGGACAAGAAAGGTATGAAATTAGATACTCTTAATGAATACAGCTTGAGAAACTTGATGAAGTAGTAAAGACAACAGAGAATTTGTTATCTTTTTAATTCTATATGCAAGATGACATTAAAAAAATAGTATGTAGAAATATAATTAACAGAATAATTCAGCTATTCTGCAAGCCAAGAAAGCAGAGCAGCATGAAGGGTATAGCCAAAAGTTCCAAAGACTTTATTTTCTGGATGTGGGGAAAGAGGAAATACAGAACCAGAAGGAAAGAAATACATAATACAAAATCCAATATATATTTGGCACCTAACCAATGAAAAAAAAAGGGAATTTTTATTTTAAGACATCACAGAAGAAATAGGAGAGCAAGAGTTACTAATAAAATTCTAAAGACACCAGAACTTAAGCCAAAAGGAACAACTCTGAGAAATTAAAAATAAAATTAAAGCCAAAAGGGTGTTCTTTAGGGGTTAGATTCTATGTCTAATGAATAGCTGTTAACTTCAGATCATTACAAATGTGGCTTAGTTTGAAAATCCTTCATGCCAGATAGATACACAGCCTTTCATACAAAGTATCACATACACGATCCTTTTCTCCTAACTTATATTTTTAATTTTTCTTAATTTATAAGCAGGTAAGGTAAATTAGAAGCAATATATCCTCAATTACAGGCTTGGCTTGCAGATGATTATTCATAAGCCAGATGTAAAAACTCCCCTTTTTCTATTTAGGATTTAGGTCTTACAAATTCAAAGAAAGACCAAATTGCTGTTCTGTCAAACAAATATACAAAACATGGGTTTCTAAAGACATCTGAGCACAGGCTATAAGAAGGACTGTTACACATTCCTACACTGTCCAAGAACTGGATTCCAGTTGAAATTATCAGTTACACAATATCAAAGAAGTAATGATGATAAACATTTTTTCCTGGTACATACCTGTGTGTTCATACTTATGTCTCAATAATGAGCTGCTCTTCTGGAATATTTTGTCACATAAATCACATGCATACATCCCATTTTCTGTCTTTCTCATTTTTTTCTTTGGGGGTGTTGAATCAGAATCATTTTGATCTTCTACATTGGATACTCCTTCTGAGCTAGTGTCTTGCCTTTCATCCTTCAGAAAAATTACAAAAACGGTTGAGTTCAATAAAAAAAAATTCACTCTCATAAACTGAGGCTGCATTGTTATTCAATTCCATAAACAGCCAAACAAAATTGTTTAGACTTCCATGGTAAGAAAAAAAATCTTTCACAGCATTGTTCTGCTTTGCAGTCCCTGCCACCGTACGGATGCAGAATTCTCACTGGGACAGGCTTTAGTCACATCCAAATCCGACTGTTGGCCAGGTCGAAGCTACAATGGCACATCATATTTTAGGGCCCATAAAATAAAGGCAATGTTAGGATGAAAAAGAAAACTACAGACCTATAAAGTACCTCAGTAAGTTGAAGACCAGATTCACCATCTAACTGCATTTTTTAATTAATGTTGGTCACCCATCTTTTGCTACCTCATAGATTTTTATGAAGATTGTACTTTTTTGCTGAAGTTTTCACAAAAAGCTATTTAAATTACCATTCAGATTTGCATATCTGACTACCTTCTTCCTCATGAAACTGCCACAAATACTACTTAACCAAAAATTTGGGGGACTTCAAATGTTTCATTAGTAAATAGTTTTAAAAATATCATAATTGTTGTCTATTTCTAAAAATTTCAAGTGCTGAAGCACAAGATTTTCTACTGATATCAGCAGTATCACTATGCACAGATTTTATTATATGTTATCAAATCTGAATATAGAAGTGTATCTGTTTAGCTACCTCAAATGTCTGTCTCATAAACTTTAATGTATAAGCAACCTTGTAACTCTTCACGGCTCCTCAGTCTCTGGCAATACAGAAGCCTGCATAAAATGCTGAACAGCCGATTGCTAAGATTTTAGTAGAAATGCTCAGTCTTTATGTGAGTCACTTTTCTGCCCTGTCCCTCGCTCAATGTGCTCAGGTGTTTCTCAGAGGATTGACTCTTATTAGATCACATCTGGATGTACACAGGGAGGAGCAGGGCTGGATACAGCAATGGCAGCTGAACAAGATAAATACCTGCCTGGCTTTCAACTGAGAATACACCTGCATTTTGTTTAAAGTGCCATTATGGTGTAAGATGAGTTCAGATACTCTGCAAGCCAAGGAAGCAGAGCAGCGTGACATGAGTAACAAAAAGTTCCAGAGTTTATTTTCTGAATGTGGTGAAAGAGTAGATATGGAGCCAGCAAAAGACAGAAGCCACGGCTTTATTTTGCTTTTTGATCAGAGAATTAGAAGAATTAGACTGTCTTTAAAATAGTGAGCTCTAATATCCTAGAAGATCAAACATGGTGAAGAACTGAGTTGTCCATGTACAACAGTTCGTGTTAGTCTGGACTCAAGCTATCTGAGCTAACTAGCTTTGCAGAGGACTTAGCAGTAACATTTATTACCCATTTACAATCAAGTTGAATAAACCTGATAGCTTATATTTCTATTTAATTTATCCCGATAGTTTTCTATTAGTTCAGCATGAATACAGATAGAATATATCATACATACATCATAGAGGAATACGGAGACCGAAGTACCTGATTTCCATTGGCTTGGATCTGTTTTGGGGTCTCGTGAACTGCAGGACCAACTGTAGTAGAGTATGTATAAGCCACCTGTGGAATCAAAATGGTTTGCTTATTGGCAGCGAGAGCTCTCAAGCATGGAACACTGTTCTGGTCAGCAATGGCAACAATTGTAGGTAACTGGGCAGTGACTGTAGGTATAGCAATATTTATGGGATTGGCACTTGGTGGGATTACATTTACAATAGGATCAGAGTCTGTAACACTGTTGTCCTTTTGTGGTTCTTTTTTTGCACAAGTTAAGTTCAAAGGTTCTTCTTGGACAGAATAAACACTGTTCTGGTAAACACTAGTTATGGTAGATCTTTCCAACAGTTCTCCATGTTGCTTTGGTAGCGAAAGGTCAAGAGGTTCGATTTGTGGCTCTTCTTGTACACCCTCTGCCGTGTACGTGTAACCCTGCGAATTTCTTGATGAAGAAAGGTTGAGTGGCGATGCAGATGGCGTGCTACTGTGTGAACCATTCAGAGCTGATCCCCCTGGTAAAGTCTGAGCTTTCGTTGTACTGACAGGATTTTGCGAGTTATTTGTGCTGGTCTGTGGTTCGCTCACATCTGTAGTTGCTGTTTGATCATCGTTATCTGCGGGACTACTTAATTTCACTTGTTCAGGAGAAGATGGTCCAGAAGACGGCACAGAAATTTGTCCAGCTTGCATTTTTTCAAACCACTTTTTTACCACATCCAGTGGAAGGTTTACTGAATCTGCTATTTTTGAAAGCTCTTCTGCGCTTGGTTGTGCATTTAATGCATAATACGCTTTTAGGAGCGATAGGAGGTTCTTTAAAGGTGGCTGACCAGGAGATAAATTGTTCTCCCCAGTTTCTGATGGGACAGGGGAGTCGGGTTTCTCAGCTTCTGTTCCACTGGGCTGGGGAAGCTGAGGAGGACTTTTTGTTTCATAGTGCTTTAATTCTTGAAGTGCATTAAGATCCCCTGGACAGTCATCACATAGAAGACAAGTGCTATCATTGGTCTCTCCTTCAAAGTTCTTATCTTTCTCAGACTTCACTGTAAGATCTTCTGGTAATTTTTCATTTTTGCAACTATTTGCAGGAACAGAGTTTTCTTTTTTTAGATTCTGTGGAACAACCTGAAGTTGACTTGGCTGCTCCAAGCTGTAGTTGATGATAATTTTGGTTGTCCCATCTTGGTCAACCAAAGGAAGACTGATAGCTGAAATGAGGGAATGGCCAGGTTGTTGTATAGATGCATTGTTGATTGTTTCTTGTTCTTTGGACGCAAGATTAACATGATTGTTTTCCAGTACTTGCCTTATTACATTACCATCCACTGCCACTTTAAGTACATTTTGAATGTCACTTAAATTGATGCTTATGGGAGACACCAGACCTACTGTTGGTAGAACAACAGCTTGCACCACACCCTGAGGAGAACTGGTTGCCTGCAATGGGCTACCACCACTAAAAACCCCATTTTGCAAAGGGGTTGAACAATTAATTCCTGAAGCAACCACTATGGGCTTGAATTCATAATCCACAGGTTCAGTTTTAATTTGGTTAAGAGGAAGCTGCTCTTGCAAAGGTTTGTTTTCTATTTTTTGTCGTATCTGTGGTCTTGCTGGGCTACCCGGTGATGCAGAAAGGGAAGGGGAGGAGCACTGAGACATCTTGAGCCCTGACCGGGCTCGACCATTCACGGGCATCAAACCAATACACTTCTTACTGCTTATGTGTGAACTGTATGAACCAGAATGGGAAAAACGTTTCTTGCAGTTTGGGCACTCATATGGCTTCTCTCCTACAGAGGAAAAAAAAAAAAAAAAAAGAAAAGAAAAAAAGCATATGCAACAGTTTGCTAGGTTAAACAACCAAACAATAGTAACCAGAAAGAATACATCAAAATGACCTCTCAAAGAGCCCTAGGGAAAAAAATCTTATACAGTGAATTGAACAGTAAGAGTAATAGTAATTACATCATCTACAGCTCTGATCCAAGGCTCCTTTAATAAGTATGTGATCCACTAGCAGATATAGGACGGAGTCCACATGACCAGGTGTTCCAGTATTTCTCTGTCTATATGACAGTCTCAGATTTCATTAAACTCCATTCAAGTAGTACCACTACTAACATCAGAAGCTGCATAAACTACTTTAGAATGAAAAAAAAAAGATTAAGAAAAACTGCAATAACTGCAAATCATACCTGTATAAGAAGCTATGTACATTTTATTGTGGCAAACAATCTACCTGTATCTTCCTGCAATACTTATCAGTTCAGTTACAGAACAAAATTGAGAACATCGTTTGAGTGACTACATTTAACCTATTGTTATATTATATATTATGGTATTATATATAACATTGCCTATAAATTGTAACTTTTTTAATAATTTGTATATTACTATGTCCTGAGTCTACTTTATTATGACTAGTCTTGAATGATGACAATCATAGCCACAGTAGGAACACACAGATCTTATGCCTTGATTATTATCAATCAAAATTCTCTAGCAAGGCTTATAATACACTGAATGATCTGCAAACATTGAAGAAAAAACAAACAAGTGAAAAAGGACGAGAAGGATGCCCCACTTCTTCTGCCACAAATCAAGTCTTTCTTAACTGTAAGAGCTTAAGCTGCAGCTGTAAATACTCTTGAGTTTTTCTACATATTCCTTGCACACAGCTGAAGGCTGCAGTTAGTGTTTTCAGTGTCTCAAAGGGGAAAAAGCAAGGAAAACACCAGTATTTTAAACTTGGTCATACCAAACTGCTATCACATCAAAGTTATAAAGAGTAGAAATGGCAACATTAGTAATCAATTCAATGCTTGATATATTTACCACTGTGGATTCGTAGGTGCTCCTTTAGGTGATGTTTATATTTAAAAGCTTTTCCACATTCAGTGCACTTGAATTTTCGATTACCACTGGACTGCGTCACATGTCTCTGTAAGAAAGAATTCTTAATTATTGAACAGGACGGCGTGTTGGAGAAACATATTGTATTTTTCACATCTTAAGAGAGAAAAAGCAATAGAGAACTGAAAAGAATCAACTATAATTGTAAGAGACTGAACGTGGAACGGGTAATGCATGAAAAAGAAACAAATTACAAATCAGGTACAAACTGAGATGTGTATTCCGAATAAATCTGGTACAGTAAAAAGAAAAAACAAAACGAACCCAAAACACAGTTGCCCTTTCTTGTAAGTTCAGATGTAACTTACACTGACAAGTTATGTGAGTAAGAAATTTCAGGATGCATGCTAATTCTACTTGTGACAGCAAAAACATCAAGAAAAACCTCAAGCCCACCACCCACAGAATATTTCATGCAGGACAGAGAAACATTAAAGCCTATAAAAACTTGTTTAAAGTTTAATCACTTAACTTGATTTTTTCCATTTACACGCTTCCAGTGCTTCCTGCTAGCCTTGGATTCCTCTATATAGTGATACCATAAGATTGCTCAAGAGAAGGTAGCTCAGTGACAATAAAGGTACCTTCAGTCACATGTAATTCACAAATTAAATGCAAAAAACTAAATAAAAATATGGAGGGATTTCCTAATTACATCACATCAAGCCTCTTCATTATTTGCTAGTTTAAAGAAAGCAAAAGCTAATACAGGTATGTAAATATATGTAATATATATGTGACATGTTTACGCAAGATCTATAATTTTTTCACAAACTGTATAAATGTATGAACATGTATTTTTTAAAGATAAAAATTACATGCACTTTAGAAGCTGAAGCAGCTTAATCACCAACGTGAAATGGAGGAATTAGAAATTTTTCTGTTCAAACAAATTATTTACTGAAAAAAACCCCCAGCAGCTCCTTTCTAAGTAGAACTCACTTGGCAAAAAGATACTCTACCGCTATTTGGATGCAGCTGCAGATTTTTGGTAACCAGAGCATGTATGTTCATAAACTCATTAATGAAGCTATTCATGTGCTCTGGGGAAACTGCCTTCCTACAGGCAGCCCCCAGGAACAGGCTGGCGTGGATTAGCTTCCTCTGGTATGGCACCATGGTGGGGAGCTCCTACCCCTCACTCTGGTTCTGCTGCAGTCGCCAGCGCTGGGAGCAGATGCTCACTGAGTGCTGAGGCTCTTCCCTCAGTGCAGACACCACAACTGGGGGCTGAGAACTGCACTGGAGAAGTGGGGATGGATAAAAATTCCTGGGTTTGTCAGCTGTCTTTTGCTAGTCCACATGGCTTTTCAGCTCTGTTTAAGTAAGTCCCTTCAAGATGATGTTCTAGATGATTGCAGCTGACTCACTGCATTTCACTTTAATGATCCAACTGTGCTGAGTCTAGAGGACCGTGTCAGGATTTACTTAAGCCTGCAGAGAATCAGTTACTACCGTTTGACTTGAGATTATACAAGTTAACGGCTCTCAGGATATACACAGTTACTGCAGATGCTGGGCTACGTAAATATTCATATTAAATATCAGTGCATGTATTCAATCCGTCAGAAATGTTTCTGCTCCAGTCTTTAAAATTTAATGTTCTGTTTCTAAGGCATGGAAGTCCTCATTTCTCTTATCAAATTTTTAATGAGTTTTCCTGTTTTCCTGGTCATAGCTATAAGGTGCTTTGAGCTTTCTGCTAGGTAGTGTTTCCAAACCCATTTTGCCTGACCTTCTTATATCTATAATTCTTTATTCAGCTTTCTTGCAGTCCATTCTATACTGTTTTATAAATCTGGGACTTTCTCAGGAATACCTTGAAGGATCTTCTTTAAAACTAACTGAGAAATCATAACACTTCTCTAAAGTACCACCTGTGATATTCTTTCACCTTTATTTTCTCAGATTCAAATGGTTTTCCCTGTTTTAGCATTGTTAAAGTCAGTGATGTGTAATATTTTTAATACACTGTACATAACTGCTGCTTTCTGCTCATTAAAGAATTAACTGCAGCATTCAAAGAATAGTCCTCTGCACTCCTTTAAGAACTGAAAGAAGGAACATCAGAATTACGGTCTGTAACTAGCAACTAATATATCCCTGCACCAAATACTTACTGTGCTTAGGACTGAAGCTCACTCGTTTCACATCAGAGAATCAAAACTAATTAATGAGATCCCTTAAAAGGTTTTTAGAAGACAGGAATTACAGGTATATCAGGTTTTTTTCACAAATGGTTTTGACCATGGTCTTCAAGAACTGCCATTTCTCAGCAGTGTGCACAGCACTATGAAATTTTGAAAGACTACCTAAAGTTGCTTTGTAAATTAATGAGAAAAAAATTAAAACAAATATAGGAAGTGCTTGTTCATACTTCAACATCTTTTCTGGTGCTTCACATGTGAAGGCAGATGATACAAAGGCAGCATCACCTCCTATGAACAGGTGCAGGAGCAACCAGGAGAGCCGTGAGGGATACGGGGCAGGGGGAGGAGGGAGGGATGAAGGAGAAGGAACAGGCTCTCTGCTGAAGCAGAAATAGCTGCAGTTTGGCATATCAAACCCTTGGCCCCTACTCAGAAGGAGGCCCAGTGTGCACATAGCTCTTTCACTGCCTCCATTATACCAGAATTTATCTTTGCTTTTTCTTCCTTGCACAGAACAATTACAAAATTGTCACACACTGGATATTAACCAGCTAACAACGTTATCCAAATAATCCACTTTCAGGTGAAGTTCTTCAAGAGTAAGACACTACATTTTAAACATGCGGCTGTTTAAAATCCACAACTATAGGTCTATACTTTACTAAGGACAAGAGTTCATTTACATTACACAAAGGATGTAACTATGTACATGCACAGGAAGCCAATTTTGAAGACATGACAACTTTGTGACAAAACATAAACAAATACATATTTCAAATTTGGCAAGTATCTAAACTTTTGTAGTTTTAATTCTGGCTATGGCTCTAGAGAAAAGAACACACTTAAACAGGTGTCATATTGAGTTCCAGATACTTCATAAAAACAACATGAATCAAATACAATTGTGCCTTCAAAAGTATAAACCCATTAAAATATATCTGCAGGAATATGATTTAAGCTTCTCTTTGTAGCAATTCTTCTGAGAGTGTTTACTCACTTGGTATTTTTTATTTTTTCATTCAAACTACACACAAATATAGGAAAGGCTTTCATTCCCCCCAACTATTTTATTATTCTGGTTTTGGGCTTGTAACTCGAAAAAACTGAAAATAAATGTAGCTCACAAAAAGCATTATACAAATAGCACTGATAGATTTTCTAGTTAGAAATAGAAGACCTATGCAGGATGTCAGCAACTTCTAAAGTAGAAGCCAAGCCAAAAAGAAACTGAGACAGAAATAAGAAATATATTCATAGAAAATATATTTGAATAAAAAGGAACTGCCACACCAGAATACACTGGTGAGGTTATTCCAAACCCTGTGAGATAGTAAAATCCTTGCAGCAGGATGGCCAATACTTCTTTTACCTATTTAATTTACCCATGAATGTGAACACTCAGGTGTATAATAAATTTTTAAGCCTGTTAAATTCTTAGACTTAGTGATACTTTGTAGAATGGAGGTTAATGGACAATGTGTAAAAAAGCATCTCCTTTACTCTGGGCTACAGCCTTTCAGTTTAACAAAATATATGTTGATTTGGAGATACCAGATATGTTGAAGTACTTTTAATTTACATTCTGTTTAGTATCTTCCTGTTATGTATGTCTCTTGTTTCATCTCTGGAGACTGTCAGTCCTTCTAGTGTCCTCAGAAGGGAACATCTCCAAGCCTCTTTAACCTGGTGGTGGAAAATCTGTATAGTTTTTAATCTGACTGTTTCAGTTGGTTCCTGAGCCTCAGAGTGCCCTGATAAGCTATGGGAGCATGTGCTGGGGATAGATAATGGGAAACTGGGGAATAAAAGAAAAGGAGGGACAGAAAAAGAGAATCTCTGGGTCTTCCATAGTGATCAAATGGCTAACTCATGGATGGCATTTCAGGGAACCATGCCTTCAGGTCAGCCCATGAACCACAGAAAACAACGTCATAACATCTTTAGCCTTTTCTGTTGCTTCATTTAGTACTGAAACACTATTTTACACACTAATTGGTTGTATATTGACATACAGCATGAATTGCATTTAAAAACTGTACCTCACAATTCAAGAAGCATGATGGTTTGTTTCCTAAGGGCAAAAATGCTACAGTAAGTTGTGAATTATCCAAACAGGGTTTATGACAGAAAGCGTTTCACTAAAGATTTTATGCAATGTTAGCCAATGAGCAGGAAAAAGACCAACTAATTACCAATAAATGTAATAAAAATCTTTTGAAAACTAAAATTTAAGCCCAACCATACTGCCCAAATGAATGAAAACATAGGAATTCAGATCTCAACCTTTGACCACTACAAAAAAAGCCTGCCTTGACCAGTGAGGTTAAGTGTGTGCTCAGGGACTGGAACTTCAGCACAGAGATAACCTGGTGTGAACAGCCTGCTTGCTCTGTACATCTCTGCCCACATGACAAATCACAGCGTTGTTACAGAGGACAATAAATCCTTAATTCAAACGCCACTTACTGGATCTCTTCCTGATTTGTGTGATGTCATGTGGCGGTCGAGCTGCGTTCTGTATGCAAAGGTGTAACTGCATAAGGAGCAACTAAAGTTATCTTCGTTCTTTTCATGGCGATACTTGATGTGTTCCTTCAGAGAGGTAAAGCGCTTGTACCCTCGATCGCAATATGGGCAAGTGAGCAGCTGGGAAAATGCATCGGGTGTTCCTATGCAGGAGAGACAATACACCATATGGAAATAAATGCAAGTTCCAAACTTATCATCATCAGCAAACAGGCTTTACATCTACATATAGTACTGTAAGAAAACATGTGGCTGCTGGAAGCTCCATTTGTTTTGGAAAAGGACTAATGATAATTTAGATTTTTTCCATAGGTATTATGCTACTAACTACACTGTGGTATGGCTGCCCCAGTGTACACTGGAGAGAGTTAGCACAACATGCTGATAGGACAAAGGGGAATGGTTTCAAACTAAAAGAGGGTAGATTGAGACTAGATATAAGGAAGAAATTTTTTATGACGAGGGTGGTAAAACACTTAAACAAGTTGCCCAGAGGGATGGTAGATGCCCCTACCCTGGAACCATTCAAAGTCAGGCTGGATAAGGCTCTGAGAAATCTGATTTAGTTGAAAATGTTCCTCCTCATTGCAGGACTACATGACCTTTAAAAGTCCTGTCCAACCTGAACCATTCTGTGATTCTATGACACACAGACATGTATATGTTAATAGGACATAATGTCTGCAGGACAGAAAGCAGAGAGATCAAACATGAGACCATAAATATGATTCTAATGTGATCTATGGGATGTATTCTTCTGCTTTCGTGAAGTTAATTCTGTATTAGTACAGGGAAAAGTGAAATTGGATTGAAGCTCAATATTAATTTCACAAGTCTATTTCTGACATGCCACCATTTATGAAGTTTTAACTCCACTCCTTCTTATTAGCATACATGTACTTGCCATACATAGTAACTTATTCTATCCTTGAAAAAGTAATTTTTTAAAAGTTTGAAAAAAAATCTTTCTTTATAAATTGATAAAAGTATGCTTAAGTAAATGTAGAGTTTGCTGTATTTGATCAAACCATCAATTTATATCCTTGCATGACCATGCTACTCTTCCATGCTCCAAGACAAATGGGAAGCAAATATTGCAAGGATGCACTACGTTGAGCACAAGCAGGAAAGAAAGCTATAAGGTCTTTACTGATTAACATTTTATGCTCTGACGCACGAGGGGCACATTTTTATGCATTGTCATTTTAAGTTGCAGAACTATAAGAATTATTAATACTCATAAAATTAACCAGTACTCTAGAAAGTACTTCTGAATTATTTACCTTCATGACCTCTTCCAGCAGTTATCGCCATAGACTGCCTATTATGTTCTACAAAGTAGCGATTCATTCTGTTTGTGGGGAACTTACTGACTTCATTTTTACTGAATGTCTGCTACTTTTGCAACAGGGAGGAGTCAGATCAGTTTTCATAATTTCTAAAAAAACAACACTTTTTCTGTCATATAGGTTCTTTTACACTTGTTATGGTAACAATCAAGGTAACACCCCTACTGCACTGCCTTTTGTGATGTTCTACTCCTTTCTGCTTTTCCTGGTTTAGTTGGGTTGCCCAAAAATGACTACATCCCCACATGTAGAGACACAGTATGCTTCCCTTCAATTCTATTTTTTCCACCTACAATTCAATTCACCTGACACAAAGAATACTTCATTACAGCACAAAAAAACTCAGTAGAGATGTCAGAAGCACGTTGACTTAAATTCCATATCCATTGGAGTAAATGATGAAATGGCAGTGGTTTTTCCAAGGTCAGTAAAAGCTCTGATTCTCTGTGACTTCTCTTGTCCAGTCCTGCAGTTTGGAAGCATGTATCTTTAGAAAATGTCACTACACTTTTAGCATTTTCTGTTCCCAAATTATTAGAACAAGGAAAATTATTGTTCAGCATTGTGATCTTCAGAATACTTCTCTGTGAAGTTACTGGGCTAGGGCCAATTTAAATTATTAATACAAACGTGTATTTTTAAGGATTACATGGAAATCATACTGCAAAACTGATTTGACAACCTGTGTCACTGCAACTATGTATTAAAATCTTAAATTAATTAATGTAATTCTTAAAAAAAATCTCATAACGTAAACTCTCTGGAGGACCAGAACAGAAAGATTAGCATTACCTCTTTCACTGTTCTCCCTCAGACTCCAATACAGTACCACAGCTACAATGGCATTTATTTGTTCAGCTGTATACATTTTTTAAAATGATTAAAATACAACAACTCCTAACTGTTTATGTAGGATGTTACTTTCTTTAGAAAAATTGCAAATACTCCAATCAAGGAACACAATCTGGTTGAAACTGCAGTTGTAACAAGTTATGAAAGCTGAACACTTCAGAAAGCAGCACAGAATGCAAAACTAATCTGAACAGAACTTGCCTTCAAAATTTCATGACGAAGAAATGAACAAAGTATGACTTCTCACCTCGCTCAGAAGAACACCTTAAGCATGAAACTGCCACAGAGAAAAAGACCCATAATCTACTTCTAAATAATGACAGGTCACTATTTTTTCACATAAACATTTTTGTATAAGCAATGCTTATTTTTTCTTCACTGTTGTATTTTCAGGCAAAAAACCCCAAAGGCCTGTCATAGACTGGCTACCCAACAGAAGAAATACTATTTAATACATTCTTTTGGGAGCTTTGTTTAGAAATATAAAAATGAAAAGAAACTCCCCTTAAGTTATTCTTACATAAAACCACACTAGCTTGCTTTACTCCCATTATATTTTATAAATGTTTATTCTGTTATAATGATGCTGAATGGATTTATGAAAGCTTAAATTTTTCTTTCCAGTTTCCTGAGGTTATAATTGAGGTACTCATACAACTGAACCCCACTGCATGCCTTGTTTCACAAAATCAAGTAGCAATGTCTTTTGCATGATGATTGCATCCTTTTATAATTATTTAACAAAGGGTTTTTTTCCCCCTAATGTGACAAGTGTATGCACTGTTGTCTTCTAAAACACAACAGAACTTTTGGGTGAAGAAGTTAGTACAATTATTTCATGAGAACCGAACCGGTGACCTATTTACCATTTTCATCCTGACCACTAGCTTCTGGCGTGCCTTGTCTCTGGTCCTCCTCAGGTGCTTCAGGGTAGATAACAGCTGTATCTTCTTGTTGAAGGAATTCTTCAACATTAGGGTCATGGTTCTGCTCGTTTTCTGCATCAGAATCACATTCATCTTCTTTTACTAGGAGAGAAAAACAAGACACAAGATATGAAATTAAGAGTTTAAAAAGAACCTAAACGAGATTCAGTACTGCTAAATCTCCCTCTACCCAAAGATTTAAAAACTCATTACAAATAGAGTAGGTCAAGCCCTTGAAGATGCCGGATTATGCCAGGTTTTAAAACAGAAAAGCAGTAGCATAATGATATTTAAAAACTTGACTAAACACAGTTTGCCTCTTCAACTCAGTGCATTTTTATCATTTTAGATTTAGCTGTTCCTCTCAACTTCCCTGCAAATCTTAAACACAACATTAATTATGATTTTAGCCCTTGTAGTTTGAAGGCCAGTTTACCATCTTGGCTCCTATATTTGCAAAAGGAAATGTGTAGCCTTCAAGACATAATTTTTAATGCTATTTATAACTATTCATTAGCACAAGCCAAGAAGATATTTAAACTCTGAGTAACAAGTTGGTCAGATGAAATGCGGCAAATTTGAACTCTGCGTGGCTTTTTCTCTGGTGTTGGAAATGACTACCAAAAAGGTTCCAGATCTAGTTAACAACCTTTAACATTTTCCAGTTAAAAACTTAAGAAAAAAACACAATGAACAACCATATTACAAAGTTAGCAGATTATAAATATTTTACTTATTGCTTGTATGATAAATATTTGCTACCAAGCATTTGCCTAATTACGTTGTTCATAGAGTTTATTTTTACCATGGTGGAACATTCTGTGAGAGCTCTGCCTGCAGCACACTAAATCATGACAGATGTTCTCCACTATTAATGTGTGGTATCTTTTTAATAGGAGAGAGTTTTACAATTCATCTCTCAGTGTGAAGTCACAGACCCAATTTACAATTTGACACAACCTTTTTATGACATGAGGCAGTCTCACATATAGACTGTAACACAATGCATAATGTAGCTCTCCATACATGTGTGGAGAGATCTGACTTCAGAGGAACTGAAAAGCATGTGTGAATCTACAGTTTTATACATAACAATATTTAGATGTGGGGTTGGTCTGTTTGTTTGGCTTTTTGTTTGTTTCTAAATAAGGCTTACTATCATAATATCTGTCTATCTAGTAAGGACATTAAAAAAACCCGGAACCCAAACAACTTAAAAAAAGCTGGATGGGCTATATCATTTTTTGTCAAGCAGAGAATATTAAAAATAACAAAGCACCTGTTTTTGTTTGAGTCTGAAAGTGAAGTACTCATTTATTTTGCCTTCTGTGTAATCAGTACAAACAGGAGCTTGATTTTATTTGATAATAAAATATAGTATTAGCCTAAGTTTATTTTTGCATATTCCTTAATAGTTTAAAACACCATCTATGGAGTTGCACATCTAGGTGTAGGATCTTTGCCATTCCTTGCTTTGCCCTCTGGAGATGCGGTGCTGCAGCGGCTCTGTGTCACTGGTCACTGACACTTCCGGGCCCTGGACACACCAAGGGGGCCAGGTGATTTTTCCTCAGCTAAAACACTGTTTACAGTTTAAGAGCTCTAGCAGTTTTATAAAGAGAAGTGAGAGAATTCCAAAGATTTCAGAAGGATGCTGCAAATGCCAAGCCAAAATTTAATAGCACTTTATGAATAAGAGACCCAGATTAATGAAGAAATACCTGTACATCCAATGACATCTGTCTGAGCTTCAGGCCCCAGGATTTCCTTTGTTTCTTTTCCAGCTGAAATAGCACATTTCACAAAAAGAAGAACAAGTATTGAAAAAAGCCCATAAAACAAAAAAGCCCTCCCCACACCAACAACTTAATATATTTGAGTTATTTTTTCAATGATGTTTTCTGTTTCTATATCGCTTACATTTAAACACAATGTTGTCTCAAAAATATGGATGGCACATTATTTCAGCAGTGTGTGATCAGCTGAACCACAAAGATATTTGATGGTTAAGGAAAAAACCTTAAACAGAAGCAGTACTAAACACTAACCATTATTTCAAGAGAGGTAAAGACATGGACAGTGTGTTTCTCCAGCAAATAGAGTCAGCTACTTAAATGACCTTATCTTCAAATACAGCTATCTGAAACGCTGCAATATTATTTCCAGAAACCAGACCATCATAAAACAAATACATTTACATTATTTTCTCCAATTAGCAGTTTTCAGAATTGATTGATAATTTGCTGGTAATGTCTGCAAACAGCAACCTAATGTGTTCTCTTTCTTGTAAATCATTTAGAAACCACTTATGGCTGTGATTGCTTAAACAGAAAAAGGATTTTAAACATGTGCTCCCCACTTCAGAACAACTGTGCACTGCAGAAACGTTTCACGTATCGATTCCAATACTCAGTATGAGTTTGCAGGTCCCAGACATCCGCAGAACTAACACTGCGCAGCCAACCTGCCACCCAAGCTCTGCCAGCTCTGCTGAGCTGCAGCACTCAATGATGCAGCATGCAAGTTTTAACTCACTACAGGTTGCTGGTTCAAATCAATAGACAGCCTAAGTTCCTCTAAATTTTGGTGCACTGGGTAGCCTGGACTGGGAAGTTCCCATATTTACCTTGTTTCACTCTGCCTCAGTGCAGGGAAAGCCCCTGTTGACATTTCTGTCAGTACCTGGCTTATGGCAGGAGTACACAGGAAAGCTATTTTGGTTGGTTTGCTCTTTATCACTATTATACTAAGCTAATATATATGAAATTAAAACATTATTTCATAGTTTTATTACGGAAACTTTGGATGCTTCAGACCTACATTGCAGAAAGTGTCTCCCAGGTGAAACAGGAGGTTAGACCACACAGCTGCTATGATCTGAAATGGCAGCTGTTTTACTTTTATTTACCTTGTTTCACTTTGCCTCAGTGCAGGAAAAAATCCTTTGGTTTGGCAAGTAAAAAGCCCAGAATGTTCCAGATTTTCAATTAGGAGAAGCCAATTTCTCCTTTATGTGGAAGATGATAAATTCTAGAAGAACTTTAAGCTCTCAAATAGTACCACCTTCCTTAAAGGAAAAGCTTGTTAATTCTGTCTATTTTGACCAAATCCTACAGACTCAAAGTACCTGCAAATAGTGACAAACAAGAAATATGTTTAAAATGAAACAGTATATTTTAAATGAATATTAATTTCACTTGTCAGCTTAAAAAAAACCAACAAAACTCATCCCAAATAGTCTGTATTTTATTGTTGGTACTGGATTGTGAACTAATTATATTTTTGGCTCACAATACCAGACTTGGTTCAGAATTTGTAAAATGGATGACTGGATGCAATGCAAAATTAAATCCAAAATTTAATTTCTTAAAATGCACACTCACAGTTTTCCTCTAAAAAGGGTTTGTGATTTTTCTCCATTATGAAATAGGGTCTATGGAAGAGGGGGAATATCAGTAAGTTATTACTCACAGAAATTTAAATTATAGTGTCTCCAGTAAATCCCACTGGGTTCAGTACAAATAAAAGCTATGCTTCCCAGGGGAATGTGAAGGAATTTATGGCATTATAGATTAATGTCAGTGAAGTTAAAATCCCTCTCAATTCTAATAATCATAACCTCTGTTCGGTACTGTCTATTCCCAATAGCTAAAAGTGGGGTACAAAACAGGGGGGAGCCCTTTTCCACAGTGGGTGATCTTCCCTAATGCTGTAGGAATAAATAATAATGAGAAAAATGTTAAGTAGAGCTCCTTCTTTACAGCTATGTATGGTCCACAGAGAAACGCAACTTTGCAATTGTGCTCTTAGAATCCCAGTTATCATACAGCAAATACAGCTGCTGGGAAGCAATGGAATGGGATGTGATGGTGGGGAACACTGTTCCACCTAGCAGAAGTCAAAGCTCTGAGTTCCAGAGGAAACTCAAGCTACCTGCTGAATGACAGCTTAAATACAGGTCTCCATGAATAGCATCTAGGGCATGAATATCCATCTTGGCATTACATCTGGACATTCCAAATAGCTGTAAAACAGGTTCTTAAATTTCTGTATCTCATCACTGCTTCTGAGCTGCTGCTTAGAGACACGGTGGGGCTTCCCAGGGTTAAACACTAATGATTTTCAGATCACAGGGAACAGTGCTAACTAGCAGTGAACATGCATGACAACTGCTGTCATAGGCTGACTGCAAAGACTCTGCAGGGCTAAGATAGCTGATCAAATATAAACCACTAGCAAAATGGAAGTTTTGGTTGTAGGCAGAAAGACAAACTTCACTGAAATTTCCACTGCAGTGTTTATCTGCAGAGAAGGGAATAAATTCCAATGCCCATCAAGAGTTTCTAATTTAAATTCTTTAGAGCTAATTTTCTGATATGCATGTAGCAAGTACTATTTACAGCTTACAGTATTGACTGGTTGGCTGCTTTTTGATCAAAAAGATGCCACACTTTTTTAGCCTTCCTCCCAAATGATTTTTCCCCCCCATCAAGAACCCACCAAAGAACACACTCTTAAGCACATAGGCTCAGCCTATATTTTTATGAGTTAGAGGAATTTTTGAGTTCCAGGAAGAGCTTAAACATAAAACATAACTTCATTCATTTTTAAAGGTCATTTCAACGTCTGGAGTTTTTTTTAGATTTTCAGTTTTTCAAAGATATATTAGTTCTAGTTCTGAGACCTTCTGAGATTTGCTAAATACTTACAGCACTCAATAATGCTTTTTTAAGTGTATTAATACACTAAGTTTAACTCTTGCTTTTTTTTTTTTCAATTGTAGCAAAGAAAAATCATATTACAGAATCATTGCACACACGAATGCTGGCACACTGTCAACAACTCGTGCAGGATACACGTGGTTCACTTTTTTAAACCCGTAGGACTGTTTCAGTTAAACCTCTTGAGAAATACACCTTATATTTAAAACACCTGTTCCGAAGGTCTTTTAGAAATTCAGTTAGAATGACTGGAAACGGAAGGAAACCAATCTGATAAAGAAATGTTACATGTGTTGTTTCTATTCTTGGGCATTTGTGAACATAATAAATATGTAAAAAACTTCATTTTGTCAAGTTCAGCTAAACTCAAGAGCTACTCAGCACTGTGTTACCAATGAAAACCACTTCAGTAAAACTGCTGTAGTGTATGTTTTCTAAAGATAATCACCAGTCCTGAAGATGATATTAGTGTTGCACAACACCTACCCCACTACCTTTCCCTGTATGAGAAAGATCATGTATTCAGTACCTCTCCCTTCAGATTTCTAACAGGCAACCAAGACTGACGATATGGTTTGCAACTCACACCTTTCCTTCTAGGAAAGCTATAAAAAGAGTAAATAGTACTTCACCATGGCAAATCGAAGCTCCATAAAACCTAATGTAGCCTTCATTTTTCTCACATAGTTATTGCCAGAAATTCAAACAATTTATTTAAAATATCCTTATTATCAAATAAAAAACCCCTCCAGACTGCTACAAAAGAGGCTTCAGAGCGTTTAATTTTTAGAGAAGAAATTTATGGTAGTTGAGCAAGACTGTAATGGCAATTGATTAGTCTTTTGTCTGTCTAAGCATTGAGGAAATACTGTCTTTGTCAGCAAAGACCAAAGCAGAGACATGGCCTACACTGTGAATCTACAATCACAGTAGAATTTAAAATTAAACAGAATCTGGAATTCTTCAAGGTTAAAAATGGTACATTTGAAATAGGGAGTCAAAAAAGATGCCATCATGCATTGAGAACCCTGAAAACCCCCAGAAGGTTGTCTGGGCGAGACACTGTGTGATGGGTACATGTTCAAGAAACATGCAGTCCAAAAGGTCTTGACCCAGAACCTCTGGAAGCCAGTGTTCTTCTTCCCTCCCTAGTTCAGGTTTCCTATACCTCTGCCTGAAGGGTTCAACTCTACACACAGCCCATTTTAATGTAACTGCAATTTCTGATAGACACAGCCTGCAGGAGAGCAAAAATATTGCCGGAGAACTAAGAAAATTACCTACCTAATAATTTAGCTCCAAAATACTCATTTCCCGGCACAGCATACCTTGGCAATAACAGCTATGTAAAACCAGGCTGAGTTGATGCTATTCTTTGAACTCTCAGCTGCTCTCTCTCAGCTGGACTGCAGTTAGGGACCATATGACTGCTTTCTGTTTACTTAGATGTGAGGTCATGCACTGTGTATTAAACCACCAGTTTAAAAGGTGGATGCTAAGAATTGCGGCTGGAGTTCAGACATGAACAGGGATATGCTGGAAAATGTTCCGTATCTTTCAGGGCATTAAGGCCAAATTCCACAATTAATTCCATTAATTTATGCATCCGAATTTGGCTCAAATATAAGCATGCTGTGTGATATTATGAAACTCAGTATCTGATTCCACAGTAAAAAAAGGCTCTTTTCCTGATTGCTTAAAATTTTCAGCTTCTAAAGCTGCTGCCTAATACGTACAACATTTACCTCCTTCCAGTGTTTTCAAAATAGAGATTCATTATGACTTACATAGCCAGTTCTAAAACTAATAATCTAAATTCTTTTTTTCCTGTCTGTATTTTACAAAGAAAAAGGCAGAAGCAGCTCACAATTTACATCTGAATATTACTTTGTTTCATGATTTTGGCTTACTGCTCACTGCCCAGGCCGAGTAAATCCTGAACCTTACAGAGAGCTGTGGCAGAGACCAGCCAGGCAAAAAGACTTGGAAAAACTAAAAGCAAGTAACTAGTCTCTGATTACCCTTTGGAATGCTGCATCTACAGGCTGGAAACTCCTGTTTAACAATGCCAATGGAATTAAAGCACCTCTGAATCTGCTTCAAATATTAAACACAGAACATGAAGTATGTTACAATAAATATGTTAGAAAACCTCTTTTTAGACCGTGAATATTACATGTTATTTCAGTAACAAAATGATGAAAAAAGTTCTACTGAATCTCTGTTTTAGAAAACTTTCCCTACATAGCACTATCAGTGAAAATAAACATACCTTCACCTTCCCAGCAACTGTTTGTACTCCCTTCTCTTTCACTGTTTTCTGGTAACACTATATGGTCTGTTGGCAAGTCATCTTCTGGCACACTTGCATCACAGTCTGCTGCATCCGTTACACTTTCTTCTTCCACTATATGCAATTTATCTTCATCATCCGAATCTGAGTTTGCTTCTACCACGTTATTATAATTGGTGACTGTGGACAGACAAAAACAAAATACTGATCAATGTACTTTTAATTGAAGCAGAGAGGTCCAAAGCTTTCAGTAGCCTGGCCAGATGGTGTATCTGGGGCATCTCCAAGGAGTCACATTATTATTTCTTCTTTCTACATGGAGATGGCAGTACCTCGTGAGCAACTGACAGCTGCTGGACTTCCACCACTGCTAGGAACCACTGCTAGGAACTGTACACACCCAGCCCAAGGCTGCTCAAGGAAAGGCAGCAGACAACTCCAGAGCTGGAGCCACAGTGGAGCATCAGAATTCCAACCAGATCACTCCAGTTTGGATGCCAGCATTACTGTACTTGTCCTTTGAGATTATTACGTTCTAGACAATAGTTTGTGAAACAGCACTGACAAACAACATGTTGTTGCAGACAGATGTGTATAATCCGAATAGGTTGTATGTACGTAGCAATCAGTGGGGTGTAGAAGGAACAAAACCGAAGGGAAACAACTGGCATGGAAGACCAAGCGAGCCCAGGCTGAGCACCCTCTGGGAAGGGCAGCTCAGTCGCTCCGGTCAGGTCCCACCCTGGCCTGCAGGTGCCCACTTGTCCTGGCTGCAGCACTCCTTCAGTGGTTATCAGAGTTATACTGGGGGAGGCACATAATCACACTGCTTTACCATACCTGCATCCTGTCACTGTTAGCCCATGAGAAGCCAGACTGGTTCTTTCATGTGAAATACTGCCTATTAAGGTAGAAAAAGAGCAAACTAGACTCCTGCTCTTCTGAAGGTAGCTTTTTTTTTTTTTTTAAGTAGATATTTTAGTCCTTTTAAAATGCATGTAAGTAGGGAAGGTGAGTAGCATTATGAAGTGACAGGCTACTTACTATCTCATTTCCTTCCAATTCAGGAGAAAAAAAAATGTCTCACCCAGAACATGCATGAGCATGACAAGAGACGCTTTTGAATTTTAAACAATTATTCAATGTTTCTATATTTTACATAGTGTTATTTGAAAAATGCAGTAACTCCCCACTATTTGTGGTATTGACATCTTCTAAACCAACAAATTCAGGCAAATTGCCTAAAAAATTGTATCTGGTCCATTTCAATTGATAAATTGCCATTCAATTAATATTCTATAACTGATTTTGCAAAGTAAAATAGCTACTGTAAACAATGTTGTAACTTAGTGGGAAATAGAAGGCATAGACATATTTTTTCATCAAAGCAGAAGAGATTTATGAATTTATTCTCCTGAGAAATGGTAAATGCACCTTTAAAAAAAAAGTGTAAAACAGACATAAAACAGGAAGAAGTGGAAAAATCATTTTAGCCTTTTGTCTTGACAGGGTTTTACTGTGATGCTTAGATGTAGAGGACCATTAATGTAAAATATCAATGTGTTTACATTTGGCACATGTAGAGGAGATCAGTAAGAGCAAGGACCAAAATTTACAGGCGTAAGTTTAGATTTCAGTAATGTTGATAATGAATAATTGATTTTTTAAAAATAAATTTCCTGTTTAGTTTGGGAAATGAAGTGGAACCTCTTATATTATATTCAGAGTGGTTTTATGAAAAACAAAAACACAGTTAAAAGGTTTGTCTTGAAGGATTACATTTATGGAGAAAAAAACATCTTTTCCTCATCATACATTTTGTGATTTCAGATATAATCTATTCATTATGACTCTCTTCACCTTTAAACATTTTCATACATTCTCACTATATTCATGTGCCAACTCTGAAAAACTTAAAAACTACTCCTTCTTCATAGAAAGCAAGGAACAAATGGTCTTCAGGATTTCAGTTCCTTCCACTAAAAATCAGTTGTCAACAAGGCAACACAATAAAATCAGCAAGAAATCTGGCCTTAACATTCCTGTTTTCCTCTTACAAAAAGCTTTGGGGAAAATAAAACTGCCAAAGCTACATTTAAAAGGCATCGGCACATTTGGGATGCCCAAGAAAACCACCACGAAACGCAGCAGAAAGTCAAGCACTTTAAATGATGGAAACGCTCATATAGCTACATGTAACTCTTAACTAAATGATTACATGCTGTTTTCCTTCCACAGGATCCTTGCCTCTAGTGCTCTGACAGCAAGTATGAAGGGAATGCTCGGGTTTATAGAGTGAACTGAGTACTTGTAGCATCCTATCCCCTTTTTTTCAGATTGCAACACGATTCCTCATTCTTTTTATCCCCTTCACCCAGCAGTGTTCCCAAAGCTTCACTGATGTTATCCAGAATGAGATTCCATATTATATATTATAATACATTGCATATGCTCATATACAATATAACTATATGTTGCATAGTTATGTGATTATATATTCTACATTATATATAATTTTCTTACATGGCATTCAGCAGGAATGCTTCAAAAACATACAATTAACTGAACTGTAGTAGGGTGATGATGACATCTCCACTTTACAGAGAAGAAACTGGCTACTTAAAAACCAGAGGAGTCTTTTGGCACTCCTAGCATTGCCACGTCAGTGTAAGGCACTTCAGGCCTTACTTTTCAGAGGAGTTTGCACTTATACAGCATTTTATATATTCGAAGTGCACTTGTGTTCATTCCAAATGCAGTTGTGGCCAGAGCCCAGGTACTTTGGTGCAAGTGCCACAGCAAGTAGAAACATATAGAGATCACCTCCAAAGAAGTGACCTTCCAGAATCACATAAAAACTCTTTGAAAGGTAGAGAATAAAAACTAGTCTTTCAGGGGAGGTTTCAAACACCTCAGAGAGAGTGCTTTTGATTCCTGCATCTATCTACTTAAATTACTACGCTTTTCAGCAATTAAGGCAAGGGTTCTGGAGGCAACAGCTTCCTTTAAGAAACACCCCTGATTCATTCTCTGGGCACCATTCCTCCTGTGAAAAAATTACATGATCACATAATTAAAGATCTTACCGTTATGAATACATGCAAGGGACAAATTAATACAGTTTGAACAATCTTCATTTTGACATTTTTGCCAACTTTTTTTGAATGCTCAGCTTTCAAAGTCAAGTGCTTGATTTCAAAGAATGTATTATAGTCTTTAATAGAAACGATGGGTAAAAAAAACAATCAAACCCTGTAATTTACTGCATTTTTAGCTAATTAAAATTAAAATCCCATTACATGGCAGCACACTGATGCCTTCATGGCCACAAAGCTGAGCTTTAGCAATGCAAATTTGCCCCTGGTGCCCTACCAGACTAAGGGATGGCAGCAGCAAGTTGCTGCCTTTGTTTGGTCAGACAGGTTTTGGCTCCATGTTTTACAGCTCTTTGCAGACTGGAACTTTGGCATGTGGGATCCAATTCCAGGGGTAACCATCTTCATCCTCTTCCTTCTTCAGTTCAATCCTAGAATCAAATTTAGACCTTCCCTATCTGCACATAATTTTGGGTGTTCTCTCATCCTTGATATTTCCTCAGAATAGTCACCACTGAAAGAAGAGGACAACAAGCTCACAAGCCTTGCTCAATACCTGGAGCCACAGTAACTGCTGAAGTTAAGACGAATACATTTCATTAAACCTTTTCGGATGGAGAATGAAATAAACTCAATACAAAAGCAATATTTAGAGACTTCTGCTTACAACCTCTCAAAGAAATTCAATTGAATACACACGATGACTTCAAGGAGCTTCTAATTTGGAGAAATAGTCCATGCAGAAAAAACCCCCCACACGCATAAACTTGCTTGGAACAGTTATGGCTTCCTGCTGAAATAACTACAAATATTTCAGACTTCAGTACTAGTTACTTTTAGTTAATATCATTTAAAAGCACTGACTAGCTAAATAAAATAATTCCGCCTGGATCACAGAAAACTGGCACCACCAGCAGTCAGTGTTTCCATGAGGAGACACTGCTCTGTGAAAAGCCAAGACAATTAGAAAGGTTACGTCACCCTCAGCCACCAGCGCTCCAGGGATGACCTCAGCCGCAGGGGAGAAGAAGCAGACCACTGTAGGGTGTCTTATCCTCAGCTATAAAAGCTAAGTCAGACTCAGATCATGAACCACGGCTGTAAACCACTGAAAACAGGTCTTCAGACAAGCATATATGACTTGTCACACACATACAGGTTTATTCCATTCAACATATGCATGTAACCTTAGCAAAACAGTTTAAATTATTGAAGTTTCATTATTAATTTCAGCTTTATTTTCACAGATTAACAGAAATCCTCAACAAATATATTACAGATGACACTGAAGACTAAATATTTATTCTATGAAACCAATTTTTGTATAATTACTATGTAACATCTGAAATAATTATGAAATAGTAATTAAAAATACATGAAAAATACATTACTTATTCTCCTGTTGATCACTTTCTTGATACAGCATCCTGATTCTTAAAGAATAAACAACTATCTGTAGTTGAAGCTTTCATTGCTCTAAGAGCAAATGACTGCAAAATGAAATGCAGAAAATTAGCTCTGCTTTCTGAATTTTTAGTCCTAAATGCAGAGTAGATATTGCACAATTCCAATTTTTAAAAAAAGTGTTCAAATGGAAGTAGTGATTAAAGAGCTAAAAAAGACATATATATTAGTTTGCTGGTTGAATACAGCTAGGAAACTATGTCTAATAAAATTCAAACATGATATTTAAAAGGAATAAAGTTGTTAGTTCTTTGATTTAAAACCAGTAAGCCCAGGAAATTCAAGGTGAACACTCATATTATGCTGTTGAAAAGACTATAGGATTCACTGTTTCCACAACATATACTGTAATTGGTGAATCACCAAAAAGACAAGTGACCTGGGTGGCAACAGAAGGAAAGCTCCTAAAAAAGCTGGCAGCAGGTACCCACTCACTGCTCCCCCACCCACATCTGCCCTCAGAATCGTCAGAGGACACGAAAGATGACAGTCTCAACACGAAGAATGACCCTATCAAGTTCATATCACTGATAGAAATTTACTCATTTCAACAAGATAAAAACATGTGGTGGAATATGCATGATAATAGTTTGAGATCAGTGGCAACAGGACAGAACTTCACTAAAAAGAGAACAAGATTCCACAGAACTAAACCAAAATGTCTAACATGTAACACCAGGATCTGGAAGCACACAGAACAGAAGGATACTTTGAATCTATTACAACCTTTTCTTCAATACCTGACAAATGCCACTGTCCTTTATGGAGAGTCTGGTCCAACATTCTTACCACCTGTCTCTTTTACACCTTTCCATAGTTAATCAAAAAATCCCACCTACTTCCACTGGAAATAAACACAAACTTCTAGGAATTTGTCAGTTAACACAAATACCCTTGAATTTTATAAGATGTTGAACACCATGTAACCAACACATTTGAGCTGTGTGGACTCAGTATCTCAACACTGAACAGGCTGGTGATTTAGATTCTGATTCTGATCTTTTAGAAATCCTACTTCTGAAAGCTCTTCCAATAAAAATTTTTGAAAGCTTGTGCATGAATATTCTCAGAAAGAAAGCCTTGATTCTACAAACTGGAACAACTTCTGTACTCCCTGAAGGGAATTCTTGGTTCATGGATTTCTGCTCTGACAGCCTGCAATCATCTCTTGGAAACCATTTAAACTCTCTGTCAGCCCAACTGAAAAACTGTACCTATATATTATTAAGCTGTAGTCTAAAAATATTTTAAGCAAAATGTACTGCAAAGTCTGAAACCTAATAATTTAGCATTCAATATTTTATATTTAGATTTTAGGGTATACTATTAATTTTGTTACTACTCCTGAATGAAATGTCATACTTCCACTTCTCCACTGATAAGCTGCCCAGTAGCTTCAGTAAAGTTAGACCTGTACATTCTCTTCCTATTTTTCTGCTCAGTTTAATACATACACTTGACATGCAACAACATTACAGGACCATGTTACCATCAGAAGCAGAAACACAACAAGGAGCTTACAAGAAAAGAAGGTATATGTTGATGCTTCTAAAATTCTCTGCCTGGAGTGTTTTGGCTTCTGGAAATGAGAAAATGAGTGTTGTCTTGATACCTAATAGCTTCATTTTCCATGAATTTGTCTGCTTACTTCTTGAACTCATGAAAATTTTGGCACCCACATTATTCAGAGGCAAGCACTTTTCACAGCTCTGTGTTGTGGGAACAGTAAGTTTCCTCTGTTGATTTTGAATCTGCTCTGCACTGTACTAAGTGGATATTTCCTAAATGCTCTCGACCTGTGTCCTCTATGTTGTTCATGTTTTTATGCACTTCTTTGCACTGCCCTCCCTTACAACGCAAAGAGTCTTTACCCACTCGTTACTCATCAGAAGCTGTTCCACTGATCAGTTTTGCTGCCCCTCTCTGGACCTCCTTCTGTTCTGCTGCACCACTGTGTTTACAGGGGGAGAGGTGACAACCTAGAACTGCACCCACCATTCATCTCAGATTAGAATGGCAGCATAACAATGCACCACTTTCTTCTCTATCCCTTTTCTAATAATGCAGGTATATTCTAGGGCTTTTCTTGACTTACGCAAGTAATTAAACTGGCATTACTAAAGGTTTATTATCTGTAAACCCAGAAGTGCTGCTCCTGAATGGTAACAATGAGCTCAGAACCCATCAGAGAACCTTCCCTCCACATCCATTACTTCACCTTTATCCACCTACAATTTTATCTGCCATACTACTGGCTTGACTGTTTGGGAACACTGTATTTCCCAAACAAGTACAAGCAACTCTTACTGAAAATATTTGCTGCTTCTCAATCATGTCATTGCCTTCCTCAGGCAGCAGGGTGACTTCCTTTAGCACTGGGATGGCCAGCAGCATTACAGAGGAGAGTGGGGGCAGCAAAAAACATTCCATTAGGTAGTTTGTTGAATTCACTAAAAATACACGAGATGTTGTGCAAAGTGTGAGGAAACTATATTACACTGTCAATTAAATCATTCAAGAACAAAAGGCCTGCCAGAGATTAGTTTCTGAAACAGTCCATTTAAAATTTAATTTAAGAACATACTTGCAATTTTCAGAAAAGTCATTCTGCTTTTAAGAACAGTATATGTGCTGTAACTGTGGAGAACAGAACTATATATACATATATGTATAAAAGGTTGTCTCATGTTTATTTAGACATGTAAACATGTGAGTGTGCTCACGCAGGAAAAGGGAAACTGCATTCAGTCCTTCCTCTGCCTGAAGTCATCGAACTTACATCTCCCACTCGTGTTTGTATAAATACATGAACTTGAAAAAATATGTCTAAATATTTACCTGTACTGAGTACATTTCTGATAATTTTGTTTAACTAATAAAAAACCTCTTTCAAAATGTTTTTACACCTCTCAACTGAACACTAATGTTTAGTCAAATGCAGCTTGACACACACTTTAATTGAATATTCTGGCACATTAAAACCCATAAAATTCCAGAAACTTAATAAGCACTAAGGTATAAAAATCACCTCAGAACACATGTACTGGATTATTTGGTCTTCAGGTCAACTCAAAGAAACTTTGAGTTTAAAAGAAATGCTTTGCAAGCAAAGTGAAGACTAAAATGTACTCTAAATGCTTTATCAAAACAGAGACTGGATGTTTGGTTTGGCTTACCCAACACACTTTAAAATCAATGGTGTAAATAGAATGTTTCTGCTTGTCAATTTTGAATTATGGTTTTAAAATCAATCAGCATTTGACACTAAAAACAAACTGACCCTCAGTGTTGACGGCAAAGTCTGGAGCAAAGCCTGATGATCTAAGTCACGACCAGTTCCCCAGAATGAGGGTAACGGCTACAGCTCTGGCACTGAACTCTGAGATGACATAAGTGATACTTGGAGCAAATCTGGCAAATATTCCAGCCTCAGCGATTAAATTTTCTGTTGGTTGCCTTTGTTCTTATCATTAGGTCAATTTAAGGTAACTTAATCCTATATGTGAAATTACATTGGAAGAGGACAATTTGGTAGTGCTGTTTAGACACCCAGAAGGAGTTCAAGGCTTCCCAGTAGGGCAGACATGGGGGAGTTTCTGCTATCAATGGTGCCTTAATGCTACTTGTTACAAATTTATGGACCTTACAAGGGTGGGAAACCCCTTCAAAAATCAACTCCAGTGCTCAAATGAGAATTGAGTTATGTGTAGAACTGACAGGAGTCCAGAGATGAGAAGGAAAGAGTACATACACAAACATTTCAGGTATTTAGCCCTGGTCCAATAATCACCTTAAAATACAGGAAAACATATGTTTATGCATGTATACATCCATAAACATACTTACATATATATGTTCAAGTCTGATAGCCTAAAATTAGATTCAGAAGTGTATATCTATATAATAATACAAAAATTATCTGATTTTGAAATATTTCTCTTATTAGGGTTACTTCAGAAAAGTAACTTAAGATATGTAATTTTCAGCATGCTGCTTTGAGACTTTTCATTAATTTGCAGCTCTTCTCTGCTAAAAATGGAAACTTCATAGCTTTGCAAAATGAAGCCTTTCAGTCTTTCAGTCACACAGAGAGACTTGGCAATAGTAAATTCTCTATTGGATTTGCAAATCAGGGTCCTTTTTCTAATGAAGAAGCTAACTGTTGTCCAGATATTCTCTCCTTATAGTCTCTGGATTGATGCAAATTCTACATGCAAATACAAAAATTCTCCATGGCAGCATAATTTGGAAAATGGTATAATCACAAGGTTCTTATTGGTTTGAAAATACTAAAAATGGTCCCAGAAGAAAGAAACTAACATTCAGAAACAAGACAGCCAAGGGTGTATGAGAAAATTAAGTGCACCCTTTGCCTGTTATCACCATTGTACAAGCCAAGAGCTTTCTACAGATGAGAACTTAACTCTATGTAATTCCATGTCAACTGCTGCTGTCAGGAAGCTTTACAAAAACTTATAAGAAGTTTAATACTTTTAGGAAGGATTTATAAAAACTTAGAGCAGTGAACAGAAAGAACCATATCCCTTCCATGCATTTTTTAAAAAAAATAATCTACTGGGAAAAAAGTAATTCCAATAATTTCATTGCAGCTTTAAACACTCAGCAGGGAAGAAGTCATGTACCTTTGCTCATTTTTCTCTCTTCCATCTCTCCCATTTTACATGCTGTCCCTCAGGTAGCCTCATAAAATGCAGAATAGTGTTCACTCATTACAAGTGACAAAACTTCTCTGCAACATGGAAGTTTTTACAAGTATTTACATTCGTGAATGCATATGGACAGAATAAATATCAAACTAAAGGCAGGGATATAGCCATGTAATGTCAGGGAAGGAACTTTTGACTAAATCTCTGCCCATTTTTCACTTTCTAAAGAACACATAATTCTCAAAAAAAGTTGAATGGGCACAAAGAGAAAATCTTGATGTTTATGACTTTTTTTAAAATCTGAATTTTCAAATATATACTGAAGGGACCAATTCCGGCTAGGCAGCAACAACACAGTCATTCTCTGCTCCAGATTAAAGAGGAAAAAAGTAGAAACCTTTCCCTCATGTCCTATTTCATCACTGGTGAGTTTGCATTTCTGTTACTGGTATTAGTTATATAGCTTATCACTTTACTCAGAAGACTGGAAAAATGAATCTACACATCTGAATGGTGTCCCTTACAGCTGAATACAGTCTGAGGGCTGCAGTGGTTTGCTGCCTCCAAGACAACTGAGTGTGGTGATCATCAAAAATAAGCAGAAGATGCATAAATGTCTGAGAAGCTTTCATCTTTTACTACCTCCAATTACGGAACAAATGGAAATGGTGAACTAAACTGAGGAAAGGCTGAGAGGAAGAAGTATTTCCATGTGTCACGAAGTCTGTTTTACTCTTCAAAAACTGCCTTTCCACTGGTGACTGTAGCACTCTGCTCTATGTTCAAAATCCTACTACTCCAGACAGTTGACATCTTTTTCCATTATAAAACTTCTCACATATTAAAAAAAATTAGCCAAAAGAAGCATTTAAGAGGTAAGATCACTACTTACTTTCTCAAAGGCACATTTATAAAAATATATGATTTATTACTACAGTAAAAGTTAACCCTTACACACAGAAAAATGCCACCAATTAAAGATTAGCCATAGAAAATTGCCTCATTAATTGGCACTAGCTCTCAGTGAGTTTCAATCATTTGGGAGAATGTGCTCTGTAAGAGGAACGCATTTGATTGCAAAAAGATGGAGGCATTAATTTTAAGATATATACAGGCATAAACCACACACACCAACATTACATACAGGTTCCCTCATACTAACCAACTTGCTAAAGAAGTGCAATATCCTGTATCTGTTCATAACTGTAGCATAAATTGAACACAACTCTAACACAGTTCCTTTAGATTTATCCTCATTAAAGATTTAATCTGCATTACAGTTTGATAATTACCTTAATCCATATTGAAAAACTTGACAAACACATTTTAGCAATGTACGTAAAAAGTCAGGTTAGTAGAAATTATCACCTTGAAACCAAACTTCTCCATGGTGTTAACTCAATCCCTCAATCAATTCAGATACCATTAGCCAAGTTAATTCTTTAGGAAGACACAGTTCCCATTTATATAAGCGTGTATGATATATTTCATAATACTGTTTATTTTATTACATAATTATCTAGATTTATATACAGTAAATATTTCTTTAAGGGATAATAAAAAGGCTGCAACACAGGAGTACCAGTTTGACTTATAAAATTTTGATATCCTCTTCGATACAAGCTGAAGAATGATACTCTAAAGGCACATTTTATATACAAGAATAGCCTATGACAGCAATTTTTCCTTGCCCCCAAAGTTTTATGACTATCATAAGGTGCCACCAGAAAAGTCTCCAGCATTAAAAAAATTATATACATGGTAGAGATACCACTGTAATGAATCACATGCCTTATGAAGCCTGACATTTTTCTTTATTAATTCCTGAATTAATAGAACAATAAATTGTTCAATTTCAAACATTTCATATAGATATAACCTAAACGAATAAATTATAAAAAAAAATTTCTTTAGAAAGTTTTAATTTTATATTTCACAACATTTTTTTCCTAATCTCCAAGTGATTTCCTAAGTATACCTCTTGAAAGAGGATGTTCCCTACCTATGAGACAGTGAAGGGACTTTTTTTTTTTTTAAAATTTGTCTTTTAAGTTGACAAGCTACATTTTGGCTTCACTCTAATTTGAGATAGTAACAGAATAGCATTTTAATGATGTTCTAGGTTTCAGTTTTCAAAATATGTCCTGACTTTTGGAATTAGGGTAATTTATTTGTAGAGATTGTATGTTATTATCATGACAGATTGTTATAGCAAACATTCCCAATTCACTTCTTCTGAAAATAAGGATTACAAACTGATGCTGGAATACCAATGTAGATGAACACAGTTTTAGCATGTAATTTGAATGATCTGGTTTGCTATATGTAGCTTTGCACCTTGAATAACATGAGTTTATTATGCATATTCATATATGATGTGCATATAATTTTTTGCATTTATATTCACAGCTAATCAACCAAAACATTGGCAGCATAAAATTACTGTCTGGGAGTGGTATGACAAGTTCCAAGTCTCTCCAATTTTTAATTATCTACTATATTTTTGCAATACTCCTTTTTAGATTACAGATTTTTCACATTACTGATTTTCAATTCCTTTAAAATACTAAATCACTGGCCATTTATATAATTTATTTGTGTGAAGTGGGAAATAAAGCACCATTTAAATTCTAAGTGTGGCTTGTTCACTTTGCAAGATAATGAACAGCTATCATTCCCAGAAACCTACTGCAGTGTAGGAGCATGAATAGAGAGACAGTCAAAAAATATGCAATGGATTTACACTGTTTTACCAGATTTCAAAGGTAGACAATCCCTGGTGTTCTATTTAAACAGGTGGCTACATGAGATTATGAAAGGTCTCATTTATCCTGTTTAAATGGAAGTATCAAGCTTAAGGAATAGTTTAATTTTCAAAAGATGCATTCCATGAGGATTATACACATTGCTAAAATAATAACAGGAACTTCTATGTTAGTGAATTTGTATACATTTAAATAAAAATTTGTATATTTATACAAATCAGAAAGAAACCTAATGGGTATTTCTGATACTATATTAAGAAAACAAACATGTTTTGCCATACTAACCTCTTCATTTCAAAAGACTGTGAATGTAGTCCACAGCACACTTTATTAAGAGCTTATCTTTCTCTGAAGATAAGCAATTTATGATAGGTGCTTCCAAAGGCAGGGCTAACTTCTTTAAAAACTGTAATCTGCATTTTTCACACATAGCTACTGAATCTCTCTGCAAAGGCAATTACACCTAGATTTTTGGACCAAAAAAACCAGACAAACCAGCTCTTTGGCCCCCATGTTGAAGAATTACCCTTATCTGTCCACTACAATATTTCACAGTTGTTTTCAGCACATCCTTCAAAAGTAGTCAGGTTCACAAGAAGGTATGAGGAGAACACCATAAGTTTTCAGGATTTGCACAGCCATGCTGACCCTGACACTACAGCTGCTCCCCATCAGAGAGACGAAGATTCAAACCAGCATTGAGAAAGTGCTGCAAGAATGAAGAGGAACACATACAAGAGCCTCTTGCTGAAATACACTCACATATGCACTCTAGCATAAAGAAATACTAAATTTAGGCACTAGCCTGAATTTAAAAAAAAAAAACCTCTTTTGCTTCACAGTATAAGCTTCTTAGATGAACTAGTAAGCTATTAGACGTTCTAGCAGACTATTTCAGACTGTTTTCCTTAAAATGTGAAATAACATCCTGAGAAACCAGCACTGCTAGCCTTGAAGAATGATAAGTCCGTCTATCAAAACCGTCTTAATGAATAAGAAAATATCTTGCAAAGCCAGGAACTTCAGAGCAGACATAACGTGATGACATATTATCTCTGTCTGAACTCACATAGCAGAAAAAGCTAAGGAATGAGAGGCTGGAGAGCAGTACCATGGAAAGAAACCTGAGCGTCCTGGTCAACGGCAAGTTGAGAATGACTCAGCAGTGCCCTGGCAGCCAAGAGGGCCAACCCTGTCCTGAGGGGCATCAGGCAAAGCATCATCAGCTGGATGAGGAAGGAGATTGTCCCGCTCTGCTCTGCACTGGGGTGGCCTCCCATGAGTTTTGGCCACCACAACATAAGAAAACTATTAAGCTCAGAGAGAGTGTCCAAAGGAGGGCAATGAACAGGGTGAAGGGCCTTGAGGGGAAGCTTGTATGAGCAGTGGCTGAGGTCACTTGGTCTGTTCAGCCTGAAGGAGACTGAGGGGAGATCTAATTGCAGTTACAACTTCCTCACGAGGAGAAGTGGAGGGGCAGGTACAGATCTCTTCACTCTCGTGACCAAGACTCAAGGAAATGGCATGAGGAAACTCAGAGGAGGTTTAGATGGGATATCAAGAAAAAGTGCTTCCCCCAGAGTGTGGTTGGGCACTGGAACAGGCTCAGCAGGGAACTGGTCATAGCACCAAGCCTGTCCGAGTTCAAGAAGCATTTGGACAATGATCTCAGGCACATGGTGTGATTCTTTGCGCGTCCTTAACAGGGCCAGGAGTTGGACTCAATGATCCTGATGGGTCCCTTCCAACTCAGCATATTCTATGATTCTATGATTATTAAGGAAAACATTGAGTCTATACACAATCTCTCGTAAAGTATTTTTTGAACCACTCATCTAATTCAATACATAGGTACAGCAAAAAGCACAGCACAGGAGAGCACACTGTTCTGCTCCAACACTGCACCTGCTCGGACTCCTCATCACAGCTTCTTGTAGGAAAATCAAGAGTACCCCCTTCCCTCTCCTGACAGCCATAAGCATCTACAGATAGCAATAAAATACATTTTCACATAGACACTGATGACCTGTCAATGAACATGAGCTTGAAATAAGTTCAGTTCTTTGAGCTGAAGCACTGTATGAGTGACCTGCAGACTGGTGGGGCTGGCACATGAGGCCATTGCCTGCCTTTCCTGCAGTCATGAAGGCTGCCAGCACCTCCAGGGAAGACTCCCTCAAGGGATATGTGGAATTCACAAACACACACAGTACAAGAAGAAAGGGCTCTAACTGGCACAAGTGCAAGGATTTCCAACATTTTCATTTATTTTTCACCTAATTTTAATGAATTTATCTAGCTTAAAGAAGCAATGGCCAAGAAAGCATTTTTCAAATCAGAAGAGAAATAGTTTTCCTTACTGAACAGAACTAAAGTAATTGGTTCTGTAACATGACTGAGATCCAGAAAGAGCTATTCTGTCCCTTGTCCTCTGCTGCGGCTCTGGAGAAGCTCCTTCAGCTGCTTTGCTTCATTCAGCCTCACATTTATTAATTCATAAACCTCAAAGTGAATTATTCCTTACACTATTTCATATTTTCCAGCCCCCCCCTAAAAATCCCCAGAGGCAAAAATATTTCTAATCTTTCATTCATTTCTTGCTAACTTTTTTTTTTTTAATATATATATAAGAGAGACTGCAAATTATCTATAATTATTATTTGGAGGGGCAAATTAAGTGTTGGCACAAAATGGGAGGAGAGAAACAAGAGCTTTTTGACATTCTTCTGTTAGTGTTAACATGAGTGTAATATGAGCTGAATGAACAGTAGCTAATAAGGTAATGCTAAAACCTTTCTTAAATATTCATAATTACTTTTAATAGTATGCAACTCATGATACACTGAATTTCCAAGAAAGCATACATCAATGTTTTTACAGAATCAACATGTGGCACAGTAAAACTTGTAAAAGGTTTCTAACCAGTTAATACTTTAAAAAACAGTCCAGCAAATGAAGCTGATTTAAAATATCAGTCCATAAAAGAAAACTGAGATTTGAACTGTGATATTGGAATTTACTGTACACTACATGAGTTCCAAGACTTGTTAATGGTGATGAATAACTGTATTTAATTTAGTCCAATACCTTCAAATTCCCACTGTCTACACAAGGATGAAGTTAAACATTATGAGACTTTAATTTAAAAGAGCTTACCTGTTTCATTTGACATTGAAATGCATATGGAAGGTGAATGAACAGCAATAAAGAACAATCTAACAAAGGATCAATTACAGGGTAGCTTAAACAAAGAGACCAGTTTACAAAAGAAAAAAAAAAAAAAAAGAGAAGATTCCAACTCCATATTTATTCATGTAAATGACCTAACATGCATTAGAGGCATTCTTAAATTTAATTTTGCCAGCATTTTATAAATGAATGGAAAAGACAGTCAGACTGAAGAGGACAATAAGAAACATCTGGCAGTCCCTTCAAAACAGAGACTTTTCTTTGTAAAGGCTACTACAAAACCAGCTGAGCACTAAGAAGCCTGAATGGGAGTATGCAGTTTACAAGTAAAGCTATCTTGCTTAGAAGGTAAATGATTTTCAAACTTACTGTATTTGGTCCCTTATGAAGAGACAGAACTTCTAAAAAGGAAGCAAAACTTTCAAATACCTTCTGAATTGTTTTTTTATTGCTTCACAGCCAATGTTTCAGTGATTTCTCAAGCGCTACCTAATTAAAATTACAAGCTAGAGAGCTACTGAAGATAGCAGAGGCATAGTGTTACCTGTAGCTACTTTAGAGTATATAATACTTTAATTTTATACACAGCATTTCTGTAACAGATTTTAGTTTTTAAGAATCTTATTTGCTCTACCAGAATAGTGCAACTGCAATTCACTGACATGCTGCAAAAAGGAATAACAGCCATAACAACAATGCTAAAAAATATGAAACATTTTAACCTAGTTACTCCATTTGTGAGTCTTAATAATGGAGAGTTGGCTGTTAATATCTCAGATACTAAACATCTCTAGTCTTAAAACCTCTAATTTCCTATGGGAAAAAGAACAAGGAAACATGGAGTTTGAAGACGATGAAGCATTGAAATGTGATCAGACCTGACTTTTGAATCTTCTGAAATGAGAAATACATTTTCTAATGACTGATGGTTTTTCCAAGAACATACCCACACCCATTTATAAGATCTATCTAATCTTCTGCTTTTCCCAGGAGCAGTTGAGACACCTTTATGGTTACAAGAGTAACTAAAATAAACACTATTTCCTAAAGCAATCAGGATCAGGGAAGGGTCTACATCAACTCTGGACTACTTCTGTAGGGGAATTTAGATTTTTTGGAAGCTGTGATGCCATCAGAGAAAGGGAGCTGCAGGGATTAGAGGATTAGAACACAAGCACAGTCAGTGAGCAGAAGGCTACTGAGCAGTCAACACTGAGTAGGAAATCAATATGCCCATGAGAGATAAACAGCCAAAATGAAGGTGGAAGGACAAGACAAGATGTTTAAAAAGAAAAAAACCCACAACTGTGCAAGGCTGCCTGACAGAAATAGCACTTCTGGGATAGGCAGAAGGTAACAAGATACATTTCCACTGTGCTGAGGATTGCATGGAAAGATTCTGTGCCCTAACTTTCCTTCACCACAGAGAGTACCATACTCAAAGGTGTTATGGCCAGTATAAAGTGTTGCCTGGTAAAATGCCCAAAGAAATAGCTGAATACATCCATACTGCTCTTGGAATCTAAAGTCAGATCTACAACTTTTCTGAACTCCCAGACTGTTAAGAAAGATAATTATTACGATGAACCTTTGTGGTTAGAGACACTGTATAGAAGCTTGAGACATCTGTTGTGGACTGATAAAAACTGAGAGACACCTATGAAATCTCTTCCTACAATTTTATTTTTTTTTAAAGTCAAACGTGAGACGTGAGGTGAAATAAATATTCCTCCCTCAAAAGAGGGGTCAATAAATATATCCTTGCCTTCAGATCATCCATCTTTCTGCAAGCTGACATAAATGACACATTGGTTCTTTTTGGAGGACAAGAAAATTAGGGAGATAAAGAGCAAAGAATTTAGAACAGACCCACAAGGCTCCATATTACAGTTCAAATATGACATGACCTAAAAAACTCTTCAGTGTAAAAGTGAAAATTGACTTTGTTTTACCAGCTAAATTTAGATCAATTAGTAAACACTGTACTCTAATAGGAAGCAACTAGTTTTGGCCACTGCAGGGAATCGCTGTGCTCCGGAAAGCAGCAGCTGTAAAGGTGCTGCAACAATACATCATCTAGCTCGCTTATGAGGTCTGTTGATTAACAAACTCAAGGCCACACAAGGAAAGAGAAAAAAATAAAGAGGGAGTAAGGTGGGTAATTAAACTTTTGGTTTACTACACACTGCACAGAAACACATGTGTTTCCCACACTGGCTTGAGTCCAGGTTCCTTCTCTGACTTAATACAATGTCGTTTTACCACTCCTATCAACTTAAAGCCATTAAAACCCATAAAATTAACCAAACTTTCTCAACACAAAAGTGATTTAAACTCTCTGTGACTACAAGTTTTGAGCAAAAACAGTGACACAAGACTTTCAGGGTGGCCAGGATGATGAACAATTTAAGACAAAAAGTTCAGATAAATTAAAGAATTTAAGACAAACAGTCAAATTGTAATATGCCTACTGTACTGGAAAGACAGCAGCACTGCATTTCCAAGTCACCCAGAAGTGAGGTTAAACATACAAGAGGTCAGAAAAGTTAGGAATCTTGAAGGGGGGGAAAAAAAAAAAAAGAAAAAAAAAAAAAAGAAAAAAAGACATGACAGCATATATTGGAGCCAATCCTGTGGTATTCAGCTCAACAGTAAGCTCAGGTAGTATGTTTTTAGTTGAAAAAGTAGAATTTAGGGCATTTTTATGAGAACAAGCAATAAATACACAACATAAATGCAAGAGAAAGCATTTTAAGGACTTAAAAAAAAAGACATAGTTTGAGAGTTTTGATAGTCCAAATAATATTTTTTTAAAAATTAAATTCTGTCTGTTTTGAAAAGCTACAAACTTTTGACACATACTCTACATACATGCCTAAGGAAAATTCAAGCCATATGATATTCAGATTCCTTTCTCTAGGAGAATTCCCAGGCATTTTGACTGACTACCTACAATGGAAACACTCAATGCTACAAACCAGCCAACTCCTGAGTGGACTGTCACGTTCCTTTTTGGCCACCTAAAGCAGAGCAGGATTTTGAGGAAGCTGAGTGAAAAATGTTATTGTCAACCAGAACAGCTGAAAAAAATACATTATCATAATTTGAACACACCTAGGAAACAGCATCCCTTCTCTGTAAAAAGCACAATTTAGTTCTTGAGAACAGAAGTAATGAAGGTTACTATGACAATGTATATATTTAGACAATATCTAGATTTTATAGTAGTCCAATAACTTGGTGCACTCTGATTATCACTGCTGGACTATCTCATTTGAGTGCCTTAAGGGTTAAAACCTGTGAAATTATGAGCTAATACATAGAGAGAGATATCCTGTATGACAGCATTTTGTTAGTAGCCACTTATTCTATTAAGAATTCTTAAAGGATCTAGAAAAAATATAAATTCTTTCTATAATTCTACTGTGACTTGTACCATTAGACATGACAGTGCAGTAATATCAGTAACATGTTCTTAGTAATAAGCCAATATGAAATTATTAATTTCTGCACCACTTATTAAACAATTTGAATAAACAGTTCTGATGTGCATAGTAAGATTTAAAATATGGTCAGGTCACTGCCAGAAGACAATGCTGTAATAAAGAAAAATTGACTACCAAGTTTTGGTTGCAAGAAACTCAAGACACACATGGAAGTCCTTGCAGTATTGTGACATACCCTCTCCAAAATAAGTTAAAAAGTTTTATGTTTTATACTAATACCAGGGGGTGTTCAAATATACAAGAAAACACTTATTCCCATAAGCCAAGACACAAGAGTGAATAGGGGGTTTAGTTACTGTTCACCTTAAAAATGGGTCCACTGGGTCAAATGAGATATTAATGATGGCAGAAGCCAGAAAGTTATTTGTGCTTATCAGCTGTATGGATAAACATTGAGTAGTATCTGATTATCAGTCTTACCTACAACCTTATCAGTATCTATGTGTATTGCTAGAAAAAATGTAATTACTTCAACGTGTGATGCAAATAAATAAGTCACAATTCTTTGTTCCTTCATTCTTATTTTTGAATAGGAATGAAAAAAGTACCTGGTTGCCTTCCTGGAGTTAGAGATATCTAGAATCCTAATCTCAGATCAGAAACATCAGAGGCCAGTCATACTCTCATCGCAAAGACAGATGCCTGACTGTCTGATCAAATGCGTTTAGAGCTATGATTTCTATATGGGAGGAACCACATCTGATTTTTCCAAGTAAAAATACATTGGTTCACTCTTGTTTTATTAACACACTACAGACAGATCATTAGACACAGAGTAAGCAATTAATTAATTTTATGCAGTTAAAGAAGTAAAACCAAAATGTTTTCTTTAAATAATAAAAATGTCAGCCACATATACCTGTTCTATGCACTTGTCAAAATGCAGCCTCCCCTCAGAAAAATGAGGTACAACTGAGCAGCATAAACGTTCTAACAGCAGTTTAGCAAACAAGGAGCTGTCAACTTCCAATAAGCTATTATTCACACCTCTTTAATCACTGCCACAGAGTCGATTATAAATAGCCTCATACATTTTTAAATAAGGTCATTCTGAAATGAAACAACAAAGAGGGTAGTAAATATTCCAGTACATAAGCAATTTAAATTCTACAGCATAACAGAACTGTGTGTTCTCGAAGACTCAGTTTAAAGAAAGCCAACAAAACCGTTTATTAACCGGTGCAGTGTCAGACACATAATCTCTGTGAGATCAATAAACCAGCCCAATTATGTGGTAGTTTGCAAACAGATCTGAAAGAAATGAAACTATTAAGACTTGCTCACAAAATCCAGCTCCAACAACATTATTTACAAATATACAGTAATACAAATTAAGTTAATACAATACACACATTGCATGAGTAAATGTACTATGCAAACATTTCATGCATATATGAAACAGCTTCCCTGTGCTTTCCCAGAAGAGCAACACAAAGAAATAACTTACATAGAACCCTGATTTATACGAGACCCTGTTTTCTATTCTTCTTGAGATTGCAAATAATTAGAAATTAATACATAAAGGAAAAAAAAAAGAACTGCACAAGTAGAAGTGAATTCTAATTTTCCCCTCTTCCCCATATTTTCTTAGATTCAAGATTACTTAATAAAAGTACATGACAAATAATGCTAAAATCAAATCTTTACAAATGAGGTCAGGGAAAAAAAAAGATGAAAATTAGAAATATTTATACTTAGGCAATATTTTTGTCTCAGAAACATTACAATAATTAAATTGACAGCAATTTAAAGAAGTTAATTTAGCACCACCAGGAAAAGAAAGAATTAGAAGCAAAAAAATAACCAAATCATTCTCATTTCACCACTCCCTTGCTGAGCTTTTACTGTGAGAAGTACTGGAACACTCCTTCCTATTACAAGCTTTATTTTCCGAACTTGATACTCATAGAATCATAGAACATCCTGAGTTGGAAGGGACCCACAAGGATCATCAAAGTCCAACTCCTGACCCTGCACAGGACCGCCCGAAGAATCACACCATGAACCTGAGGAGTATTGTTAAAACGCTTCTTGAACTCGTAGTCAACTGGGCACAGCACCAAGCTTGGGGAGCCTGTTCCAGTGTCCAACTGCTCTCTGGGTTACGAATTGTTCCCTCATATCCAAATGAAAAATCTCACCTGACAATGCTTCATGCCGTTCCCTTGGGTCCTGTCCCTGGCCACCATAGAGAAGAGATCGGTGCCTCACCTCCGCTTGCCCTCGCGAGGAAGCTGTTGACTGCCATGAGGTCTCTCCTCAGTCTCCTCCAGGCTGAACAGGCCAAGTGACCCCTGCCGCTCCTCACAGAGCTTCCCCTCTAGGCTGTTCACCATTTTCGTGGCCCTCTTTATATACAGACACTTGTCTGTGGTTTTCAAGGCCTACTGATATACATTGTGCTGTATCCACTCAAATATCCATAGTCCTTTCCCGCTCCATTGTGGATGGCTCATTCCAGAAGCAGGGTTCAATGAGTGGGGCACCCCAATACTCCCCCCTCCCCAAACCTGCCTGAGGTATTTAATCCAGTTAAGCCTCACTTATTTCTTAGATTTAGCTCAAAGGGATTTTGAACATGAGGGGAAGTTTATTCAGTTCGCAGGCTGCTGCGTATCTGATTCTAAAAAAACAAGTACTTCCCATGAGCAGCGGAAACACCTAAATCCTCCTCCTAGCTAGAAACATACCTTAATATTAAAATGTCATATTTAAGTATTCATGACCTGGGCAGACGCAGGAGGCATAGTTAATTTTGCCTGCACTCGGAGTTGGCCTTGCCCAGAAGCTATATCCCCATGGCACCATGCCGAACCTACCCACCCTGCTCCATCTTCTCACCTTTTCATGGTCCCAGCGTAAAGCAAGAGTGACTTCCCAGGTAAAGGGTGTTCAGACCAAGTAAGGACTTCATAACTATCAAAATCTTTACCTACACTCGTAAACACCCTAGAAATCAGTGTAAAGGATCCACTGATGGTTGTTCTCAGAATTTTCCCACAGTGAGGCAGTACTGGTATTCTATGCAGCTATACCCTCTCTCTGGATTCTCATGTCTTAAATAAAGCATATTACAGCAGCTTACACAGTGAAAGGATAAAATTGCGGCTGACTACGGCAAAATCTACATAAAAGCAAGGAGCAAGCTTTGCTATTTCAGTTCCCAGACAATAAAATAGAAAAGGTTCAGATGTCAACAGGAATCTCAGAACATGTTCATTTCCACATTAGGAATGTTACTTTTTCATCTGGTTCAGTGCCATGTCCCTCACAACAGCCCTTATTGAATTCTTAGAAAAGGAAATAGCTTACACAAAGAAACACTCCTTCTCAACCTGAAAACCAACAAAGTTTGATTCATGCTCCAAAGCTTTAAAACTTCATTTACTTTGGTGTGCACCCTCCATCTACCTTAAGTTCCTAAGAGAGAGGACAGTATTCCAGATAGCTCTAACTATTATTAACCTCCCCCTTTTTTTTTAACCTATGCCAGGGAAATGGATGTATGTCTGAACAGAAATTAATTATTTTCCTGCAAAAATATGCACTATCTGAGATGCTTTTAGTGCATCATACTCTGTTCTTCTACATTTATTGATAAGCCATCCCTGATTTTTCCATTTTTTTCCATAGAAGACTGTTTATCCTAACAACTTTTGGTAAATGATAAAGCCTCCTACATTCTGTTTACAGTAGGTTCAGGACCAGAGTTTTCTGGAAGAAATACAGAATCAACTATATGTGTTTTCTTACTTGTAGGAGTATTTTGGGAGGGAAGATTTCAAGCTTTTAATAATATTGGAGAAGATACCTTCATTGAACTATCTTCAACAAAACAGAAATCTTTCTTCTCGTTCAATATACAACTAGGTTTATAACCTGGTAATTGGGAGAAGTCTAATGTCACAGTAGTTTCGGTGGTTGCTGCGAGTCTCATGACAGTTTGCTTTCATTGGAGGAATATCAAGTTCTGACAAATAAAAGAAAGAATTGCAACACGGTTCCTGCTGCACTGAAAAGAACAGAGATTTGATCCACAAAGCACAAAAAACTGGAGAGGTGACAGGTCTGAACTGTGAAGATGTTTTAGGACAAAACTACTCAGCACTACTGTTCTGAGATCAAGAAAGTTGCAATCCCACAGTGGTACTCCACAAGCAAGTATGAAAGGATCATGCAAATGAAACCGATCAAATCCCATGACCTTTGGGTACCAGTAGTGATGCTACATATTCCCAACACCAAAAAAAGCAAGTTCACCCCAAAGTACAAAAGAAGCCAGAGCAAGATGAGCCCCAAATCCAATGAAAAGCAGTAAAGACATAGAATACAAAAAACTTATACCTGTTATTTGTATTCATTAGTATCAGATGTGACCTCTATGAAAAGTAAAAAAGAAAAAACATGGTTTGAGTTTTATAAAATACATATATAAAACAGATATACATATATATTTACACACATATAAATAACTACAATAACTTACAAAGTGCCTAATATCCTTGAAAGTCATTGCAAACTATTTAATAGTCAACTAATCCTATGAGGGAAACAATTTTCTTGTAATCCAGCAAGAGGGATTGCTGTGCTTGTACTCTACCATCTGAGCTGGGAACAGAAGCAGGAATGGAAAAGGATGTATCCCCAGAAAGGATACAACTCAGCTATGAACCAAAAGAGTTAAAAATAAACCCAACTCTCATGTGATAGAGGAATATTACTCAATATCTTAGGACCATGACACAGTAAATGGAGAAGAACAATACACACACAGATAAAAGTAGCACCACGGCTATGCCAATATGAGCTGTAAATGAGAATGAAAACCAGTACATATGCAGTAAAAACTTCAAAAACTAGCAGGTGGGCAGCCCACAGCAGATGAAATATCAGATAACTAAATTCAAGTTTAGAGATAACATTCCAAAGAAGGTCTTTGGGCACAGGCAAACAGGAATCTCCACATGAACATGAGTTCACTGCAATAGGAACACTGACCAAAAGCACAGCCCTTCTTTTGTCATAATATAATAAAATTTAACTTTATAAATCAATTATACTAGTTACCCTAACCTATTCAAGATAAACTTAAAAAACACAGTCTTGTCTGATGACCTGCTTATGAAAAGCCCTGCTTCATTTCTCACTTCTGACTATACTTGCTTCAAATACTTCCCAGTCATCTCACCTGATGATAGCACTTCAAACCAAGCTGTTATTATTATCAATAACACATACATGTCTATCTACATTATTACAACTCATTTGGTACACAGTTTAATAGATACACTAATGTAAATTACATTGAATTAAACAGTTTAAGGACAGGTATATGGACCTACGTGGACCTGTGAGCAGTTTAGTTTTTCCCACACATGTACAATGTTTTCTTGATCACTGGCCACTGCTGTGCAGTGTTTCTCTCCAGGCAGCCTGCAGTGCTTTCTTACTGCATTTTGCACCAGCAGTGGGAGCAAACATGTACAGCAACAGCTGCCAAAGTGCCCAAAGAGAAATACACGGTGCCATATAGCCGAAGAACTAACCAGTGCAGCACCAAAGGAAAGGGATCCTTCCCAAGCTCAAAATACCTTAATAACAATTTTAGTTTTCTAAATTTTAATTTGCTTGCTTTCAGTGTTCCCTACTGCATGTAACTAAGAAGTGCTCAAATTCCTTGTGGCTTTAGAATGTATTGCTTCCTTTGTGTCTTTTGCAGTCATCTGCTGCTGTCAGATGATATACCAGGTATAATAGATGTTTTATCAAATCCCTGGAGAAATGAATCAGGATAACTAAATGATATATTAATTTATGATGACTATAACTTGCCACTAGCTACACAAAACAAAAAGCACCTATTCTTCAGGTCTGAATACTGCTCTTCTGTCCACAGGCTAATCTGGACTACTCAGAAGCCATCCTACACAACTGGCCTCATTGTGAACACATCAGCCCACGTTCAGTGGTCCTGTCACAAGGAGTACATCTTCTCTCAGCTTACAAACAGGGAATTTCCAAGAGAACATGTAGTTTACCCTGCTATGCAAAGGAATTAGAACAATGAAAAAAGGATTGGTGACAGAATGGCTTAATGTGGTTCTTGCCAATAATATGAAAAGATGAGCCAGTTGTCAGAAAGGATCTATGGGAAAATTCATTTTGGTTTCTAAAGTCATTCTGAATTAGCTACACATTGGTGCAGCTGGCAGGCCTTCTGAGGCAGAATTTGACAGCACAGTTTTTTCCTACTCTGTATCTTAGAAATTATGTGTTCAGAATCATAGAATCACAGAATGGTTTGGTTTGGAAGGGACCTTAAAAGATCATCTAATTCCAAGTCCTCTGTCATGGGCAGGACACCTTCCACCACACCACATTGCTCAAAGTCCCATTCAACCTGTCCTTAAACGCTTCCAGGGATGCAACATTCACAGACCTGTTCCAGTGTCTCACCACCCTCATAGTAAAGAACTTCTTCCTAATATCTAACCTAAATCTACCCTCTTTCAATTTAAAGCCATTACAACTTCTCTTAAACATATATGTGCTTGTAAAAAGTCCCTCTCCAGCATTCTTATGGGCACCTTTTAGGTACTGGAAGGTGCTATAAAGTCTCTGTAGAGCCTTCTTTTCTCCAGACTCTCTCAGCCTGTCTTCATAGGAGAGGTGCTCCTACCCTTTGATCAACTTCATGACCTCTTCTGGACTTGCTCTAACAGATCTGTGTCCTTCTTACATTGGGAGCCACAGAGCAGAATGCAGAGCTCCAGCTGGGGTCTCATGAGAGCAGAGTAGGGGGCCTTGATCCAGGCACAGGACCTTGCAGTTGCCCTTGCTGAACCTCATGAGGTTTGCATTGGCCCACCTCTCAAGCCTGTCAAGGTGCCCCTGGATGGCAGCCCTTCACTCCAGTGGAAGGAACACCACACCACAGAGCTTGGTGCCCTCAGCAAACCTGCTGAGGGTGCACTTGATCTCGCTGTCCATGTTGCTGACAAAGATGTTAAACAGCCGGTCCCAACAGTAACCACTGAGGAATGCCACCCGTCACTGGTCTCCACGGGGACAGAGCCATTGACCACAACTCTTTCAGTGGGACCAATTGGCCAATTTCTTATCCACTGAGTGGTCCATCCATCAGATCTATGTCTCTCCAGTTTAGAGACAAGGATGTCATGTGGGACAGTGTTAAACGCTTTCTACAAGTCCAGGTAGTTGCCATCAGTTGCTCTTCCCTCATCCACCACCAACATAACCCTGTCATAGAAGGCCACCAAATATGTCAGACATGATTTGCCCTTAATGAAGCCATATTGGCTGCCACTAATCACTTTCTCATTTTCCACATGCCTTAGTATAGTCTCCAGAAGGATCTGCTGGTCTTGCTGGGCACTGTGAGACTGACTGGCCCAGGTCTTCCTTCTTTCCCTTTTTGAAAATGGGAGGTTATAATTTCCCTTTTTCAGGTCCATATTTAAATCATCCTCAAGAAGAAATTAGTCTAAGATGAAAATATATCAAAGGCTGATTTCTGTACCCATTTCAATCTTTATAACTCATTATTAACCTCATACACTGAAGACAGACTACAAAAAGCTTATTATTAGTAGGAAATGTCATTGAATTAATACAATACTCTTGAATTTAATGTACTGCTTCCTGGAGAAAAACTGAACAATGTCATCAAGTGTTTTAGGATCCATATAACCTGATTGCATGAGCAACATAAAATATTCCATTGTTATAATTGCAAAAGTACTACAATATTTAAAGTAGTTCATTAGATGAATTCTCACCCTAGCAGCAGCAATGCCAGAGCTTCAACTAACCTATCAACAAATATTTCTGTTTATTAAACCTAGTAAAATATTTCAGACAGTAAACTTGATTACAACTTTTAAATAGCAACTACATTTGAAATTACTTCATATGAATAGAACTTCACAGGTTTCCCTCTGTGTTAGGCTCGCGAGGCAAAATGATAAACTGCTTTTATTTTCAGAACATAGAAAAAGCACATTTCAGAGAAAGATAACTTTTTCCATCTTTACTTTTTAATAAGTATTCTAATATATAAAGATGGTTTTATTGGACTAATGACAAAGAAAAGCATACATTTATAAGATAAGTGGTAATGAATCTCAAATTTCTCTTCCATCTGGTAAGGGAGAACCTCATACAGCATAAGCAAGGCAAGGGGTGCTGAGACAACACAAAGTTCCCCAGATCTCTGCCAGCTTTTTGAAAGATCAGAGCCTGTGGCTCCAGCTACCTAGAGCTCCTGGGCTTCTGCTGACCATATGAGAATGTGAAGTGAGAGTGGAAGGGACAGAATTCTCCTGGTTAAGTGAATGGCTCAAGAAATCCCAGGAGAGGTGGAGATGACAGTGTCAAGACAGGCTTAGGAGAAAAATCGCCTGGAATCCACATCTGCAGGTGCACATATTTATTAATATTAATTAGCAGCTTAGGATTTGTTTGTGTACATATGGTAGCCTTGTCTTCTTAGACTAAAAATTGTTCTGAAGACTCTCGGTTTATTTCCTCTAGTGAAATTTTTCCAGGAAGTACTTACATGGCAACTTCTCTGCCCCTAGGTTAGCTAAGAAAAATCTGTGTACAGACAAACCTTATTTAAATTGGTCCCTAAAAGCAAATTCGAAATAGTCACATTTAAGAAAATGACAAATAGGTTTAAAGGTGAGAAAAAATCATCATAACACAAAGTTGACATTAAACTTGAAACTATGAGTTGATCTTGGAGATTACAAAAGAGGAAGTGAAAAGTTATTTTTGCATGGTACCATCTGAAATTAAAGGTTTTATTTAAAAAATGCTTACACATTAACTTTAGCTCTTAAAACAACTATTGTTTAACTTAACTTTGGAAAGATTCTAAAAATAGACTAATAAGAAATGCCACTAAATTAAATTCTTCCTCCAGAATCAGTGACAAGCAGTTAGCAGATCAACAGCCATCTGCAAGCTGTGCCAATTAGATTTATTTCCACTAATGTAACATCCTCTATATCCCAATCACAGATCATCTAGTTCCGACCTCCCCACCGTGTATAGGGACACCTTGCACTTGACCAGGTTGCTCAGAACCCCATCTAACCTGATCTTGAACACTTCCAGAGACAAGGATTCCACAAACTCTCTGGGCAACTGGTTTCACCCTCACAGTAAATAATTTCTTTCTGATATCTAAAGATAATCTCTTTCAGTTTGAAGCCACTTCACCTTGTCCTATCACTACATGCTTCTTTTGTAAAAAGTCTCTCTCCATTTTTCTTGTAGGCTCCCTTCAGGCACTAAGAGGTCACCATTAAGTCACCCTGAAGCCTTCTCTTTTCCAGGATGAACAAATCCAATTCTCTCAGCCTTTCATAATAGGAGACAAGCTCCATCCCTCTCATCATCTTGGTGGCCTCCTCTGGACTTGCTCCAACAGGTCAATGTCCTTCCTGTGCTGCGGATCCCAGAGCTGGATGCAGCACTCCAGGTGGGGTCTCACAGGAACGGACTAGAGGGGCAGAATCACTTCCCTCAACCTCATTACAGCTGTCTTATTTAATCTAACTTTGGATAGTATCTCAATAACACATTATCATCACAAATCAGCATCAACTCCATGACTCAGAGCATCTCTGCAGGAGTGGCTGAATGTTGCACACTGCACACACCCCCTTTGCTGTGCAGCCCACCTATGGAATACACAGTGCATGTGCCCATAAATTTAGAAAACAAACCATGATAGCACTTGCACTTTTGAAAACACAGGTAAGAGATCACAAGAAATATTTAAATTTTCAATAGCAAGGAAAACAAACCTCTCCACAATACTGGTCTTTTGGTGTGATAGCAATTTCAAATCCCTAAATGAATCATGTCTGTCACTTAAACAGATAAAGATACTGTCTTTATAGCACTTGTTAGGAGCAGCTGTGCATTCACTAACCAAGAATTCATTTCAACACTGCAATGAGTGAAGGAGAAATAGAAGTGGTAAGTATTAGCACATGCATGACTAAAATAAGAAAATTCAACTTTTGTCAGAGGCATCTTTACACTTTGAGCAGAACAGAAAGAAGAGTGACTAGGTATTTCGAGTTGTGCATAACTTCAAAAATGCAACATTTGTATAAATGTCTTCTAATTCTCATCATTTGTAGTTACTTCAGAAAACACATTCACAAGCATCAAAGACCATTAATCACGGAATCAAAGGGCTTGGAAAAGACCTCTGAGATCATTGAGTCCCGCCTTTGACTGAACACCATGTCAACTACACCAGAGCAGTAGGTGCCACATCCACTTTTAACTTAGGGACAGATGACTCCACCATCTCTCTGGGCAGCCTGTTCCAATGCTTGAAAAACCTTTCTGTGAAGAAATTTCTCCTAATGTTACAGAAATCTTACACCTTCTGTTCCAATGTTAATTGTGAGAGGCATTTTGTCATTGTGTAGACTAATTTCAGTTGTCCATCACATTTGAAAGCAACATCCTTAAAACGATAACCTGACATCAGGTGGGAGGAAGAAAAAAAAAAAAGAAAAAAAAGAAACACTTCAATATTGAAACCCTGAGACTAAGCTCACTGATTGCTCTCCTCTGAAATGTTTGAGAAGAGTACACTGAAATAGTCTGGCTCTTGATGTGACAGTACAACCTCACATCAGCACATTTGGGAAAAAAAAAAATGTTTTGACTGTGTTATTTGATTCCAACAAAAAAAGACTCAAGTGCCAGATGTAATAGTTAGAATTGTCACCAGTTAAGGATTTCCCTGATGAGAGAATTAAATTAGATCTAATGGAGTTAAACAGTAAAAAGAAAATCTAGCTGACTGTAAGTCCTACCCTCTCTCTGCACACTGGAGAGCAAGAGCAGAAGGGATTTCCTGTAGCAATGATTTGCCAGTTCCCTTGCTCTTTTCCACAGGTCTGCCAGACTCCCACCCCTGACAGCAAATAACTCTTTTCCCCTCAAATAGTTTAGGGCTTTATTTGTTCCTAGATTTTGCTATGAGAATGGGAAAACGTTTCAGCCTGTTTGAAGACTACTGTTCTCCTTCAAAGAAGAAGAAAATAGAGACTGTGGGTGAACAAGTAGCTGGACAAACTCCCCTGATAATAAGCAGGAGGAGGCAGCATGCTAGGATAAAGAAAGTAAAATGTTTTTACTTGTGCTTCTCCCAGGCCTCTGATTAACTCTATATCCTCTCCAAGACATTAAGTGCCAGCAGGATGGGTACCAGCTTGCAAGCAGCTTTTCCAGTGTTACACTATTCATCCAAAGAAATCCATGCTGTCCTGCTCATTGATATTCTGTCCAATTTTAAAGTTTTTAGTTAAAGTGAAAATTACTTTCAGACTCTATTACATTAAAAAAAAAAAGTGTTCAACAGCCTTTGCTGAGTCAATAAAATTGAGATAAATACATGGGTCATCAGTTTTGGAATGAAGAGAGAGTTGCGCATTAGCACAAAGAAGAAGAAACTGCAAGGCAGCTTCAAGAAGCCTGGACAGAAACGCTCCTGGAGTTCTCAACATTAATATTCTATTTTCAAAACTGCAAGATATAATTCTTATGTTTTCCTTTTCATGTACAAAGCTACTTTAACACCTTCAGGTTTATTATAGCAATGTATTAATGTCCCAGATACTTAGTAAGAACAAAATCCTGTAACCAGTTGCTATGCTGTAGCTGTTAGGTGAGCAAGCTGTACCTCTGAAGGACATGAAGAGATCTGAAATTTTAAAAGCTAAAAATAGTTGGCAGCTTAAAGCAAATCCAAAATTAACAGTATTTAAGTTTTTAGAGTGTGAAGAAAAAACTGTCAAATCTAGAAACATGTATTCTCATTTTGACACTGCACTGAATTCCCAATTTTAAGACATTGTGACCAGGTATAACTGCTAGACTTGAGATGAATAGGAGAAAATCATGCACATTAAAGGAAAATAAGTTAAAGCAGACCTAAGTTTTGTGTTTGTTGGGTGTTTTTGGTTGGGTTTTTTAACCTCTGATTCTACCTTAAATAATTTTTTTAGGTTAGTGCTTAACTTCGCTGCATTAACTAAGTCATCTTTATAAGTTGAGTTTTTAAAACTTTTCTGCAGGACAGATTAAACTACTATTTTCAATAAAACCATATTCCTCCAAGAGTACAATTTCTGGGGTATGTAGGATGGAAACAGGACAGTAAGGAGTAAACCCACTAGTTTTTATTTTACAGATCAGTAAGTTATTTTAAAGACTTATGCTTACAGTAACCAAGAAAATCCATTAAAAACTTGAATTCATCTGCACTCATCATACAGTCATCTGCATCGTCCTCGGCAAAGTTTTAGGATATACAAATCAAATGCTGAAAGCTGCTGGCAGATACCCTCTGCACAGCACGTGATACATCAACATTCTGACTAATACACAGTTGTAGGGATTAATTTGGAAAGCATTGAGCATTGTAGAAGAGATAAAAGCAGACTCAGCATATAAAAATAACTCAGCATAGATTACATAAAAGACATAATCAGGAGTTAAGCAAAGAAGACAAATGCACAGCTGAGGGGAAAATAATGGCTCCCTCTGCAAATTCAGGTTGAGGTCCTATGACACTCTACTACAGTTTTCATTCACATAACCACCTGCTATTTTTCCATGTGACTTCTGTCTCACTCCACGTACAAGACAGGCAATGCTTTCTAACTAGGCAGGTGGTCAGATTTAATTTGCATAGGTATCACTAAAGGATCACTCACTCAATCCAAAATTTGCTGGAGGACCACAGCTACAAGACTGATCAATTCCTAGTTGACCATGAACTTGTGCAGGGTCTGCTGCTCCAGCTGGATCCCTACAAATCTGTGAAGCCTGATGGGATTCATCCAAGAATTCTCAAAGAGCTGCCTGATGTCATCGCAAAGGCTCTCTTGATGATTTTCAAGCAGTCTTAGAAGTCCAGAGAGATCCCAGCTGACTGAAAGTTGGTGGAATGTTGTCCCAGTTTTCAGGAAGGGCAAGAAGACGGAACCTGGAAACCACAGGCCTGTCAGTTTCACTTCAGTGCCCAGTAAAATAATGGAAAAGATTATATGGAGAATATTGAAAAACACCTGGAGGACAATGCAGTTATTGGTCACAGCCAGCACAGCTTCAAGAGAGGAAAGTCCTGCTTATTCAACCTGATTTCCTTTTATGACAAGGTAACCAAACTAATTGATCAAGGAAACCCAATAGATGTAATCTTGTTTGGACTTTAGCAAAGCTTTTGATATTGTTTCTCACAGGATCCTTCTGGACAAAACTTCCAGCTCACAGCTGGATATCTGTGTAATGTGACGGGTGAGCAACTGGCTCACAGGTCAGGCACAAAGAGTTACAGAGAATGGGGTGACATCAGGAGGGCATCCAGACACTAGTGGGGCTCTGCAGGGCTCCATCCTCAGCCCAGTTCTCTTCAACATCTTCATTAACGACCTTGCTGCAGGACTCGTAGGAATACTAAGTTTGCCAATAACACTAAATCAGAAGGAGCTGTCAACTCCTTCAAGAGTAGAGAGGCCCCTGCAGAGACCTTGACAAATTAGAGATGGGGAATCACCAACCACATGATGTTTAACAAGGGAAAGTGCCTGACTGTGCAAGTGGGATGGGGCAACCCTGGCTGTTCGCACAGGGTGGGGAATGAGAGGCTGGAGAGCAGTGCCATAGAAAGGGCCCTGGGGGTTCTGGTGGATGGCAAGTTGAGTATGACTCAGCAGTGCCCTGGCAGCCAGGAGGACCAACCCTGTCCTGGGAGGCATCAGGCACAGCATCACCAGCTGGGCGAGGGAGGGGATTGTCCCTCTCTGCTCTGCACTGGGGTGGCCTCCCATGAGTTTTGGGCACCAGAACATAAGAAAGATATTAAGCTCTGAGAGTGTGTCCAAAGGAGGGCAATGAACATGGTGAAGGGCCTTGAGGGGAAGCCGTAAGAGGAGTGGCTGAGGTCACTTGGTCTGTTCAGCCTGGAGAACAGGAGATTGAAGGCAGACCTCATTGTGATCTTCAACATTCTTACGAGAGGAAGTGGAGGGGTAGGTACAGATCTCTTCATTCTCATGACCAGTGACCAGGACTCAAGTAAATGGCATGAAGCTGGCTCAGGGGAGGTTTAGATTGGGTATCAGGAAAAGGTTCTTCACCCAGAGGGTGGTTGGGCACTGGAACAGGCTCACCAGGGAAGTGGTCACAGCACCAAGCCTATCTGAGTTCAAGAAGCATTTGAACAATGCTCTCAGGCACATGGTGTGATTCTTTGGGTGTCCTGCATAGGGCCAGGAGTTGGACTCAATGATCCTGATGAGTCCCTTCCCGCTTAGCATATTCTATGATTCTTTGTATCCACATACTTAAACATCTTCAGGTCACCACTCCGACAATGGGAAGACCAGGCTCCATTTGACAGAGAAAGACCAGCTTTAAAAAATACATAAAAACCACACCACCACAAAATAAAGTGTTCAATAATTTGGAGGTTCAATCTGAAGTACATAAGTTCAAGTTTTTAAAAGTATTTATCATTTTTACAGCCATGTGCATGTGCAGATAATTTCAACAGAGTGCAGTTGCTCCTGTGAACACCAAGTGCCTCTACAGAAGTGACCTGAGCAGCAGCTACAGAGTGAGAGCAAGCTCTGTTCATCGACCACTGAATGAGGAACAGATGTAATGGAAAGTACATAGTTATAATTACAGACCATTTTAATCACTACTGTTCCAAGTATGGAGTGGCCATACTTCACATTTTACATATACTCTTCTCCTTCAGCTGGTGTCCAGGCTGATCTCCTGGATCTTGGCTGCTCTGCATAACAACTGTGATAACTCAGTGCTCAGACCAGTTCTCAGAGACTTGCACCTTTCCTTTCTTCTCAACATTAATGTTGGCAAATTTACTTTGCCTCTTGAGAGTTTCCAGAGACCTGAAATAACCTTGCATTAACAGGTTCAAAAGATACTATTCACTAAATTATGAAGAGAGAAGTGAAAAAAAGTAAAAGTTTGAAAGACAAAGCTTTACCTGTACAATATTCTCTGATACCTTAAAAGTCTCAGCAAACACTTACACTCCTCATGTCCCTGCAGGCTGAGCCAGTGGCAGCCCTGACCACAGCTGCTCCTTGATCATTCTTAGAGCCTTCTCTTCCCCATCAATTAGTTTGCAGGTCCCCTCTTTACAGTGCCTTTTTACTTTAACCCACAGAATTTAAAGAGGTTAACAAAATATCAAAGTAATGTGACAGGCACACAGAATTTAATATTCAATTAAAAAATATTACAGCAAGGCTTTTCTCAAGCGCATGCACAATTGCACGAATTCAGATTTTGCAGACAGTTTTCCCACACTTAAAAAAACCTTTGTTGTTTTATTATTTATCTTTTTAGATGGTATCCCAAGATTATAAGGAGTTAAGGAAATCATGCTAAAGAAAACCACTCATCTCTGAGGCTCAGTAGCAAAATCCTGCTGAACAGAGTGGTTTTTCAGCTATGGATCCGGTTTGAGAGATATTAAGGACATCTAAAAATGATAATTTTGAGGATTCCTGAAATTATAAGAGCTACTATGATTAGTAGTAAAAAATTTGTCATTTAACTATTTAAAATGGAACATACTTTACTTAACAGATCTCTGACAAGAACTAAATCTTAACAACAGTACTCATTCATAAACTGCACTCGAGGACCCTAAATTCCAAATAAAGTGTCATTAAAGGTGCATTACTAGCCATGTTAGAATCTTCTCTCCTGACCTTCAGTATGCCATCCTTTTGTAACACATAGATACCTTTTTTGGTTAAAATAAAATTAAAAGTCTAAATGAAACCTTGCAAAACACTGCATTCAGAACTTAAGACAAATCATTTGCGAAAATTTCACTTTATAAACTTTGTGAAGACATTCCACAGCAATAAGGAATTTTTAATAGAGACAAGCACACTAAGGAAGAAACAGCACAAACTCCAGCAAGAAGACGAACGTTTTCACATAGCAATAAACAAAAAAAAAAAAAAAAAACACCAAACCAAAACAAAAAACACCCAGAAACAGAAAAACAAGCACACACACAAAAAACCAAAAGAAAATAAAACAAAAGCAAAAACAAACAAAAAAAAAAGAAAAAAATTTGTTTTTACAAGATAAATCTTGCTTTTTCAAGATAAAGTGTTACTCAGATGCTGCATACCTTAAATATACATTTTAAACAATTAGATATTGGTTCTAAGATTAAATCCAAGAGTCTGGAACTGCTCTTATGAGGACAATCTGGTAAAGCAGATGTTTAAGAATTGAAAGGAAAAGAACAGATGAGGGCAGTATAGATTTTTGTCAATTAATACTTGAGAAGATAAGGAAATATTTACAGCTATTTTTAGGCACAGTTTCCTGCTGTTTTCCAGACCTACAATGTTTAAATCAAAGTGCCACTTGCAAAGTAAAACTGCAACTCTGACAACTTTCACCAGCTGAAGCTGTTCCAAGGAAAGAAAAAACCCCAAAACCCCCCAAAAATCGAACCCAAACGGGACCCTTCTAACTCCTCTTCCCTCAGCAATGTGTGCCATATGAGCTTATGCTGGCCAGGAAGGATCTCAGAGGGTCACGTTTTCAGTGCTGTGGCATAAAAGTAAACACCAAAAAACAGAGGGAAGAGAGTATCAATTCTTACAGGTTAAAGAGGTGCAAACAGAGAGGAAGAAATAAGCGGTGTCAAGAAAATAAAAAATTAGCAAAATTTCCAAGGAGAACAGATTAAGCTGACTAGTCACCACACAATTTAATTAAAAATGCTCTTTATTTTTCTCTAAGGAAGTGCACTAAAATATATTCCTTTTCAGTTTCACAGGTGTACCTAATTTAAAACAGCATGAAACTCATAAATAGGAAAAATCAAATAATCTATTTCCTCAAGACTGTTTGCTGCTCCACTTGTCACATCCAATTCCAGCTCATGTATCATGCCAGGAAATCCTCTTTTATACCATCAAAACAAGTTTTTTTCCTCCCAGATTCATTGAAAACAGAAAGACAGAATATATATATATATTTTTTTTTTTTTTGTACAGCCTTAATAAAGAGGCAGAGAAATCCAGAGAAGGAATGATTCTTACATATCAAAGGAAGAAAATACAAAGTTTTGCCAAAGTACTTTTTATGTAATGGCGTGTTACTGGTTGGTTGGTTTTTTTTCCCCTCTGTGTCAAAGGATGGTTTTACTTTTACAATTTAGATATTTAAAAAGCCATAATCATAAAAAATACACACACACACACACACACCCTGCATTTAAGGGGATAAAACTAGAAATCAATGAACTGAAATTCTAAACTAGTTTTACACATAGTGAAACTTGGGTAAAAGCAAGTGTAATTCCAATAAAGGCATATAGAAACAACCACATCAAATGCCTTTCAACTACTGCTATGGGCTGTTGGTGAAAAGCAAAACTATGCTAATGAAGTTTCTAAAATAAAAAGTTAAACATGGAAATCAACTTTCATACAGCCACATTAATACAGAAAATGAAAATACTTTCAAGCATCCACATACTCTGTGCTTAATTCATTGAGAATGTTTTCAGTGCATTTCATAATAGCTGTTTCATGTTTACAGAGCTCAAACTCACTGCCTATTTTAACACACTACAGAGAATTATGAAGTGTGTGACAGTTCAGGTAGAAATATAAGTTGTTAACCATTAAAAACAAAGTAAGTGGCATTTCAGGTAATTTACTACTATACAAAATAGCTTTTATTACTGTCAGTTTGTCACTGAAAAATCTCTCTCTACCAGCAAACCCCAACAATTTAGAAAAAGCAGAGTGAAATAAAGGGGAAAAAGGCAACACATGTACACAGGAATGATGAGAAAACTTTGTAGGTAACATAATATAGCATATTAGATCACACAGAAGACATTCCATAGAGCAGATATATATAAAACCTTCTAGCTTGCATTTTACTGTATGCAGAGATTTTGATTCAGGAAGTTACGGTAACCACACTCTGCTCAGTGTGGATGGTTTGCTGTTCTTTTTTCATGCTGTTCCCTTGGCATCTGCACTTAGTAACTATCTTTCACGTTTTTCTCCACTCATGTTGCAAAATCAAACACCTCATCTATCAGAGAGGGACAATAAATCAAATAATTGACAGGGTTTGGAGGTTGAATGATGGATTTTGAGGAGAGCAGCACTGCCAGCACCCACTGATCCTTGAAGGTGTCCAAGGAGATGGTGGAGGATACCCAGTGATTCTCTGCCCAGAAATGGAAGTTGAGGAAGACTCGCGTGAGGCAGAAGATTGCAAAGTGTAAGGCTGCCCTCAACTCCTGCAGCAGGTGGGGTAAGCAAGCAGCATAGGATCAACGAAGGCTAGTTAAGTATGGGCTCTCTAGTCTTGGCACTACCTGCCAGAACCAGCACATGGCATGGCAAGGGGACCTTCAGGTCTGTGTGCAGGGATGGGGATTATGCAGCAGCTTCTCATCATTTTCTCAATGACCAAGGGGGATCTAGTCATTCTGAGAAGCTTTCAGGTTCTAAGGTGGTTTTGGTGAAAGACTGGCAGATCAGAATAGTCTTGGAAAAGATCTTTTGACATAAGGGTAAAGAGCTTTTGGTCACATTTCATGTGACCATAAAAGAGGAAAGGCCATGCCAGAATGCTCCATGTAGGAAAGCCTCCCCCACCCAGGAATCTCTGTGGAGACTGCAAGCAGAAGGTATAAATCCACCCTCCATACTAAGGAGACCTTAGAAACCATACAGAGAACCAGAGAAGGATACTCACTAGCTAGATTGTTAGTCTGATTCAGGGCACATGGTCCTTATAATCAGATTTGATGACTCAGTTGCAGAAAACAAGACAACAGTTTTGATGAATAATTTCTATCTTAAAGGACAATAAAAATCCAAGTCCTAGACCAGACTTCATTGTTTGGGCTCTGGTTGAATTGCACGCTCCTACCATTAAGCTGTGGTCAAGAGGCAGAAGAGAGTCTTTAATTACCTTGTGATTATGGTTGAGGGATAGCTCCCAACCAGGGCATTTACTGTTATTCCACAAGAGCTGTTTTAAAATCTTGCAGGCTGGAATGAAATTTAAAGATTGCTCAACACTCAAGTTGCTATTAGAACATTTTGTTTTCACTTGCTTATAAAAAGTAACATCAGCCAACTTTGTTAGAGTTTTGACAGATAATCTAATTTGAGGCAAATACTCAACATGAAGCTCATCTGTCATAAAACAGCTCCAATAAATTCAAAAAACCTGGATACAAAAAGTATTTTAAACCTTGTGCACACAAAGAAACCTCATCTTTGAGCAGGGTGGCATTTCTACATTTAGTAGAAGGAACTTGTTATGTTTAACAATGTGCAATTTATAGGGTAGGAATTTGCCTTTTACTGTCTTTGTCCCCTAGAGCTGGCCTAAAACACACCTTCAAGGCTCTGCAGGAATAAGAAATTTGTACATAGTAATGACAATAAAAAAGCTGAGATCCACAACACCACATAACAAGTCTCAGTAGGTTTTGTTTTTCAAATTTATCAGCTAAGCTTTCTAAAAATTGTGGACACCCTCAATGTTGTCCGGGGTCTCTATGCTCCATTTTCCACAGACTAAAAGTTTCCAAGTTACAGCACCCAAACACTTTGATAGAATACACAGATACAGCCCCAACAACTGAGTATCTTTTGTGCACTGGCATTATCTGGAACAGTACTGCCACAGTGGCACTAGAAAAAGTTTTGGAACTTTACCAAGAGTTTTACAATCTTCCTTTAACAACCATGAGTTCAAGGATAAAGTTGGTCTTTTAAAAAATGGATTTTCCCCACAGTTTTAGCTCTTTGGTTAGGTAAGCACTGAAAATACAATCCAGAAGCCAGAAAGTTTCTCCTATGCTTTCAACTACTCTGTGGTGACACCTAGGCAACATAGAAAGGAAAATGTGACTAGAATGCAAAGGGCATGAATGAAGTAAGGAAAAGGAAAAAAGAAGATTGTAGCAGATCTGGTGAGTGGGGAGCTGCAGGAAGCTGGCAAGGGAGGATTTGAGCCTCCTTGGCAAGGACAGTGGGAACTGGAGAGCGGGTCAATGGAAAGCCAAATCATTCGGGCAAAGAAGATGGAAGACAGAAGAGGCAATTGACTAAGAGGCAGTAAGAAAAATGGCAGATAAAGGACTAACAAGCTGTTGGATGAAGAGGGAAAATGAGGATGCTGAGAAGGTGGAAAATTCTGGTGAGTGAAGGAAAGGCACAAGCAGGGACTATCACATAGTTGGGAAACTCTGGAACTGCAATGGAAGGCACACAGAAATACCATCACTGATGCTGAAAGGCAGTGGGAAGAAGATTCATGTAGTTCTTTTGCTTTTCTCCTACTAAACAGAGGTGAGGTGGGGGCACAAGACAACATATAAGAAGGGAGAAAAAAATTAAAAAAAAAAAAAAAGAGATTCAAAGAAGAAAATAAAGAATGGTAGTCAGAAAAAAGGGAGAAGGGAACTAGGTAAGCTTTTGTGAAGATACTGGCACAGATTGAACAAAGAGAATGTCATTGACAGAGAAACTCTGAATTATGCAGTTTGGTATCACAAACAAGACTAAGATAAACATCCAAAGATGGAGCAGGGATAGGGGCTATGAAAGCAAGTTGGAAGAGAAATCAGAGCTGCAGAAAAACAAGCAGAAGCATCTATGTTTTCCAGAAAGACTTTTCCAAAGCTTGTACTGGAATGCATTACTCCTAAGTGTTACCTACCTTCTCTCTTGGCAAAGACTATACAGCTTGCTAGCAAAACATGCCTTCTCCTACCCTACAGCAGTCAGTGTATCTAGCAGCAACAGCACAAGCAGCATAATTTCTTGTGGAATTTAAGGGTTCACAACCTGCTGATGAACTGCATACAGGCTGACAGGATGAAACTGAAAGTTGAGGCGGTTGAAATCCACTTCTCCTACCCCACTTGAAAATAAAGTGATATGAAACCATTATTAATGTGACCTTTCCTGCCAAAACTGTATTACTATTCTGTGTAGAGGATGCACCTCCACTGGGAAAGAATGAGGAACTGTCCATGACAGTAGAATCTATGGCTCACTTACTGCAGAACTTGCAAAGCTCTGAATGACACCTGGATTGCAGCAACACAGTCTCTTGCTGATAAACCACATGCTGTTCCTGTCTTTGCTACAGAGTCTCTTTTAAAATGAAGCAGGCCATTCAGATCAATTTTTTTAAACCTTATTGATCATGTTACTTTCTCCCCCTTTTTTTTTCTTTTTTTTCAGATATCCACCTGAATTTGCTTCTAAAGCAAACAGGCACTAAATAATCAGCTGCAGCTACAGCCACTGGGAGCTGTTCTTGGTATTGCACAGTATTTCTGTTATTATGCCACAAGTAAAGCAGGTTTAAGCATTGAAGTATTTAAGAATGTAAAAATGTCACAGAAAATTGACGGAAAACCTTCCGTCTACAATCGCACCTCAAAGCAGCACTGTGAAAAGAGACAGTTGTGACGTTTTACGAACACCTGTTTAGAAACATTTTTTATTTCAGAGTAATATTGAATGTAAGACACAAAGCAACACAAGGTGGAAAACCATTGTGATTAGCTTTCCTTAAACACAGACCCCACATCTGCACTGAAACCTGAGTTCCGTGGAAAAAGCGCAAGTGATCAGGAAACTACCTGCAATTATACACATACACGTACATCCATTCACTAAGGAATATGCTTTTGGAATGCAAAGACAGAAGAGAGAGGAAAACTAGCAAGATACAAAGTAACTATGTAGCTTGCCTTTTTTAAGCACTGAATGTTCACTTAAAGCAAAAAACGCCTAAAACCACTAAGACATAAGAGTACATAGATCAAGGACAGGAATTTAGAGGGGTCTCGCTTCAAGGGCTCTTTCTTTCCTTTTAATAGAACAAGGCTCTCAAGTCCTAGACTACAATCTCCAGGTACTCCGTTTGCTGTCGTGCTTCTTTCAAAGCAAATTACATTTGACAAGATTCGGATATCAACAATTAATTAAACTCAAAGTGGTAAATTATGTTCACAGCCCATTTAAAACATTAAAAGCTTCTTTTGCTGTAAAGTTTAACAAGTAAAATTACCAGGAAAAAAATCACCATTTTTAAAAAACAATCCTTTTCTGATCACATGTGTTTGTTTCTTGGCCAGAATATCCACAGAACTGCCAAAAGCTGAGAAGAAACTAATGTTAGGCAGGGAACAGGTCACGTCCTCTACCTCTGTACTGTGAATAAAGAACAGGTGATGGTGACTCACTTTATATGCATATCAATAGCATGACTAAGGATGAATTTCCCTACAAAATATAGCAGCTCTTTGTCCAAAATGAACTTCAACACCTGTCAATCACTTCTAGAGAAAAAATATAAATTAACGGAATTGCTGACATATTTTCTCCTGTGCTACATGAATCCTCTTGAACTGCATTGGAAAAGCTTGGTCTTAAAAGTTTGAAATAGGATAAAAAAGAAACCCAGAGAAACACTGGAATCCAACACATATTGCATATTTAGAGTGGGTGTGCTTCATTTGAAAGAAAAAATTCCATTCCTGAAGTTGAAGACTGAACAGAGAATATATTTTAAGAGAAGTCTTCTCATGAAAAGGTAACAGAAAATAAAATGTTGAAGAATGGTATGTCTTGTCTTGAAAAGGAAAGAATTTACAGGAACTAGATGGACTCTCTGGAGTCTGCTGTACTCTGGTTCAGATGGAGAGTTGCTAAAAATCCGCTGTTCCCATTTTTAATGTTATATGCAGTCTCAGGGGGAAAATTTGATTTGACAGTGAATTAATCTGTTCTTTTGGTTCTTCTTAAAAGAGAAGTAATTCTGTGCTAGCAGTAACTGTGTAAAGTAACTATATTGCTGGATTTTTCTTCCTCCTTGCATTACACTTGCCTCTTACAGTGTAATTTTTCCTTTTATTGTTCTTTCCCATTCTGCACCGGTTTTTGTATCATATTCATTTTAAATTAGATTATGCTCATTACTGACCAGATGAAATGTTGATATTTTCCTTTTATATAATTTGGTAAATATGACAATCTGATATATAACCGACTATAAAAACCCTTGCAGTATGCCAGTATCAAAATATTGGTTTAGTTTCATGGTGTGTTATGGTATCCATTTCCTTGGAGATAGAAATTAATCACAACTGCAGTAATCAGGACCATTTGCCTCAAATAAATGTTTTAAATATAAATCAAGACTCTAAGAGTAGTCAGGAGTTTTTCTACCAGAATAGCTACCACATTTCACTCCAGTTCCCTCTCTCCAATTCTCATTTCCTATGCTTTGAAGTTTTCCTTACCATTGGAACAACTATACAGTTTAGGTCAGCTGGTTTTGTACTTCTAAAAAATGGATTTTACACACTTGATCGCACAATCAGCTGCTATTATGCAGTAATATTTAGTTTCAAAACTTAGAACAAAAACCAGCTTTTATGAAAGTGATATTTCACTTGAGTATGAGGCTAACTCTTTTCCAATTCTGCTTTCTACTTCTGTCTGTATCTATATTCTATTTGACATTTTGAATGTTTATAGTTATTCCACCTCTTTTGAACTGTGACTCTACTTCTCCTACACTTCTTGCTTAAAACACGACTTAATTTGTAAGTGTCTTAGTTTGAAAGAGAAAACTAAGATATCTGGGGGCTAATAGAACAGAGGACTCCACCCGATTAATCACACCA
>JAWWEU010000081.1:14201425-14223011 GCA_035583155.1 Acropternis orthonyx
AAATAAAAACCTGACTTGAATGTTCTGTAATGCTAGTCCACGGACAGTGAGCAGCACTGCTGCGCTGCGGTGCAACCCCGCTGCTCTCTTGAGCGCCGGTGGATGGGGGAGCAGGGGCACCGGCCCTCGGCAGGCGGGACAGCAAGCAGGGAGTGGAGGCAGAAGGGACCCCGCCTTGTCGGCAATGGCTCCGATGGACTGGGCTGGTGTGTGCGGGGGCCATGCCCGCTCCGGCAGCAGGGCACAGGTGGTCGGCGGTGATGGGCCAGGGGCAGCCGCTGGCGTCTGGGCACCGGGAGGGGGAAGGAAAATGTCTGACTGCAGCGGTGGGCCAGGGACGGGGCTCGGCTCCCAGGACGGGGCGTCTCAACGGCAACGAGGCAGCAAGAAGCAGAGGACTGACCGGCTTGTCTTGATGCCCCCGGATCCACAGGAAAACTGCAGAGAACCGCTCCGACACAGCGGGGCCCCTCCAGAGACTGCAGACCTTGGCTCCGAACACAGCGCCGACGAAACAGCGTGTGTGTGTGGAACGCATCCAAAACCAAAAGTAAAAAAACCTTTCCCCTCCTTCCTCCCTCCCCCAGAAGCTCCCCCCTCCCCTCCGCTCCAGGCTTCACTCCCAGTCCAGGCGGGTGAGGGAAAGAGAAAATTCTCCAACCTTAAATCCATAACAGTAAGAAGAAAAAGCTCCACAGTCTTAATAGTACTACATTTAATATTTATTTTCTTGTTCTCACTGTTACAGCACTACTCCTTTTACTGCATGAATGTCTGTTGAAAAATGTTATTTATGTTAGATTTTAGTCTCTCTGAAAGATGAGACAACTACCTGTTCTTTTGATGCATGTATTAGGAATTACAGAGCAGCTACGTGTCCTTTATCGTAGGACAAATACTCTGCTTCAGTATTAGAGGTTTTAAATACACTGAATTTCATTGATTGTTTTTGCTATTCTAGCATGAAATCTCTCTGCAATTCCATGTCACCTTTGGTTTCATAAGCCTGTATAACTTCCCACCATTAGCAGAAGTTACTCTTTTTGCTATCCACTCTTTTCCAGATAATTTATAACATTAGCAGTGTCTCAAACAGCACAGATTCCAGAAGGGATACTCATACAAATATAGAAAACTATCATCACTCTTTTTCTGGTACCCTCAATTTCAAGCGAATTTATCTGTTCAGTAATATTGATTATCTTACTGTAGACTACAATTTAAGAACCTTTAACAAGGGTTTTGTCTAACCATGTCAACCGCATATCCCTTTTGTCCGCTTGCCCTGTGACCCTTTTGGAGAAATCAGGAATGTGCCATCAAGCCTGCAGGTTCTGGAGCTCTTCAGACTCATCCCAGAGCCACTCCCTCCCTCCCAACTGTCCTTTAAGGAAGCAGTCCTGGGCAGTATGTTATATGCCACAGTTAGGTCAGTGATTTCATTCTCGTGTCATTCATGAGGAAGACCACATTTGACTTGGGGGGCTGATTACTCCTCCCACCTCCAAACTCTTAACAACCTGTTTTAAGAAAGTCTCCTTTTGCAAAGGAGCAGAGCTGGACTGAAGTGACCTTGCCCCACCTCCAACACTGTGAGCAGTTACCTAAAAGCATAATTTTTTTTTGTTCGGCAACCTTATTTTCTTGAAGTGCCTCTTCCATATATTAATCAGTTTCTAGTATTACAGAAAGCTTCTTGTTTCTGATGCTTGAAAAATAGGCTTTAATAGTTTTCAGGCACCTTGTAAATTGTTCCCCAGGCTCCTGGCTTGGCCTGCTCTTTAGTGTTTCTAGATTAAGCCTACCTGAGATTACCATACTTTCTATTCCCTATGCTGGGCACCATTTGATCTTTATGAGAGAAGGTTATCTTTCTCTTCCAGTTATTGCACCATCTAATCACACAAACTCTCCTGATCTTTCATGAAAGTCAACCAGCTGTGGGTTACATGGCAATTTCAAGGCTTCAAGAAAAATCACACCACTCTCAGCTGCCCCTTTCCATTACTTTTTTTAGGGTTAAAGAATATTCTTACAGACTTCCCAGTTGGGGGGGTGTGGCTTCCACACCATTGCAAAGGACTTATTTTGGAGAGATGAAACATCCCTGCAGGCATGAAATGCAGACTGATTGCTGTTACAGTAATTCTTCAATAGCTGCGTTTCCCATATCTTAATTTGGGTTCGGTACATAATTTAGGACAAGTCAAAACCACTTTTCCTTGCAAGCTCCCCAACATCTGGTCCGTGATATTTTTGCTGTCTGATGAAAGTGTCGTATTGTGTACTGGGATACTGACAATTTCTTGCACAAACTTATCACCTTCTCTAAAAGGACCAAGCATTTCTTTGGTCTTTCTGGAATCTGTCAGTCTTACAGTATAATTTAAAAGGCACCTCCAGATCCTTCAAATCATATTATTGATGAAGAAATTCACTGTGGGCAATGATTTCATTGTGACCTTGAGGGGACAACAAAGTTCAGCTGAGGATGATGTGATTGTGTGCATGTGCATGTATTTACACATTAATGCCAGAGCACAACATCAGCCTGAAGTGAAAGCTCTATCACCCCCCTTCCACAATCACAGCTTTTATTTTTGCACTTCTGCAGCTCACTTATGTGCTGCATTCTCCACTGTAAGTACCTAATTAAATACATAATAATTTTTCCCTATTGTACACTCTGCTAAAAGATTCTTCAGTTTGGGAGAACTCCACAATGTTTACAACCAAATTAAACATCCCTTCTGAAAACAAATTCATTCAGGTTAAGTTTGGGTGTAAATAAAATTAATTTAATCTTTTATTTAATAAAAGCACAACAGATGTATTAACACTGCATTTTCTTTATTTTAAAATCATGTTTCCTATTGACATATGCAACTAGAATGAGCTTTCATTACTTTTATGCATGTCAACAGCACTCACTGAGATTAAACTGCAACAAAAATAACCTGCCAGCTCTTAAGAAAAGTTTAAAGAGTAAGTGAAAAAAATTCATAATTTACTGTAATTTTTACAGAATTTCATTTTCAGGTTTTGTTATTCATATGCATTTAATAATTCCCTTCATTTTCTTCAAGCCATGAGGTAAAATTTGAGGGGATTATTTGCACCCTAAAAACAAAACCAAAAAAATCCCTACTCAAATCAAAGCAATTTTAAGTCAAATTGACATTAAAATTAAAGATATTCACAGTTAAATATTGACAGTTATTATACTTCAAAGGTAATAAATATACAAATATTTTGACAGGATATCTTGAAGCTGAAGGAACTCTGAATTTCATATTTTCAAATATTTGAATCATCAAGGCTTGAATACTGTACTGAATTCTCAGATAGGTAGAATTTTTCAGTACCTGTTTGAATGTGTAAATATAAAGAACGATAATATATTCATTAAACTCCATAGTCCTCATCAGAACTACTATTCATCAATTCATACTAGCAGCAGGAAGTGTTTGCCATACAGAAATCTTCAATATACTTTCCAGATTAAGAAAAATATCTTTTCAAATCACTAACAAGTAAGTTAGGAAAACATTATTCTATTAGATTTTTCAAGCTGCCTTGGTGCTACCAAGTTGCTCTGCTTTTTTCCCCTCCCACTTTTGAAGTGCATATTTTCATTTAGAGCATTCTTAAATTCCATATTGATTAAAATAAAATTCCATTAGATTTAAAGCTAAGTCACTGAATAAGCAAGCTGATTTGCTTGATGATAAACACTGCCAATTATATCAGCTTCAACAGAAATCAGAGTGCTCTCCAGTCATGAAAATCAGAGAGTAACTTCAGAGACAAAAAAAAAAGTTTAAAAACAGTTTGAAAGTTGACAAAAACTCTCCTATTCTGCTGTACATCTTTAGTTGCTTTTGAAGAATCTTGCCATGAACATATCTTTTGCTTATCGTATTAGGATAAAGAGTTTTTCTCTTCATTTTAGACTAATGTTTTAACCTGCGTTTTTCAAACATGACACACAAAAGTTCACCAACTACTGCAGGAAACAGAAAGGCTGGTTCACTGGAAACTACCAAGCATTAGTAGGAGTAAAGCTGTTGCAGAGCACAGACCAGTGGGTGTGCCATTCTGACACACCAAAGCAGTATCAGACCAAGACAGCAGGGAACTTTTGGCCACATCCAAGGTCTTGACACAAGTCCCATACAAAAATCAGCCTGTGGTCTTTCCATGCAAGTAATAGTAAGATTCCAGCTCTGAGGTTTTGAACGTAGGCCATGGAACATTTGATATGGTTCTAAGAATAGGTGAAACTATTCATTACACACACCCTCAAAAACCAAACCACAAAAAACCCAGACCCAAAAAAACCTACAAGACTGTACCCATTCATGAACAAGAGAGGGTTAGTTAGAGTTCGTAGTTCAGGACAAAAGACTGAAAGCATGTTGCTAATTTATGATGGGCTTAAGTCTAGAATTTAGCACGATTATAAAACAGACAAGAATATGAACTGAAATCTAACATACAGGCAGCTTATGCCACCTTCACTCTGTTTCTGGGGTCAACTAACCAGGAGACAGCGGAGATGTAGGGCAAAAGTTGAGATTTTCTGTTGACAAGAAGTCAGAAGAACTCCACTTACTCACAAAACAGGCAATAAAAAGGTATTTTACCCTATAATATTTCCTTCTGATTAAGATAGTATGATCAAACTATTACCTTGCTTTTTTAATATAAAATATCATAAATAATTTGGCACTGAACCTTTGCTCATGCAGAATTTCTTTTTCGAAGATGTTTCAAACCCTTCTTGAAACTTTTGTATCCAAGTTCAGAGTAACAGGCCAGTTCTCTTAAATGTAATATTTTAAAAACTTTAATTTGACTTTGCTGTATGTTCTTCTTCCCCATTTACACTTCATTTTAATTTACTAGTCTCAATAATCACATACAGTCATATAATCAGAAAATTAATGCAATATATGCCTCAACTGTAGTGCACTGCTCTTTATTATTCATTACAGTGCATGTTTTGATACCTCTACCTATTTAAATCGAGACAAATTTAGTAATACTTCTTTACCTATTGCCATGGACATCTATTCTCTTTGGTAATGGTTTCTTGGATGCTTTTGGTTCCTAACTAAACAGCTGGAAGTCCTCAATATGACATAACTGTTTAAAATTACTTTTCATCTTTAATCTGAAAGCACAAAGGAAATAAAATTACTGGGGTTAAAATCAAAATTGTTTGTTCTCAGGATTCGCTTTAAACTAATTCAAAGGAGAAAGAACAATCCCTTTTCAGGGCTTGGGGATTTTCCCTTTAAACTTGCATGGGAGGAACACAGAGATCTTTTATGGTATCAAAAGTAGTAACTGGACATTTTATAAAACTGTTTTATGAAGATTTAAAGACAAGTTAATAATAGAACAGTATTTTGCAACCAGAGGTCAGCAATGGTTTCATAAAGGGCACAGGAGGGAGGGGAAAGAGTAGAAAATAAAATAAGAAATGCTTTTAAAATAATGCATTTGGTTGAGGAGACCAAAAAAAAAAAAAAAAAAATCTGGATACTACAGTGGCATCTGCATCTTCATAAGTGTGTAACGTGATTTTTGAAAGGCTGGCATTCTTTACTGATGAAGTATAGTAAGTCCCTTCTTCTGCTAGACCTTTCTGATTTCCATTGAAATGCCTTATTTAACTTGCTATAGCCCCTGCACAAGTGTGTGTGTGGGGCAAGTATGCAGGTCACAGAACATACTGATGTGTAGCTTCAGTACTCAGACACTGAAGAACCTGAAGTACTAATTTTTTTTTTTACTTGCCTTTAGTAATAAAAATGTAGGACAATACTTCATTAGAATAAAATATCTTTGTGTTCATACTATACACAAGTATTGACAATTAAAAACGAGTACTATGCCAAGCTTTTGTCCTAATAGACTATTTATTTGGTATCTGTAACATAAACCAAGCAAGAATTCATACTAAAAACAGAATAAACAGCATGTTTTAAAGCAAATGTTGTCTACAGAGTTCTAAATGAAAAATCTAAAACTGCAATACTTACAAGCAGCCACTTGCTGCTGAAACCAGGGCATGAATTATTACATGGCAATTGCAGTGGAACATCTGCATACCACCTCCATAAGGCACATATACATTTGGTACTGGCCTCAGTAGCTCAGCACTTGAACCTGTATTACACAATGTCTTGTGCATTTCCAAGAGGCTGAACTCTTACAAAAAACATGAAGGTGTCTTACTTTTAAATTTTTAATATTAAATCTCAGCCAGTGCCTGATCAGCTAGAATGCTTCTCCAGTGTTACTACTGCAGGTTGTTTAATTCCTAGGATAAATATCTGCTAAAAGAATTGCCTTAGTCATACTTAATACATACCACTTCTGCTTAAGTTTGTAATTCCCAGTTCTTAAGCATTTCACACTGCTCACATACCCCAAACTGCAAAACAGTGCCATCACTGAAGTTCTCAAATAACCAGTATAAAAGGTCCTGACTACTAGATTAAATTAACAAGAGGAGGCAAGCTTTTACTTTTAAAACTTTTTAAAACCTTTTAAACTAATTATAGAAAGAAACCAAATGACTCTTAAACAAAATAATTTACAGAGCATGCAATTAAAAGGACCAGCATGAGCAAGAGATGTTCTCAAGGGTGACACTTGAGTACCCAGAAAGCAGCACCCTGATACACATACAAGCACATACAATGCCAAAGTTTGCTGTCTCTCTCTCAGCATAGGTTGAGAAAAGACTTGCATAAATATTTCCATACAATTCCCTAGGTCAAGACAGTACAGTTACATGCAACTTCTCCTTGAAACAGTGAAACTTGCTGAAGAATCAGAACTGATTTTTTAAGCACTTTAAAATAATGAACAAAACTCGCACCCAAACCAAATTAAAAAAAACGAAATCTGAAAGTAAGTTACAAAATGTTCAAGATAGTTACATACAAGAAGCTGTGGATTAACAAATTCCCAGAAGCCATATAAGCACCAGAACTTCTTCAGGTTAAGATCAGTACTTACACCCCTCTACAGTACTGAATGTGACCAAAAGAGGTAAGTTATCTCTCCCACAGCTCTATAGCCAGAACTTTACTAATGACTTATTTTAAAGATGAATGGAAACACTATAGCATTTGAAGGTTAAAAATGCCAATTGTACAAAAAAATAAACCCCCCACCTGGGAACTGATGTAGGAGATATTCCTGCAATGCTTTCAAGGATTTTCATCATTGCAGAGATGATTTCAGCATTTGATAGTACAAATTTTAAATGTCTTTAAAAAACCCCTAACATTCTAACATTCCTCTAGCCCCATAAAAGCATAATCCATGCAGATAAGTCAACATACAACAATGATAAATTACAAGGTTTGACTGTGAATGTGTGCGGGATGGACAGACACAGGGACGGAGACTGGGAAGGAGGGGAGCACAAGGGAAGTTATTTTAACATCAATTTGGGGAACACTCTTGCAAACTTGAATCATATAGTAACATCTAAATCACAGTAAAAAGAACAACAACAGTCTTCCCTTAAAGTGGGTGAAGTAGAGAAGCAATGTTGTACTTCAGAAGTTCTTGGATTTCAAGGGATGTTGCTTAGTGTTTACTCCAGTTTCAATTATTCTTCCCAAGCCTTGCATAAGGGGTTATTGCTTGGATCAAGTTTTTGCCATCAGTTAACACTTGTAAGAGAATGGATTATGAAGTTGTGAAGACTTTTATCTATGGAGTAAAATCAAAGCAAACTAGGATTTTCTCACAGATAAAAAGATTTGAAATACTAGGTACTGCCACAAGTAAAGGGGAGGGGGTGGGAGGATGGGGGACAAGCAGTAATGAACTTGTTCTACGTAAAGGATGGATTCTTGTAGTAGAATCTTTCTGTTCATTAAAGATGCTAATCACAAAGACTAACAAAGGACCACATCTCCAATTAAATTACATCCCAGAATGTTATTCTTTCACACAAGTTCATCCCTCAGTAATTTTCATATCTCAAGAAGTACAGAGATCATCAAGAAATCTGCTCTCTATACAACTCCAGGGAAAACTCTGGTTCACAACTACCAACAACTTAGCTTTGTGTTGAATGCCAATGCCATTGGCTTCTTAGAATAACTGCTCACTTCTGAAACAGAGTCAGTAGATATGTAGGACATCCCAAAATGACAAGTTTTCTTTTCTTATATTTACTTGAGCTGAGAGATGCCTTTTGTTTAAAAACAAACAAACAAACAAGCATAAAAAAGACTTTTAATGGTTGTTTGTTTGTGATTAACTAATTAACTACATAAATAAAATCTATGTAGTGCAACCTGCACCCACATACAATGGCAAATAACAATTTCTGTATCTCCTAACAAACCCCATAAGAAACATGCTTTCAGCAGTTTTCCTGAAAGACTGATGGCAGGGAAGAGACTTCAAAAAAGGAATTTTGCCTGTACCTGTTCATTTGTGGGGTTTTAATTATAGACTTTTGAGTCTACTTTGCTTCTTACAGGCACAGAGACAGACAACAGCTGCTGGGAAAACTCTATTCTCATTTTCAACTTATGCCAATGAGATGCCCACGAGACTTAGAGAGCTGGTAACTCCTACTTTAAAATCCCGCACCCAGTACACACAAAATTTCTTCACAAGGAAGTTGTTTCTAGTAAGAGAGGGCAGAAGGCTAATACTGTACTGATCCTTTTCAGCCTGTATATTATGAAGTAGTATTTACTGAAAACTGATATTCCCTTAAAAGATGTTATAGATGAAGTGATCAAAAGGGAGAAACAAGAAGTAATTAAAAAAAATTTACATCGACAGTTTGGAGCAATAAGACCTCCTCTGACTCTGAAAAGTTTATGATCTCTGAGAAACCAATTCAAGCAAAATCAGAGCACCCTCAATTAGAAAATCAGGAAAGAAAGGGATTTACAATGGTTGCTCCCAGTCCTGTCCATCCTGTCCCTCCACATCTTCTAGCTAATAGACACAAGCAGCCTTCTGGCAATTCTTTATTATATTTGCACCTGAACATTATAAATTTCAAAGCTTCTTGTATTCAGTAATATCACTCTATGCATGCATTCACCTACTGTTTTCTTTCCCAGAGGGGTAAGCCCATCTTCCAAACCCTAAATACACGAAAGACACACGCAAAATTGAATCAAGAGTTTCATTTGAAGCTTTCTTACATGTGCCTTTGTGAGAACACACCTATCCATAAACACATACATATGTATGTTAAGCCAGAAAGTGTACGGAGCTGTTGTTTAGGTTGCAAACTATTCTGTGAGGAAGGGTCAAATGCCTTATTGCACACATTTCACACTAGCATCCAAAACTTAGCAGAATCATCTGGGCTTTTTTAACTCTTCAGTGTAGCAGTAGAAAACTCGGACACAAAAGACAAGGTGTGAGCCCATCATTCAGAAGTTACACACATTCTCTTGTCTCTGTCGTGAAACAGGTATATCACTCCTCTTCAGATACTTATGAAACAAATATTTCTGTTTACATGGTCAGAATTCACTGAATGTTTAATGCTCTTAAGGAAATCTTCATGGCTTAATATAACTTAAGAGAAGACACCTGGACTTCATGAACTAGGGCACTGCTGCCACTGACATGCTGCCCCTAGCCCAGAAACATTTATTTGGAGTTGGATGATGTAGCTTGAACACCACAAACAGAAGGAAAGTAGAGGAAGAAAGTCCAGGACATGTATCATCTAACAACAATCCTGGTGGTCTTCCTGCTTATTTTTCCTAGCCAAATCACACAAAATTTTCAGCTGAAATTATTTGGTTCCAAGTCTTTTATAAATCCATAAAATTACTAGTTAAGGATGCTGTGGGTGGGAGGCAAAATGAAGCCCTCAAAAGCAATGCTAACAGGAAAAAAAACCTCATGGAATTCTGGTTTTAGAGATAGCCTGTTTGGCTTACTTTTCACCTTCAAGTGTTCAATATGCAATATGAAGAGCCATTAGGATCATGAAACATGGAAGTTATCTTTCTGACCCACTTCTGTGTAACACTGCATTACATAATGGCACAAGGGCAACAAAAAGAGTCAAGTCCTCTCTTTGTCAAGGACTCTGGCTCATTTAGTATTTGTTAGCAGGCTCAATAAATATTTGAAACAGGACTGGAAAACTATGCTATCAGTCTGACATTCTTCCCCACCCTTTTGTCCCACCCAAACAGAGGAGACTGGCAGGGGTTATTGTTGCTCTGCACAGTAGACTTGAAACAACTTCATTTCAACTTTTTTCACACTTTTTAACATCATTATAACACCAATATTGCAAACTCTCTACTTAGCATACAAAACCTTTACCAAATATTCCCATTTATTATCATAATTTATTTTCAACTATGACTCATTAAAGCCACAGAAATACAATATAAACTTTTGTTTGGCCATGGTTCACTTTTTATGACATTATGCATGTTAAATATTTCTACATGCCAAACACAAATGCAGTAACTGCATCCAAGCCTGTTCCATGGAAGAATGAATGGTTTGCACAAGTGTTCCCAAGTTCAATTGAAAATATGTAGGTTTTTAAAACTCACTGTGTTGGTGGCATCATCTAGAGCAATAGGTGTTCAACCTCTACATTTCAATTCACTCCCAGACAGTGACAACCAATGACAAATAAATAAAATACCACAAGCAGGAATGCAACAATCTTCGCCTGCAGAAGCGCCACAGCAACAGGCAGATTACAAAGCAAAACCCAAAAGTTGCTATGCCAGGTTGTGCAGGGTAGAAAGCATAATGCAACAATTTCCATTAGCACCATTGCTTGAACACAATTTGCAAGAGCAGAGCCTCTCTCAGAAGTTTACAAGGACATTTTGTAACTTGTTCAGCAACGGAGATATGTCCAGCTTCCATCTCTCCTTCTTCCTGCTGCTGTTCTACATGCGGATGAGGGAGATGTAAGCAAAAAAACAGAAGCTAGTACAAGGAATGTAGTTTACACTGAGAAATACAATACATAGTCTGAAAGGATTTTTAAAAAACCCTCATAGTACCAAACTGACGGTGAGTATACATAGTGCAGACTTACATCACTAATTCATCTGTTGTCTTCAACTGTGTTTCATAAGGAGGAAGGATGTTTATGGAAGTCAGACTACAATGCTTTAATCTGGCCCAGTAGCTTTACATTTTACACACTGTGGGTACTAGAAGTAGACTGAAGAGGAAAAACCTTTAAACCTACATTAGACTAGTAGACTGCTTGTGCCTTTAAAATGAAGCATGGGAAGTTACACACAAGTAAAACAAACACAACTCCTCTAGTTTTCTCTCAACTTCTTCAAAGATATTTAATTATAAGCACTTTTTCTTCTTTAAACTTAACCTTTTATATGTTCTTCCGTTTTGTTTCATGCAGCTGCTAATTTGTATATATATCTAATAATGGCCAGACTTCGTGAACGAAGATCTGGGGAAGGGCTCTCCCCACGTGGGTGCGCCCTTCCAGCCTGTGCAGTGGATTTTTCAGGTGAGGCACAGGGTGCGCAGAACTGGCCCCACCGTTTCAGTCCTAAGGTCCATTTGCCACGGCCGAGCGAGCTTGGACAGTGACAGTGAAATCCTCGGGACTGGCTACAGCACCCGGTACTAACCGGGGCTGGCCCTGCTGAGCATCCGAGATCTGACGGGATCGGATGGCAGGGAGGCATTTAACTCCCATGGGGACGGTCCCACTGCTAATTCGTAACTAGAAATGTTACAAGTGAGTAAAAACTTAGCTAAAAGAAGCATAAACATATGGATGAGGAAAAATTATGATAGAGACAGCTGAAGAGTAAGGAGGGAGAACTACTTAAAATTTGCAAGAACAAAAACTTATCTGAAACCAAACTGCCTAAATCTTACCACAGGAGTACCTTCACAAGGTATGGGACTGTAAACTACTGCACTAATAGGAAATGTTTGCAAAGCTTAAATATCTACTTCATCCATCCATCTTCTCCACTGAAAATAAAATATGTACAATTTATGATTTAGCCAAACTGCAATTTTTTATGTTTTCCTGTTACACTGAGAGCTAGTCATGCTATTTCATGTGTAGTTTTGAATAATTTCAACTTGTTCTTCATTTAAACAAGAGAAGTGCAACAGCACTTACTTGTGGACAAGTGCAAGTTCCCAGGAAGGATACTGAAATGTCTGTTCTGCATTGCGTTTTAAGTTTTTCCTTGAAATATAAACACTTGTAGCTCATGATACTTTCTCCAGAAACTTGATTTGCAACTATTATCTGAGATGAATGAGTAGTTCTACACTTCTCTCTGCAAGGACAACTGCCTTTTTAAGAGATAAAATTTCTACAGCAGGCTACACAGGAGACTCACTGTTCTCGTCACGATGCTCTGAACTTTAAATGAATGCAAGACAACACTTAAGAGTAGAACTTTACATGAGGATAAATGGAAAAACCTAAATAGTTAGAGATACAAGTGTAGGTTACGTAAACCAAGAAGCTGCTCAGGTAGATTATGGAACAACAAGCAATACATATATAAGCCTGTACTAAAAACACTTCCCCCACCTCCCAAATATGAACAGCTCCCAGATAATCATAGAATATCCTGAGTTGAAAGGGACCCACAAAGATCACTGAAAACAACTCCTATAAAATGTATATTTAGCAGTTCAAGAAACTTAGTCACCAACTGCCAATAAATACCACTTGAAGATCAAAATCCCACCCTGAATTGATAAGATGTTGGAAGAATCATACTTTAACCCCTTAATCTCCAACTTCCCTATGAACAATGGATCTTAGCAAAATACAGAGGTATGCAACAGCACGTTAAACACTAAAGCCCATGCATATTAACAGAGGTATCACAGACAGTTTGAAAAATCTTAACAGATACGAGGAGATTTTTACAAAGACTCAGTATCTGTTTTATGGTAATGCTCTCCCTTTCCAACTTACAGTCCACCCACCTCCAAAACCCCCAAAACACCACCACAAAATTATGAAATGTATTTATCTCATTTTTTTTCTATTTTCAGTAGAGAAACAGAATGCTGCAATTTAAAAAAAGAAAAAAAAAAAGAGAAAAGGTCAAATATCAGTCTGAGTTTCAATATCTAAATTTAAGTATTAACCTTCATTCTGCCCCCTCATTCCTGCATCTCATCTAAATTAGGAGACACAGATCATCACTATTTAAAACGGAGCTACAGGTCCAAAACCAGTTAATTATTTCAGACTGCAAAACACAAGGTCTTCTGTGCTAATATTGTAGGGCTCTTCTATTGGCAGTTACACACAACTCTATTAGTTACCACATCTCTCAGTTGAGAACCCAGGACAACACAGTTATGGATCAAGGCCATCTCCACACGTAATCCCACCAGCAGCCCAACACCACTACACTTCTACACCTGACATTTGAAACTTCTCTCACTTTTGGTGCATGTAAATACACACCACCCTGTCAACAAGTGTGTCGGGTCACTATAAACAAAACAATTTCAGTAAAAGGGGCTGTTAGTAAAGCTCTTGGATCACTGGAAAGATAAGCCAAGCTAATAGGTGGCAGCATTATTTTTGCTGAGAGGTTTTTTCCTCAGCACAATCCCTGCAACAGTATTACAGTCTCGCCGATGTTCCTTAAAGTCAGGTTTCTCCTCGCTTCAAACTTTGCTCAAGGAACATCACGGGACAGAGGGGTGTATCAGGTTTGCATTGCAAGGTGTTGGCAGTGGCACGCCACAGTGGTAGCTTCTGTGAGAAGATGCCAGAAGCTTCCCCCGTATCTGACAGAGCCAATGCCAGCTAGTTCCAAGGCAGACCTGCCAATGGCCAAGGCTGAGCCCTTCAGCAGGGGCAGTAGCACCTCTGGAATAAAGTATTTAAGAAGGGGGAAAACTGCCTGGAATAACAGCAGCAGAGAGTGTGTTTATGTGAGAGAAACAACTCTGCAGACATCAAGGGCAGTAAAAGGAGAGGGAGGAAGTGCTGCAGGCACCAGAACAGAGATTGGCCTGCAGCTTATGGTGAAGACCATAGTGAGGTAGCTGTGCACCTGCAGCTCCACAACGGAAAAAATATTCACCTGCAGCCCATGGAGAACCCCGTGCCAGAGCAGGTGGATGCCCAAAGGAGGCTTTCACCCAGTAAGAACTATATGCTGGAGCAGGTTCCTGACAGGACTTGTGGACCCTTTCAGAAAGAGCCCATGCTGGAGCCGGTTTGCTGGCACATCTTGTGACCCCGCAGGAGACCCACCACAAAGGGAATCCTATCTTAACTTTAGTAGGGGACCTATCTTCCCAGAACACACAGATCCTCTAATACATTAGGACACAGACTAATGTAATTAACAGACTACTGTAATTAGTTCAGCAACCTCCTTACCTTCTCAAAATAGGGGACATGTCTAATATGCCCTGCTTCCCAGCTGCACTCCCATCCTAGGTGGATAAACATTACATACTCTTTCTGCTTCTTGAGTCAATAAGACAATTCCTTACATTGTAGAAACTACTGCTTTGGCTGCTTTTCATGCTGGAGTGCAAAACCAGACTCCCAGGCACAACTGTGAGTTCAGTGAACAGACGACCAGCTGGTAGGAAAAAAATATGAATTACAGTTTGTAATCATCCTTGAAGACTGCTAGCATTAACTTCATTCATGAGCTGCAACCTTAAAGACCAGCAGAAACTGGTGGACACAATGGCCTGAGGAATCTCCACAGGCACAGTTGGTAGCAATACATCGAGGGAGCACAGTTGTACTGAGAGACTACAGTCTCCTGCAGAAGCATTTTTCTTCCATATACTGAAGTGCCTTAAGATGGTACTTGAAAGCTTGACAAACACAAACTATTACAGCTTGAAGAACTTGGATAATCTGAGTCTTTTCACTTTCTGAACAACTACACTGCTTAGCTTTCCATGACCTTTACACATACTGAAAGCTTTATAGCTGACAGACTTCAGAGCACAAGTATCTAACGGTATTCATCATTATTATTCCAATAATTTGTCTGTTTGGGTATGCTGTCACTATTTGTCATCCTGAAGAGTGTGAGAAAAGGTTATTAATTCAAACAGACAGAAAAAAAGATTCACACATTTCTGCATGCGCCTATTTTCACATTACTCAAGCCAGACCATTTCCGGATGTGGTCCTGCTATGAAGGCCTAGTTTTAAAATCTTGACAGATATGATTCAGATATATTAATACCATAACATTATACTGACAAAAGCTGCCTTTCAAATTTACTTTGCTCAGGAAATACTGTAACATGTACCTCTGTAAATTTTTATTTTCCTAATAAAATCCGAATTTAATTTAGGAGCATCCTCAGTAATAACACCACTTCTAGTTATACCTCAAGTGTACAGATGCTCTCCATCAAGAGCATTACTCAGAGTTATATAGTACTTCACACAACATCTGTAAAACACTCAGAGGAACTCATTCCACCTCACGATTTACTCAAACCATGAGTAGTTTTGACTTTTCTTCTGAAACTGCATTCCATGGAGTTAGTTTGATATGCTCTGATAACTTGTGTTCTTGTTATATGAGGCATCTCTAGTATCACAGTTGGGTTTACTACTGGTAAAACTATCATTCAAATTCTAATTTTCTGTTTAATTAGGTAAACAAGCTGGTTCAAGTACTTCCATTTTTTAAAAGTACACAAAATAAAGAACAGCCTCGGTAAAAGCCTAAAATAATTATAATCAATTTTCAAAATGGCTCCGCTTGAGGGATTGCACTCAGAAGCTCCAGTCCATCACAACCCTTAAAAAACCAGCAAAGTTTAATTTCCCCATCTCTTTGTGGCATCTCAAACTTAGCAGTACAATTACTCTATAGACTTTGCATTTTCTCTACAGTCTGGGAAGATTTAACATCTCTTGCATATGCTTTCTCAAGTAGATTTAAGTTCTAACACATCCTACAACTTACCTCTAAACTTTCAACAAGGATGTCCATACACTTAGAAGGAATCAGGGTACCCTATGAAAAGCAATTAACCAAGCCCAAGTTTTAACTTCTGATCATGTTATTTACCTAAAAGGAACCTTAAGTCAGAAATTAAAATAAGGCATCAGGAGCTAAATGCTGGCAAGAAGTTTCAAAGGCTCATGAAAAAATAACATTTGGTCCCCACTACTTAAAATGGCCATCATAACTTTTGTTAAGCCATGGAATAAGCAGTATAGCCAAAACAGTGAGCTATTTGTGAGGACAATAACCAACATTCAAATCAATGTTAAGAGACTAAAAATAGGTGAAACTCCTTTGGACCAAGCCTTTGAAGAGCTCTCCATCTAATTCTAGGGAAACTCTTTAAATCTGGCCTTAAATAGACAACATGGAACTTCCTCAGTTATCTACTTCACTGCAAGAAGCTGGTGAGTATCTCTACCAACAAAACAAACAAGTAATTTCACATCAGCCTACAAAGTGCTTTTAAAAATTATATAAAAATGGCCATCAAAAGCAGCAAGTAATATCCTAAACATTAGATAGGTATGTTCTTGGTAAGTACAGAAAGCAGATTACCATTGTTGTACAGAATTTTCCATAGTAACCTAATCCCTAACAGCCATCTGCTGTAAGGGGTTGGAGGTTGCTGAAAATATTCAGGGGATGCAAATTACCTTATTAGCTCTAAGTTATAGAGTTACATTCAAAGGCACAGTAAGTGGGAGATGCTCTACATAAAATATCAGTGAAATGAAAAAAACCCACAAACAAACAAAACCCCACAGAAATGAAACCCCAAACAAACCAAAACCAAACACATGCTCTTCATTCACCATCAGGCAACCTTAAAGTCAGTGCCTATTACTGATTCAGAAGAGGGATACTGATTACCAGAGCTAGACAGCACCAAAAACTGAACACAACTCTCCATTTCAACCTGATGTCAGTACAGGAGTGAAAGACAATAGGAAAAAAATGAAGATGAGATTTATTTTTCCTTCATAAGGTGAACAGATTTTTACTCACTACTGTCCTTTTGGGGTAACAGGGAAGAGCAAGCATGTAATTTGGGAGGAAACAATGTGTGTTTGTTGCGAGGAAGACACACACCAAACCTCCAAATCCTTCAAAGCAGACAGTTACAGCAAGGTTAAAAGCAGTCACATCTTTGACTTTGTCAGCAAGTCCTTTACGCACATTTGCACATTAGTGGAGAAAGAAGAAAAAAAAAGAAAAAGAAAGGTGGAAAAATGACTAACAAAACCAGTAGTGAGTTTCAGTGTGGAAATATTGAGGTGGTTACATTACATAGAAAATGCCAGGCTTCCTCACAGCTAGCTAAGTTGAGCTCAATTTCTGTACCTTGAGAAGTTTCTTGAAGAGTGTAATACAAGACAGGCATTCATTTCTTCAACAAAGCAGATCTAGCTGATTAAAGATGTGTTGGTTATGCTTACTTAAAGAATGCTTATTCTTCAATACCACACATCCTTCAATACTCTGAGACAGGATTATACAAGGAAATCTTATTCTAAGTCCTCCTCATGATTTGACCATGCTTTCAACAAAACTGGCTGTGGTATGCTTCATGCTTCAAGTTGTAAGTTTCGATTGTTCAGTGTTAGATACACCATGAATTACGCTTTTCCAACATCAAAAACATAACTTTTACTTTATTTAACATGAGAATGAAGGCAACTTAATTGAGGATTTTCTGAGACATGGCCACAATTTTCATACCTCCTCACTCAAGATGCAAAGGCTGCTCCACTTAATGCATTGAAAAGAGCCATTGTAAACTTAAACTCAGGTTTAAGTCACTATAAATGTAAACTCAGGTGAAAACAGCTGCCTAGCTGAACTGAGATAGGTGTCTACCACAGCAGAAGCCAGCAAGCGAAAAAGTGTTATTCTCCATCCTTGGGAGCTGCTGAGGTACAGCAACCAAGTCAACTAAGTTGAATGACTACAGGTAGCTCAGAGAAGCAGATATATTAAATCAACACCATCCCTTTCCTAAACATACACACAGAGAAATATTCACATACAACCCATACATTGCATGCCCATACATTGAGACAGATAACATAAAACACCCTCAGGCTACAATTATTCAGTCCCAGAAGCACTTGATGAACACAGTAGTACGTGAGGAACACCACCAAGAACTCTGGGGAAAAACATGAAGTCTCATTTTATTCTGTCATAGAAGACCAAAATCTTCAAATGCATCTGAAACCAATTTTTCTAGAAAAGCTCTCAAAGCTGCTTTAGCAGATATTCAAGTGCTGTACACGCTACAGATCTCACATCTTGTAAAATGAATGTGATAAACATAATGTGTATTACAATTGTGCATCCCTCTAATCCAAAGACTCAGTTAAACCATACTGCACGTTCGGTTTGCCTGATCACTTAAAAGGTTGTACACCTTCCACAGCCATGCAGAAGTTCTGGAGAGACAGGAGCAATGTACTTGCTCTCCTTTAATTCCCCAGCAAAACCCATTCAACACATTTACACATGCACTGTACAGAGAATTCGCAATCTTAACACAAATTTCTGTGTATGTTACCTCATATTGTACAGAAAACAGATGAAAGAAAAAAAAATCTCTGTTCTAGTATTTTAAATTCAGTCCTAGAATGTACACATCCAGAATTCCAAAATCAATATTTACATGAAGAGAAAAATTACTATCAGGTTAAATTCTGCTGAGACACAAAGAAATTAAATATAAACAAACAACAACAAAATAATCAAAAAAACAACTCCAACTGTCTGAAGATGCTGATCTCTGTCCACCAGACAAAAGTTCCTAGGCTGAATTTCTTCCTTCAATGTTTTCTTTTAGATAAATTCTCTGAGAGGAAGATGTAGTTAACATGAAAAAGACAAAAGCTTAATTGTTCCTGGATTCATTATTAGAGACCATCTGTGAAACTTTAAAGGAGGCCATTTCTTCAGGAATTGGTACAACTCAAGAGGTGTGAAAGTGGTTCTGGGCACATCCCACGTCTTTCAGAGGCATCACTACTGTAAAGTAAAAAGTTTTCAGCAAGGGGTGAAGTAGTGATGCCAGTAAAGGTTCCTAACAGAAAATGGATACAACAGTGACAGCCAGAAAAGCCTACCAAATAGCCTCCCGAATCTCATTTTTATATAAAGCCAGAAATACTCTGAGACATTTTTTCTCTATTGTCAGAAAACACTCTCCAGTTCTTCGAAATCTGTGTCATATTTTCTGGAGTGTAAGTGATAACATATACTAACGAGCATAAATTTAAGGAAAAAGTGTCAACTTCCTCAAGGGTATGACGCTATCTTAATTTTAGCTTTTTAGTGTGAGGACATTAATCTTGAGATTTTAAACCACAATGAAAGCAAGGAAAAAACCCACAGACTAAAAAAGTTTCCTACTATTCTTTTGGGGTAACCAAAATAACAGGCTAACGTTTAACCAAAGTTACCTCCCTGAAATGGTATTAAAACAATTTCACAAATAGTTTCCTCTAGAACCTCTTGCTCAAAATTCTTGTATGTTTTGCATGGTTTTGTTCACAGAGATATAAAAAGGATGTTACTCCTCAACACACATGAAGAAGCCATAGTCTGGATCTCTCAGCTTCTAGATCTCGTGTGTTTTACTTTTAGATGCAAGATAAGGTCTTGCACTATTCCCTAGAAGGGAACAAAGGCTTTAACATGAAGTCTATCACAAGCTGAACAGAAGGATTACAATTGTGAAGAGTCACAAGGGGTACAACTATCCCATATACTTAATTTTCCCATCATGATTTGTTTTGCTATACAACGATCCTCAGTGTAACAGAAAATACAAAAGTCCTTTGTGCAGAGGGCAAGTGTAGTTGAAATAGTGCCAAAAAGACGGACATGCTTTTTGCTCCATCTGCCTGCTAAAAACCACAGAAGCAATCAGGCAGCTGTCTCTGCTGTGGATGTCTAATATACAGAAGTTCCTGAAAGACTCACAAAGGTCCCCAAACCCATACCCACATGCAAACCCACAGCAAAGAAAATGTAATGCCATCCCCTAGAAGGGAGTGGAAGACAGAAAGTATAAGAAACTCCATGCAAATATTTTTTGTTGTTGTTGTTGTTGTTTAGTAAGGATGAGAGGGAGCTCTATAACCTGCTACAGTGGCAAGTAAAAGTCTCAGCAGTAACTCCATGTCTGACTAGCAGTGGCAGTACTCTTACACTCAAGGAAATTCAGCATGACTATCATGACATTAAGAAAATGCCACAGGTAAATCACTGTTTTAAGAAGCAATTATCTCATGGGCTTTTGGTAAATGCTGCCACCTTATCAGCAAACCCTAAACCAAACAAAAACAAATACACAGAGTCTAGGAGGGGGGGAGGGAGATGCCCACAACAGAAATGCTACTGCCACCTTTTCCTTTTGAAATACAGCAATGCCTTAAAGAGGATAAAGCCTAAACAGACATAAATGAAAAGGAAACCTTAAAAATGTATTTAGTACCACCTCTATAAAACCGTATTATTCTATGCTGTTTACATCTGCCTAAGTGAAAGATACACTTAGCCACTGGAGGGCTCTTAAATCTGAAGACGTACATATTGGTGCTTTACTTCAAGTTTTTTTTTATTTCCTTCTCAGAACTGAAAAGCGCAAATTGTGACTCTTCAGCATGTATTTAACACTGCTATTACACTTTGATCTCAAACCTATGTACATGCTTTGCTTTTAAACCCCTTAATCCCTCCCAAAATTCACATAGTTATGTGTCCTGGTACCATGATAGGTGGGGCTTCTTTTGTAATACAGAAGTAGAAGAGTGTTCCCAGCTGCCTGACCTTAATGAAGCTGGAATATCTCAGGACTTGCAAGGAAAAAACTCAACATCTATTTTTATCAAATTTACACTCAGTTCATGTAGAAAAATATTTAAAAGGGAACACCAAGATATAACCCAGCCTGTTATCTTTATCCCCTCAGGTTACTTATTTTTGAACTGTAGTGGCTTCAGCCTCTTTGCCACCCAGTTACTGGAAATCAGACTTCTTCTTGGCAGTGCCACAATTGAATGTTCCAACACATGAGGCAGCACAGGCTTGCGTGCTCTACTACTGATCAGAACTGACTCTCCAATATTTAATACAGACAGATAGCTTGGGAAAGAATGACATTTTTTAGGTAAAGAAACTGAAGGTGCCTGTTTTGATACTGCTCCTGAAGTGTTATACATGACTTGCAGAACTGTGTAAGAAATTAAAAGACAGCACAAAAGTTAAAAACACACAACAAACCACGAAAGCGAACAAAACGGAATGCTATCAACTGTGATTTCAAGTTTGGTAGTAATACTTCAGTTACTTTTTGCTACAAGTTACATTCCTTTATACCACCAAATGCCCCGAAAATCACTAAAGAACAGCCTACTTAAACAAGCAGCATAATTAACAGCATAATTAATAGTACTTGATACTTTTTTTTCTTTTTTCACTTCCCTAAGTTCTCTACTTAATGGCAGGGTTGTTGGTTTTTTTTTTGTTGTTGTTATTTTTTTTTTTTTTTTTTTTTTTTTTTGCGGGTGGTATTT
>JAWWEU010000081.1:14223111-14256126 GCA_035583155.1 Acropternis orthonyx
TTTTTGTTTTTTTTTTTTTTTTTTTTTTTAGGTGGTATTTTATTTTATTTTATTTTTTGGGGGGGTTTTTTTGAGAAGTGGATGTTAGACCCTGGGTATGCTTCTGCCCTGAAATATTGAATCATAGAACAGATTGGGCTGAAAGAGGCCTTTAAAGGTCAAACTTCTGCATGTGCTGCTATTGCCATCCCTCCCATGGCAGAACATAATGAAGTATTTTATTGTGACTGGCTACAGATGGAACAGCCCCCCCCCCCCAAAAAAAAAAAAAAGGAATGAATATAATGAGACAGAAAAGTAGAGCATGTATGTTTCATATTTCTAATGCAGAGGAAATATTTCTGAAGTGAACCACAGTCTAGTCGAAGAGGTTTAGCCCTTGTTCAAGTTTTTGGTTTGGTTTTTCACTTTGTTCAAAGTCAAAACTCACAAGTTACTTCAAGTAGGCATGGTGTGTTAATTAGTTTTAAGCAGGTCATAAAAGAGTCATAGTTCACATACAAAGTAATTTAACCATTCACTAAAATCCTATTCAACAGGCAATGAAGCCTAACAAACTGCCTCTTCCCGAGGTCTAGCAAAGACAAGCTCCAAACACTCCTGAAGTGAAAATGTACACATTGACCTTTGTTAGCAAAACGTGTCCAACATGGAATTTACAGCCAAACTGATTTTCCCACTTTAGCTGCCCACCCCCCCAGCAAATGGAGCATTAAAATCACTGTCAGAAAAACTTAAGTGAACTTTTTCACAACTTGTCCAACCATAAAACGTATTTTCAGGAGGAGGAGGAAACCATTATTAACAGTTAACCACTACAAAAAATTACTGCCAATCCATGTGCATTAAGCCAGTCTCAAATCCATACAAGTCAATTAACATCTCTCTCCCACAAAAGAGGGGAAGTAAATGAATGGAAGATGAAAGGATGGAAGTACAGAAGACGCACAGGGAGAGACTCCCTTGAACATCATAAATTTAACATTCTTAAATTTCTGAATCATACAAATCTAGTTGCTTTAATACAGCTGACTATGACAAGTGTTAAATCTTAAATTTGTCTACTTGCTAAAAATCTCGTATTAATATTTTATTCTGTTACATAATGCTTCCTTCACAGAAATCTAAGTTCCAGAATCTTATACCTTTATGTAATACAGAGCTTACAATCCCCATCCTCAATCTTCCCCCACATTTCGCATTAAATTAAGATGAAACCAGTGTACCGTATCCCACAGGACAGTCTGCCATGTCTCCTTTCATGCCTGCTTCCCTGTGAACTCCTTTCACTGAAGCCCATCTCCATGCTCTAAAAGACAACCCTAGGCCATTCCTACTGCAAAGAAAAATCCCCAAGAAAAATTTTCCTACTTTTCTTCTTCACCCACAGTATGAGACAGAAGGAGATGAGCAGCTGAGGAGAACAACTTACAACAAACCAACAGTTGCGCAGAAGCATCTTCAACCCAGGTAAGTGCAAAGGAAATGGTTGTAAAATGCATGCAATAAATGGTTTTGAGAACATGGCTCCTTCTTCCATTGCTTTTCTGGTCACCCCCTAATTAAGTCACCTCCTTTGTTACTCTTTGACTAGCATGATGTCAAACACAGCTGTCAGAGGTACACTGAGACTTCAGTATAGCCTACAGCCTCTCAAGGTAGTGTTTATTGACAGTTACATGAATACTTTTCTTTAGCGTTTTGAGTTAGTCATAATGTCTGGCATAATTTCTTCAATGCATCACAGAGACAGGAGGTCCTTACAGGAGAATTAAGAACATGAATCTGCTTGGCTTGAGATTGGCTTACTATTAGCTGAAAACGAATGACAGTATTAAAAGTGTGAGGTTTACTAGGGAAAAATACAAACCAAGTTGGACCAAAAAGTAGAAAACATCTTATTCAAATGTTTTTAATTCTTGCTCAGGGCTGCTCTTTACACTCAGGCTTTATACTGTATGTTTAAATGTGTTGAGTCCCTACATTTGTATGGGAGTCTTTTCCTTCTGTCTTTGCCAGCTACTATTCCCTCAGAAAAAGCACCACACCAAGCACCGGTACTCAAAGTACAATTTCTGATAATTCCTTCTGCTTTTCTTATGCTCCTTTTATTAAAACAAAAAACTTAGAAGTTATGTTTCCCCTTGAATTAAAGCAGAGCATAAGTCATGTCATCTCTCCTGCAACTAGGCTGGTTCCCAGAAGCCTGAAGCTTTAGGCCTGGGATACCTCAACTCCATAAATCCCCCTATAGCTATGTCTGTCAGCTGCTCTTCTCTTTTCATATATAAAAGAATCTTTAAGCAGCATATGGCCTTGACTATGTGTGTACGTTCTGGCAGGTTCAGGCTAAAAGGGTTACAGGCCATTTGTCAAGCTGTATCACATTTCCTCCACGCCCTTCCTCTCGTGAGTAACCCAACACCACTCACAGCTCGACCCCGACGCCAAAGCACGGCCATGACCGAATGAAGGCTATTACTTGAACTGAGCATAATATGCTGGTGCACACACAGTGAGTCACGGCTATTAAAATCAAGGGCATGACACAGCAGAAGTTAAATTGATAAGGAATTAACAGTTAATCAGGCTTGAGGAGAAAAGCCTGGTTCTCCAAACTCACAGGGGGTTCAGCCTTCGGTTCTTGTGTTAGACAACCGCTGGAACCACAATGCACCAGCACAAAAGTGAGGTCATGTGACACCATCCTTCAGATTCACGGTAAGGAACACCACACTCCATGTGCTCAAGAATCCCATTCCACCCTGCAGTGTGAGATTTGTAACCAAAGGGCTTTGCCATTACAGTACAACCAGTCAAGTGATGACCTGCACTGTCTGCTTAAGAAAAGGACAGATCTAATAACATTTACTGGCTTATCTTACCATCTCCAAATGTGTCACAGGAAAATCAGAGTTTTGTTAATATAAACTCCCAAGTGATTCATGAAACTTCTGCTGCCATAGCTATATCATTCACGTGTCACACTACCACACTTGCCAACACCTTTTAAACCAATGCAATCAGGATGAATTTCCAATACACTATTGTCTTGCCTTGGGTGTCCTGCATGCTCGCGAGTACAGTAGTGCTTCACGATGAGGTATCGATGGATGGCTGGAATGTCAACCTTATTTCCCCCATCCATAGCTTCACAGACAAGTTTTCTGTATTTCATGATGAAATCCTTTTACTGAGCCAAACCTTCCCACTTCTAAATAGTGCATTTAAAGTGAGTCAATTGCAGATAACAGCAGACATCTCTTTTCTTATTCAAAATAAACAAAATAAATCTTTATGTTAAGACAGTGGTATGGCAATTGTGAGAGATCACACCAAAAGCTTGTTCTGTTTCACATAGGTAAGTGAGAAGGTAATTTACAAGAAATACTTCAGTATCAGGATAAGAACTTTTTCCACATCTTGGCCAGACACCTTCGGAGGAAAACAAAAAGTTACTTCTTAGTACATTTAGTTACGGTTGAGAAAATTCTGTGCATGCTTCCATACTGGGCAAAAGGCCATTAAGTTTCAGAACCTGAAATGTACAGGAATTGCAACACTACCAGAACAAGGAATGTGGAAATCCATCTTGTTTACTTAGTGCCTCTAAAATTGATCACTCCTAGATGACCTACAGGAACACTGAGTGAAATCATAATGATAAAGTACAGCATAATGCAAGGATATACTCTATAAATCTGCTTTGATATCTACGTGGGGAAATATGAAACAACTGGTTTCATAAAGCAACTTGTGAACAGGTGGCTGTAAACACAGCAAAAAGTTTTTTGTCCAAATACAATGGCATCCTGATGCTTGAGAAACAGCAAAAAGCCTTCGTTTGTAAATCTTCAGAACACCCCTATTTGAGTCCACAGCCCATACAGCAATACATATGCTGAACAATGAGATGCATCAACATTCAACCACAGATTCAGGATTTTCATCCTGTTCTACCAGCTCTGTCCTGATTTCTTATTCCAAATGACTGTGTGGCAATACTTGGACAATGAGAATATACCAGTGACTACTTTCCAGATCTTACTGAAAGTTACTTCTCATATGCCCCAAAAGAGAGAATCCTCTCATGATACAAGGCCAAGCAGTTATCTGGAGAAAACACTCTTGCCTTGGGACAGGTTATTTTAGGAATTGCTTACCCTTTTTCTAATGGAAAGGTATGAGCTTAAATACAAGTAGCAAATTACAAAACTTGGCTTCTGAAGATATTTCTGGGCAGAAAGGTTGTCCAAATTGTTAAGTATACCATTAAAAGCATTTAGAGCAAACAGAAGGACCAACCACAGGAATGCTCACTCCAGCCTAAGTACTATTCCTACACCTCAAGAAGCTAAGAGTTCACCAGCTGAAGCACACATTACCTTCACTTACTTGTGGTTCTCTCTCTCCTCTGTTCACTAACATTCACTAAAGTAGAGCAAGTTGAGGGAAGAGCAGAAAACTTCTAGGAGGCAACCCATGTCCAGATTTGTATTGTCTGAAAAACAGTCCTTTGGTGCCTCTTGTGTATACTAAAGAGGCATCCATACAAATATTACAGAAGTGCCAAAACATAACAAGATCAGCATCTTGGGATTGCAGTTAGAACTGCAGTAGACCTCTCTACTAAGACTGTTGATGGTACAGCATCATAGAAGACAATTACAGATTTTGCCTGCCTCACTCTGGAAGGAACTGGAAGAAAGGGATGAGGAGATGAAGGGAGCACATATTTATATAATTAAAACACAGAAGCATTGTAACAGATCAAGAAGTCTGTTAATTTTAAACAGAATTTATTAGCAAGTTGCTTTACAATTCCCAAAAAGTTGTTAACTCAAAAATTTCATGTGGAAGTACAACAGCAAAGTTGTGTTCTCCTGTTCAAAATACAAACTGAGTTCTTCATTTACATCTCACCTCCACGGATAACAGTGGAAGCTGCAAACCGTGCCTTTGCCGTAAATATATTTTATTTGGTTTGCTATTTATCAATATAAAAATCACAGGTGGAATCTGGAATCAGAAACAGCAAAGCTAATACCAGTAACATTTATTTCTAAATGTGAATCCCTAGATTCTGAAACCCTGATTTACTGAATTGGAGTCTGAACAGCTTCTTACCACCAGCCAAACACCATGCATCTTGCCTTGAAATGAGCCTGCAAAACAGACTGTCAGACATCTTTGCATTATTTTACTTCACACTTAAATTTGGGGCTTTTTTGGATCATTTAGGTTTTGTTTGGTTGGTTGGTTTTGGAGCTCAAAGTTACAGAAATACTTTTCATGGGATGTTTCCCAAATTCCTACACATTGCAAGCTTGAGGCAAAAACTGCATTTGTTTCATGCTTCTCATGATGGTTGGACAGGGGCCTGGATCTATGGTAGTGCTAACAGTTTTAGGATAAGAAAGCCTCATCCAAATAAAGCTCTTGTCTGCTTTTTCTTCTCCCTTAACAATCTTTAATTTTCCAAACCATGCCTGACAGTTGTCTGCTTTCTACACTGAAAATCTGGTACAGCTCAGGGTATCAAAAACATTGCTAAGTATTTAAAAGAAATTCCTATGAACCTCCTTAAAAAACTGTTGGGACTCATTTGTAGGTGCTTCACTTGACTAAACAGCTCTACTAAAGTGCAGGCCACACAGGTTTGAAATGGCCGCTTATCATGTAACTGCTGCTTTTGTTGCTCCAAAATAACCACTAGAAAATAGTGACCACCTGCCCAGATTCCAGCAGACATCATAGCAGGGGTCTTTTTTTACAAAAATTGGTTGATATACCTCAAAGGAAATCACTGACAGATATGATAATGTTGTTAGCAATTAATTCATTCACAGGATAAGAGATGCCCATGAGTTACCAAGACTGTTGTTATTTAATGTTTTATCTTGATGCCAGCGCAGCAGGAACTTGCTGTTACTTGGCAGCAAGGAAACTACTAAAATGCTGAAGCTGTAAGCAACAGGTTTGCATTTTACATTAAAAGAAATATGCATTTTCCTCACCTGTTCAAAGTAACATGAAGGTACTCAACTAGTACAAAGAAAATCCCAATACAAAAAAACCCCAGTTATTTAATACAGATGTCCCTCTCCCTAGCCTTTCACACACAAATACTATACAATTCTACATGATTGTTACAGGACTGTTCTAGCTAATTGCTGACCTTACTGAAAACATTACAAGTTTAACTTCAGTGCGCTATCCCAAAAGAAACGCAAGGCTGAGTTTCATGTTTGTGTAATTGTTACATTCATCACATTTAGCAATTTATACAGATCTTCCACATTTGCATGGCTAGCAGAAGCCTTTTTCCTACTCCACCACAAATCTGCTTCAGAGCATTGCTCAAGCTAAACCTAAATGCTATAGTTAGGTTGGGGTGGGGGAAGCGGGTAGGGAGAAAAGGAAAGAAGGTGAAAAAACCTCACACAGGTCCAGAAGCAGTAAGGCCCACTTGGGCCCCAAACCCAAAAAGCATCCATCTTTCATTATCTTTGCAATATAAACAGAACACTGTGAAAGAGCATAGCAAGAATGCAAAAACTGGGAGAAAAGAAAAAAAAGACAAAGAACTAGTAAGTTGACTCCAGAGAATGTCTGGGATGAAATGGATACAGCCTGATCTAAACTTGAGTTGAGTTCTTCTAGCATAGATCACAGATTTTTTTTCCCCTGAACATGATCAACATCTCAGTGTCGTAGTTATACCAAGAGAGACTGTTGGCATTGATTCAGTTCACCTACTGTTACACACTATTGCAACGAGAACAGACCAGAATAATCACGTCCTTCAAAAGAAGAAATAAGTCTAACCAATTTACAAAAACCAAAATGTTTTCCTGTCAGGTATGCCCCCACACTTCAAACAGAATAAAGGAGTTAAAATCCCTACAACATCCAAAATGTGAACATATTAAAAGCATAATTTTTTACCTGAAAACACCACTCTACCAAAACTAAAAAAAAATTAAAAAAAAAATTAAAGTAGCATACACTTCCCAGAGAGATTCCAACTTAAACAAGATGCAGTTGTGAAAAGCCTGTGATGCATGTTGCATACACTAGATTAGACCTTAAGTAAATCTGCTCAAGAGTTTAGGAAAGAATCAGATTTCCTGAACCATAGTAACTGTAACACTGTTGCTTGCAACAAATTTGTAGATGTGCAACCAACGATTGAGACTGTAACTCTTCACCAACTTCTGCAAAAAGAGCTACATTACACACTGAACCGAACTACACTGCATATGGATATTCCAATTCGGGTAACTCTTCCTCCCAAAAAAACTCCTACTTCATTTACAGGACGATGCTTTTAGAGAGAGTTATAAAACATTACTTGTTTGCATCCAGTAAAGCAGATGCTGGTTGATCGTGGGTTGCAATCTCATACAGTATTACTGTTAACCAAGCAGAGTCCCCCAGAAAACTTCTGCACAGGACAAAAAGCAGACAATCTCCTGGGGCTGGCAGCATTTCAAAGCTGATCCTGGCCAACATGGGTGCTGTTTGCCGGCTGTGCAGTTAAGGGTCACGTTGGCCTGTGCTTACAGAAGGCCAGGCAGCTTAGACATACTGAAGTACCAAAAGTAACCAAAGGATACACATTCAGCAGAAAACCCACTCAGAGAAAGAACAAACATGTTGGATAGGCAGCACTGCAGGTTATAACCATCATATACTGGCTTCCAACTGCACTAGCAAGAGCCTACAGAGGAATGCATTCAAGAGCAAGATGGGAATAAAAAATTACTATTTCATATTGCCATCATCAGTTCACAAAATAGCTGGCAATTAGAGTTGCAGGGATGCTGACAACCAGCATAGTTCTTTACTCCTTACTGATCCATTTGAAACAACTACTCTTCTTCCCTTCTGGAAGACAAATCAAAAGTACTAGATATGTGCAGTGCTATAAAAAGTGCAATTGCAGCCTTTCTTGGTAATGGCAGAGGTTTAAGGTGCATCAGCACATGAACAAGGATCAAAACAGTCGCCTTCATCAGTTATTCCACTCAATAAACAGCAGAAAAGATCATTGATAGTATTAGCAATGCATCTTTTCCTCTTCCACCCCAGTCAACAGCATGTCTTGTTCAAAGCTGGATTTTAAAAAAATGCTCAAAGGTCTCAAGGGGAAAACAATAAATCTTGTAGCAGAAGGATGTTAACAGTACACTCCCTCCTTGCTGAGTTTTCAGAAGCCAACAGCAACTAATACATTTTACAGTGGAACTACCTACATTTCTTCCCAATTCAACAATCTAGTTGAAAGAAATGTGTGATATCAGGGGTAGATCAGGAGCATCTCTAGCTTACTGTGAGCAATCTGCTGCATATGTGACCAAAAAAGAACCTAACATCAGCCAGCCCCCAGAGAATGTATGGGCAGGTGCATTATTGAAAAACTCAGAATTCTGATACTTGAACAGGTAAGTAACCTACAGTTCCATTCGAGTATCAGTTTTACTTGCTGTTCTCCTGATATAACCCCAAGAATTCAGACATCCTCCTACAACTGTTTAGACAACACACAAAACTCAATGGTGGAGATGGTGTAAGAGTCAGCTATTAATTAACTTCCCAGTTTAACTGTTGGGGCAAATAATAACCCCTAACATCTCCACTATGTGTGGTAAGCCCTCACAGACACCAATGCTACCTGTCAACTCTTTCACTGCAATGTACTTTTGCCATGGGAGGGGGATACTCGTTTTAAACAAAGTGTTGAAGACACACAGTCAAATTATCACATAAAAGAATATTTATGAAAAAGGCTGCATATATTCTCCAGACTTAAGAGATGCATTGCATGCATGTCAGCTTAACTAAACAGCATCTGAATAAGTTTTTCTTAACTTTTCTTAAGCAATCAGTATTTGAAAATGTTTCTCAGAACACAAATACTGAAATCCTGTATTTAGACTGCAATTCATTTATGAATGTGCAAAGAATTGTGTTCCCCACAGCCCTGGTTTAAAAACAGATACCAGCATGACGATCTAGTCTGACACACTGATCAGCAAAGAACAAAGAAGTTTCACCCACCAGCTCAAGAAGTCCATGATTTCTAGTTAATCTGGAACCTACTATTTAAAAAGGCTTAGTAAGCCCATTTAAGAAATTCATTTATGGACATCACAAGCCAACTTTTGGTAAATTCTCCAATTTTAACTGCCTTTAAGATCTGGCATGTACAAGCAGAAGCTATACTAAAAGTAACTACTGAGAAGCAATACACATCTGCCTTTGCTTGCTAGAACTACCCAAAGTCCAGCTCTCCCATCTTCCTTTGAGCTATGACACTTGCCCCAGCACTTCCTACCTTCCTCCAGCTAAACTCAAACTATGCTTCTTTATTCTCTGCACCAATAGTTTTGCTACAATTTTTATCTAACTGTGGTGGTTTGTTCTGGTTAGGTTTGGGTTTTAACACACAGTAATTTCTGCATATCATGCTACGCTGGCAACCATTCTGAAGAGTTGGCACAGGAAGCAGGCATGATATTCTGGCTCTGGTCTTCACTAGTGACATATACAAATGCAGCACCACCTCCTTAGCATTTTCCTGCAAAAAAGGAGCCATTGCAGAGTCCTGGAAGCTCACACCAGGCTGGCCACCACGAATCTCAATGTCTTTCAGGACCACCCTTTCTAATGTATGCACACATTAACAGCAGCGAGCAACTACAGCCTGAAGAACTTTCTAGTGTTGTCTGTAATTACACTCTAGCTGCAGCTATTCAAGACTCCCAAAAAGTCGATTTGAAGAGTTAATGCGTGAAAATTTCTTCTGAGTAGATAATCTCACTTACTACTACATATTGGACAAATTATTTTCAGATCACCAGTTTCTCTCATATTACATTTCATAAGTTTAGCTATCAAACATGTGGATTTGAATTCTTCAAAAAGGATATTTCAAACAGCAAAAAATATGTTGTGTATTTTTTTTAAAGGCATTTCCTAAAGACTTCCTAAAACTTACTCTAACATAAAAGGATCAGAAGAGAACACTGCATAGACCATTTTCACTCAAATGTCACATTTTCAGACCGTTGAAGGAACATGGTGACTTCACAGATTTTCCTGTATAGCTTCAAGAAATTTTGATTTCTAGAGAGATTAATATATTACTTAGTTCTTGAAATTAAATTAGTTTTTTTCAATGGAAAAATTAATGTAAAACTTGTAATACAGTTGTGCATATAGAATCTCTCCTTTGCAATTTTTAATCAGCAGACAATTCTCAAGTAAAAGCCATGACACAAAAACCCCCCAGATACATACAGATGTTTCAAAGCAGACAGATACTATGATACATTCATGAGAGAGAAGAAAAGGAAGCAAAGATACTTGTCAGGCTGCATGAATTTGTATCTGCAGAACAAGACACTGAAGAAAAAAATCAGTATGACATTTAAGAGAAGGGTGTTACAGTCTCCTCTTGGTCTCCTCCTGAAAAATCTGTACCTGAAGGGATGGTTCAAACAATCCCATCACTCAACCTCAGAATCCAAGACTTCTAAAAGAGATGGTTACAGGCTGAATTCCTACAGGATACCTAATCTGTGTTCCACCAGTCCACTAGTTTATCAGAACGGTGCAAATATACTCCTGTTCTAACATAAATCTCTTCATTTCCATAAATGAAGTCAAGACTGTAAAACAACACTGAACATGAACACTAAAAGATAGAGCAATTTCAGCTAGAACTTCGAACAATGTGGGAGATTTAACTACAACCATCTGTTTGTTTAAGCACGGTTCTTCAGTTTCTTGTCTGTCTTGCCCCCCAGTCACTTACTCATTAAGTACAGAACGTATCTTGTGGTTTGTGAGGACATAGCAAAATCCAAGCTGTCTACATGGCCAGAGAAATGCACTCTGGCTACGAAGAAACCTTCAGAAAGCAACTATTAATATAACGGGAAGAAGAAGGGAGTAAAAAAAAAAAAGACATTTTTGTGTCTAGGTTGCTCAGCTACACAATTGACTCTTCCTTCATCTGAAACAACTAGCAATTACTCTAACCACATTGAACTCAAGGCCATTGCACTGAAAATTTCACTGCTATTGGAAGAAAAAAAAATATTATTTCTTCATAGAGATCTCACAATTCTAAGCTTCAAAGCAGCTTTTACCATTATCAAACCTCCGTGTTCCAATGCCTCACAGTTTCACTTATGATCATTTCAATGCAAAAGCACTAGTTAGGTAATCAACCAAAAAAAAAAATTAACATTTTAAGTTAAAAGCTAGTTGTAGTTGTGACCAACTGATAGCACATGGAACTGAGTAAGAGACAACAGTACAATTTCATTGACATTTCCTCATAACACTTCAAGATAGCACACTGATTGCTCATTTGTTTCCCATTATGAAACAGAGGAAACCTTGCTTGAGTCAGATGGTTCCAGCTATAACTCAACACCAAGATGTTCTGAAGGGAGGGTACATGGGGCAGGAGGAAGGCAGGAAGTCCATTTCCCTGCTGAACTAAGATACCAATCTATGAATCCCAGAGAACTAAAAGATAAACTTAAGGTCAGATCATCAGAGAAAGGTCTGAGACAGGTATCATCTTCAAGGTGTAGCTTTTAACACTCCGGAATTCCAACCATAGTACGACAGGAGAGAATTCACTAAGGGAGTTTTAATAGCAAAATACCATAAACCAATTTTTCAACTGTTAGAGATAAAAAACTGCCTCATTAGGGTGAGATACACCTCATAGATAGCAAAACTTAGATTTAGGCACTTATACATCAAATACCTGCTTAAGTTCTCACTATAATCAATGCTATCTAAGGAACTATTCTGCTCACCCTAAAAGCAGATACCTGTGTTCAGTCAGCTGAACAGCTCTTCAGGTCCACTGACTAGGTCTCTGCAAACTATAATGGGAGCACAGGCAATGAGCTCACAACCTGGCATCTAAATTTAGGTGCTCAAGTCTGTGAGCCAACCCTACAAGTTATACAGCCAAAGTACATAAGCATGCTGATAGGCCAAACATACACATGCTGTAAAGCAACTGCTAGGAGAACAGTCTTTTAAAAAAACACTTTTCTGACAAAGGACTGAAGAGAAAATGCAAGTCAATAAGAAAGTCTGCTAACAGAACACAAGTTGAATTCCTGAACTATATTCCAAACAAGTTTCAGCCTGCATGAAAAGTAAATAGTTTCTAGATATACATAAGGAGGGAGAGATTCTGCCCTACAAGAGTTGTCTTCAAAAATAGCAACACATCTGAATGACTTCCAGCACACAACTGCTCAGAGAAAATATCCCTCATTCAGGAACTGTGTGAGCAGGGAAGGGCTGACATGGATTTATCTTTTTAATAAGTAAGAATTATAGTTATGCCGCTTTTTCCCCTGCTGCTGTATGTACGTATGTAGTGCTGGACTTACAATCTAAAAACTTAAATATATAAAGAAAGGTCAAGGTAAGAAAATAACATATTCTAAACAAAAGGGAAAAGAAAAACCCTACATTAGAGAAGCCAGAATTTGAGTTAGGGCATGCTCAGACACTACAATAAGACAACAAAGCACCACTTCCCTGAATTGCTGTAAATTGACCACTTGTTCTTAATCTGTCCCAATTGTGAGATAACAGATCCACTTGTTGACAGAGCCACAGATTGCATCAATTGGTTGCCCATAGAATAACACTGGAACCACTTGTTTGACAATTATGCAGACTAACATCCTTCTCTCTCTCATTCCCTCGGTATCACAGAGCCATAGGAAAGGTCAGAAGAGGGAAAGCACAGGTTACATTCTTAACCCTTGAAATGCCAACAGTTGGCATACCAAGGTGTTCACCCACACCCAGCTTTCTTGGTGACCAGGATTCTCCAGGGTAGAGTGGGACTGACACCTCTATCTAAAATTCATCAGTTCTTTCTCCTTTGAGTTGCCTGCCACCTTGACCAGGAATGATTTTCAGCCAAGAATCAGAATGTAAAAGCATAGATTCAAGCAGAAGTTACAGGGAGATTTGAATGAAATATTTCTGTAAATAACATGACAGTGATTCTGCGTTATGCTGTTGTCTTGAAGTCTAAAAGAGCTGTTCATTCCACACTTTTGCTTTTATAACATGACCACCAGAGCAAATACTTTCCTTAAACTTTTGTTTAACCAAATTTTATTTCCTTCATCTAATATTTTGTCAAGTAATCCCAGTAGCAACCTCTCTGTTATTTTGCCCAATAACCTAAATTTGTAATTATTTTGATTGCCCTGTATTCCCTCTTCGGACAGGACTGGCTTCAAGAAATAAACCAAATCAAGCAACAAATAAAAACACTAGAAAACAATTCCACAATACTAGCAGCACAGAGCTGTCAGCTTGTTTCAGTCTTTAGCATTTGCTACTTAAATAGGATCAGAGTCAGTTTTAAATGAACAGGTGAGTTAACTTTTGGAATGAAGTATTCTACAACATACTCAAATGATAGTCGTTAACTGAAGCTTAAAGTAAGAACAAAAGCCTTGGGGCTATCAGTAGCCAGACATGCTAGAGGGCTCAATTCCAATGTCCTCAGACAGAGAGAAAACTGGGGACAAACTAATTCATTTCAATTTTGAGATGAGGCCATTCACATACATACTCAACACACTTAAAACACTCAAAATTAGAGCAGGCAGGTAGGTAGCTTATGGAAAACATGGATTTCAGTCCAGTTTGAAGGAATGCTTTATGCCAGTGGGCTGCAGGCCTTGGAAGGCAGGCTTTCCAAATTAGCAAAAAGATTCTGCAGCATGGCAAGTTGCAGGGGCAGATGAGCTGAAGGACCCCCACATGGCGGGCTTCTGGTCAGCCATTCCGCCAGGAACTGTGGCTTTGAATGTGCTTCTGCCTGTGCCTTTATGGCCTGAATGATTCTGAATTAGACAGACTTTAAGGCATATAAGAAAAACATAAAATACAACAAGTTTACATTCCTGAATTGTCAGCTGTTGGTATTACTGAGGTATATAGCTGCTTCTTTTAACTAGACTGCATTTGAAATCAACTGTGAAATTAGACCAGCAGCGCATAGCTAGATTGTTTTGCTGTTTCCATCATGAATTTTCAGCATTGTACAAGTCTTAAAGAAAGAGTGCTGAAACCTCCCTAATATTCATATAACTTAAAAGAAATGCTGCTTAATAGCAAGTTTGATCAGATGTTCCTTGCCCTGCCCTTAATTTATTCCCTTGTTTCATTGCTCTATTGCATGTCTTCCCACCTCCAGCTGGCAGAAGGAGAACAATTACTTTGACCTTCTTGGATGATGCTAAGTGCAGCTACTATTTCACAACTAGGTACAAACCAGCAGGTTTGTTTCCTCCATTGATTCTCCAGTTCAGCCTTTTCACTTCACAGCTGGTAGAGATGCTTCTCCAAACTCCACCCTCACTCCACTAGAACTCAAAAAATCCCAAGAGAACATAGCAGGTTTGGCAGCCAGTACAGAAGCCATGGGAGCATCAGTTGCTAGAAAACCTGCCTTAACATTTCAAGTTTGAAACGGTCTTGAAACAGAGAACATAAAGAAAAGAGAAACTCTTACACAGCATGTAGTTTCAGAGCCTGACAGAAGAGGAGGGAGGCAGAAATGAAAGAAAAGCTGCCATTACATAACAGTATAAGTAGCATTTTAAGAATGGAAGGTTTGATTTACCAATTAAAAAACCTGAAATTGCAAAAGTGAACATTCAAGTCTTGCCTTTTCATTCTGATTAATACAGGCAAAGGATTTTCTGGTATTATTTAAAAGTACCCAAGATTAGTAGATGAGAGCTCATAAATAGCTCTGAAAAACATGTATTAGTTTCACTCAACTGTGGTGGAATTGTTCAGAGTTTTGCTATACTGTGAAACCGTAAATACTGTAGCATATATTTTAGGTGGATATTCTAGACATAAATTTCTAGTTTACAGCCTTCAAGAGTAAGGGAGCTTTAAGATGCAAGTTCTTTCTGTCATTAATGGTATACAATTGAACTAAGCATCCAACAAACACAGTCCAGGCAGATTTGTAGGCTCCTGTATGCAGGCTAGTGACACTCAGGTATGCAAGTGCAACATCCAAAGAACTAGACTACGGCAGGTTGTAATGGAAAGGGGGAGGGTAAACCATCAGGGCAGGATCCACACAAAAAACCACACCATGCTGCTCAGCCTGAGATTCTGAGCAAAATTATGTTGGTAGAATCAAACAAAGGCACTAAGTGTATTTATTCCTTTAAATGGTAAGAGACGATGATGAAGTAGGTTCTCAGAATTACTCTCCTAGAGCACCAAGCAGACTGGAGGCTGAAAACATCCTTCTCTAACACATACAAACTTTGAAAGGATGCAGCTAACAAGGAATGAAAGCCATTACTCAAACCCCATCAGACTTCTTCCTAAACCCAAATATCTCTTCTGCCCTCCAGCCAGTAGCTACTGCTTCAATTGCCCAGACAGCTAACACAGGCATAGATCCAGGCCTCCAGTACTTTATTTTTAAATTACTCTGCTGGCCTGGAGCCTGTTAGTTCCAGCTAATGTGCGGGGCTGTGACCTGTGGGGCTGAGTACTCCTTCCGTTTCTTCTGTGCAGGCAGGCCCCAGCTCTGGGTGTTCATGTCCAGCAAGAACATGGAGCAGCCACTGGTCTTCAGCCACCCCTGCTCGCCTGGGTCGGGCAAGAGAAGCAGAGCCCTGCTCTCCCCCAGAGCTCTCATTCTCTTCTCTGCCAGGGGGGACTGAAATAACTCCATTCCCCTTTGAAAAAAAAACAAAAACTAAACACCAAAAACATTGAGCTCATCAGCAATTCTTCATGTGAAAGTGTTCTAAATCTCAAAAATCAGATGCTGAGTGATATGCATATTTGTTTTCAAGCAGAATGAACAGGTTTTTAAGTACTTATCCTCTTAGCTATGAAAAGAGAAAGTAAACCATGAAACACATGAAAGACGCTGAAGGGAAGTGGAACATCAAATTTCAAAGTTCAGTTTAAAAACTAAAAAAGTACACTCATGTTTTCAGAATTACTTTTATTAGGTCTAGTGATTTAAAAAAAAAAAAAAAGAAAGAAAACAAGAAAATGAAAATATCTCTCCTTGATGCTTAATGTGCTTTTAACCTCTGACGTTAATGAGGGCAAGTTATTTCCCAGTTTGGATGCCCTTAAAAACCAAGAAAAACCCCTCTTTATTTAAAAATAATTTTTTCAAAATTTAATGAAAAAGTAAACACAAGAACCCCAAACAAGTGAACATGTAAGGTGGAAAATACTGACCAAAGCATCAGACTGGGAAGTGCTCACCCTGTGAGGTGTGGGGGGTTCAGGGACCCATTAAGTCGTTTCAAGGAAAGCCTCAGAAGGCACAGGGCAAATCTGCAGAAGCTGAAAACCCACAAGTTGGAGAGAAATTTCCCACAAGCCTCGTGTGAAAGACTGCCTCCTTATCCTCAAGTCTTTGAATAGTGCTTTTCTTCTGAAACAAAGTGTATGAGGTACAGCGAACAAACTGTAAAGGTAACTAGGCCTTTTGTCGTATAGTTCCTCCACCCACTTGTACTTTACCGCACAATAGCTCGTTTACAGATTCAGACCACTCCAGCTCCACATAGAAACAATCCTGTATTGTGAAGTGAATCTACCACAGGAGTAAAATCTAAAAATACTGCAAAAAGACTATAACAATCATTTAGTAGAACTCTACGGTTCTTCCCTTAGAGACAAAGGCTTTCCCAATTTGAATGGGTAATAACAGACTTAGTCACTCCTTATTTGAGTGTGACTAATAGCCTGCAAAAGCAAAAAATACATATGAACCATATGAAGCTGTTTATCTCTTAAAATAAAAAGATGATTTGCACTGAAGCAAAAGTAGTTGTAGTGTAAAAACCCATGTCATCTTCACTCCTCGCCCCCCATCTCCACTGGGGAAAATAAAGCACTATGTAGCAAAAACTCTTTTCTGCATGTGATACCCAAGACAAGCTATGAGTGTTTGTTTACACCAGTGGATAGGCACAGCAGCTACAAAATAGCCATGGGTAGAAAAACTAGCAAATCACATGTATCAACCAGCAATCTGCCTAGTCAGCTGCACATTAATGCAAGTAAATCATGGGAGACCAGTTAGGTTGTTGGGAAAGTCTGGAGGAAAAGACAGACAGCCTACCTACACTCTACTTGCACTTTCACCTCACAGAGAATAGTTACTCCATCCCCCACAAACCACTATAATAGAATAAAGATAAACGCAGGGATTATGCCAAGTTGACCCCAGGCTTTGTTCTTTCCCTCCAAGCACATTCAGTGAAAAGGACTAAACACACATCTGATTTGACAAGCATTCAGATTCACAAAGAACGTGGTGAAAGTGAAATCATACTTGGGGCATTCATGGGTCCCTATGTCAAAGGTCATTCAGCAGTGTTTCAGCTGCTGCTTGCTAGGATTTGAAGTGAACTAGTTTAAAACCCCATTGCCACAAACACCAACACAGTTTATGCCAGCCAAATATATGTCACAGCATGTTTAACAAAATTTAGCTCAGAGATAACATAATTTCTGCACAAACATTTGATCCTCGCACCTGGCACAGTCTCATCTAGAAAAGATGGATAAGTTTACTTTTTAGCCAGATTCTTCATGTCAACTCACATAACTCATCTGCAGATTATTGATTTATTAATAGAAAGAAGATCTGAACAAAGCATTTATATGTCTTCCCTCTTTAAATAAAAAACCAAACGCACATTTTCTTCTACCTAACAAGAAGTTAATCAGTTGATTCAAGCAGAAAAACATCCCATTTAAATCACTTAGCTAAACCAGAGAGCTCAAAAAGCTTTATCAAATAACTTGTCATTGATTTTCTCAGTTTATCAAATATTATTTGAGTCTTCCAGATGCCATTAAGGATGTTTAAAGAAGGTGCATTAGAAACTAAGTTGCAACAGTCGCAGGCTGGGCAGCTTCAGGGTTACCAAAAGTGGGAGAGCAGCAACTGAAAACCTGCTGAGAAATAACAACAGAGCAGGAAAACAAATGTATTCTTCCAATGCCTTTGTGAAGCTCGCTCTCAGCTATGGGCAGCACAGTGGTAAGCCCAGCTGTCGATTCAGCAAGCTGTAAGACTGTCACTCCAAAACAGGTCACAGTTCAGCAAGCAAGTTGTTATTTGTTTTTACTGCTGATGAAGAGGTCTTCTCTCTCAAAAGGGGCATTTCCGAGGCAATGTTCTCCTAAGAACAACTATATGCCTTTATATATTACGTAGAATATGGCATTTTGCCACCAGCAGACATCTTTACTAGAGAAAAACTCAAACCTCACTTTATTACAGGAGGTGGTTTCACAGAAGGATGCTGGTTTGCCATAGCTGGCAGTCAGACACGTTTCTGTCACTTTGTCAGCAACCCAGACTTCCCCAAAGCTGAAGAGTCAAGCACCAACATCTCCTACTACTACCACCCCTAGCTCCTATGCTGAAGCATTGTGAAAGCATCTGTCAAAAAAGCAGCCTGTGTTCCTTATGGTTTCCACCAAAGGCATACAATTTGGTAACAGCAGACATAGGATCCCCCACCAACTGCTTCTCAAGGGATTAGCAAGATGGCTGTGTTTAGTGGGATGTGTGCCATTAACTGACAGGAATTAGCTGCATTACGTGCTTTCATCTCATACACTAGGACATCAATTTAAATAACCTTTGGGCAGAAGAATAGTCTTTATCTTTTTGACAAATGGAAAGAAAACACTCTCAAGGAAGCACAAAATATGCTTGTTCTTTTTGGTTAAAGAAATAACCCCTCTCAAACCTCTGGATGCTCAGTATGATTTATTCATTTGTACCCTTCCCCATTAATAACTAAGAATCCTCTTTAAGCAGAAGATAAAGTAAAAGACTGAACATTTTGTTCCATAGCCTTCATGCCTAAATGGAAACCTACATGTAACAGGCTTTCCATGAGTGTCCCATTTCCAGAAGTGGAGAAAAACAACAAAAATAAGGATACACTTCTAAAGGGTTTGAGACAGGAGAGATGACTAAAAAAATCCGTGTTCTTCCTCTGACACTGTAAGAATGACAACACAAACATCACAAGTCAATACAGACCTCACTTCTCTCCAAATCCAAAGTTTAATGCAAGGGTTGGCCACCAGAATTCACAAAAGGAGAACTGGGGGGAAGGATACAAGAAGGCACCTTCCAGACATCTCATTTTGTGACAAGCATTGCACTGTCATTTATACAAGGCCTTCTGTAAATTCATACACTGGATACTTTACAGAGAAGACACTAAGATCTTGCCACCTCCTCCTCACTACAATCAGCAAACAAAAGACAATCTGTTCACAGAAAGTTTTAAAATACGTTGTAGTTTCAGTTAAATCTAGCAATAAATATTCTGAATTTGTTACTTTTTAAGCCTGAAAATACAGATTTCCAGGTTTCTCCCCCATGCTACCTCAGACGTTCAATAGCTCTGGAACTTGTGGCCTTAATTATGGTGTCCTAAACTCAGGATTCCAAGTCTGCTGCACTAGCATTTGCCAACAAAAAGAAATAAAATTATAAATAGATCTTAAGCATCAACACAAAGGCTGTTAAAATTGAAAGCTAAGCCTTTTTATTAGTACTAGGACTACATTTTACTAGTGTATTTTTCAATAGAGAACTTCAATCAGACTAGTTAACCACATGTTTATTTCCATACTAGCAGGATCCAGTTAGAGTTCTCAAAAATTCCTGGTTGCAGTAAATTTACCCAAAAGGGACATTTGGAAATGGTCTACAGCTTGGTCAGACAGACTGACACATCGTATCACTTGCCACTGGTGAAGAGCAATCATACAACTGTACGAAACACGAAGTTCCACACTCCCTCCCTCCACCCCCAATGGTATATAGTCCATACAAGACTTCTTTTATGAATGTCTGGAATATTTTAGCACAGATCTTTTCATATCTACAGACTTTCCTCATGCAGGGTGTTTGAGCCAGCTATGCCATTCTTGCAGCCTCAACAACACAGAAAACAGCAAGTAAAACTATCTACCAAAAGCATATTTTTTCTATATTACCTAAATACTTTTCAGGAAATGCAAACCATATTTCCTATATTACTTTCTGATTAAGTGAAGTTGAGCTTTCAACTGTTTTACCACTCTGTCTTTGGTATATTTTGCAGTTTCCCAGATCAGTCCTGAAAACCAGCCATGGCACATCACTGTAGCCATGTCAGGCCATGTTTGACCAAGGCAGCTAATACCTTCCTCTGTGGGATGTGCAATTATGAAAAATCACAAAAGATGAGAACAGTTTTCAATTTTTTTATTCATATTCATTAATGCAGCTTAGGAAAGTTGCATTTATGTGCAGCATACTGGTTTCAGTAGTAACACTGAAGTCACAGATGTTGAAATATTTGTCAAATATGTAGTTACCTCCTCCTGCCATAACACAGTTCACTTTCTTATTTTTACTCAGACGTCTTTGCATCACCTACCAATGAATACACCTCCCTTTCCATCTGTGACTGCAGAAACTAGTGGCTTCCTACTGTAAACCACAGCAAGCACATGGGGCAAGGAAAGAAGAGATGAGAAAAACCCCACAAAACTCTCTTTATAAACTAGTCTGGAACATACTTTATTTGTCACCAGCTACAGACTACTAACTGTTGGAGATAGTTAACTAAGCTTTAGCTTTATCACCAGCTTCCTTCCCAACAGCTACAGTCTTCAGCACTGTAAAAAGCTCAAGTGATCATAGAAACAATTCTGAACTGCAGATTAAAAATGCATGTAAAGTGAATTAATACTGCTGTAAGGGAGCAGCATCTGTTGAGCTCTGTGGTATAATCAGTCTCAAGATCATTCTCAATTGTTTCCTTTTTCTTGGGATGCACATGGGGCTGGCAGATTTTATTGGAAGAAAGGAGCACATATTTTTAGGAAGAGACTGGAGAAAAGTTGGTGTGTAAAGTACAGCTAAAAGAAAATCTTCAAGGGACATGATCCTTGCAACAAATACCATACATGCCTAAAACAGTCACAATGAGATGTTGCAGCAGCTAACAGAATGAAAAAACAAAAACAAAAAAACCCAAAAAACAAAAAAACTAACCAAAAAAACCCCACAAAGCTTGTTCAAACAGTATTCCCATTTTATTTATTAAAAGTTCCAATTTGTACATTTTGCTGCTAAAGCATAGATTTCCAGAGGTCACTCACTTAGACTGTATTTCTAGAGCCCACAGTGACATATTGAACTGATTTCAACAAGCGAGACAGACAAATGTCAGTTAAGAGGTTTCTTTAAAATTAAGCATTTTAGGACAAGTTTTGCATGTTTTAACAATTCATTCATAGTCCATATAACAAATTGGTTTTATGCTGACTTGCCAGTTAAGCTTGGAAGCTCACATATATCTGAAGTTGCCTTCATTTTCTGAGCAGATGCAATCCAGGAAGACCGTCCATTTAGTATAAATTAATGCAGAGTACCTCTCTTTTTCAGCTGGAAGAATTCCTTTTAGAGTTTGAATGCCACAAAAAAATCTTCTAACTTCCAGTTACAGCTTTCAAGAAGTGCAAAAGCAACCACTACTGCTTATGGACACAAACTGTAGACAATTGAAAGGGCTTTTAAACTTCGGATTCCTACAGTGGGTAAGTACAGCTGTCAAAAAAACTTAATAGGATTCATAGTTATTTTTCCTGCTACTGTGCTTCTCCACACAGACTCGTGTGCCTGTTCGATCCAACTCTCTATAGCTTTATATTTTATGTCTTCCTCCAACATCTGAATTCCCTCTGTTTCAGTCAGCCATGTTTCTGGCCCAATTTCCTTCAAAACTGTATTAGCACATCTTCCAAAAGACTTAATAATCCTAACACTCCTGCAGGGGAGATTATGTAATACTATAACTAAGCAAAACACTTGAAATAAAAAAATCAAAAAGAAAGGAAAAAACCACACACACCTGCATGATGAAAATGAAACTGAGCCATCATGCTGTTACTCCCTTCCTTCCCCACATATGCAGCATCCAGGAATAGCAAGTAGTACATCACTCATTTAGCTCATCAGTACTTTCTTGCTAGAAGAATCTTCAGCACTATTCTGTAAAGCACCTAGGAATACTTTTGACAGCCGAAAAAGAAAAAAAAAGTTTATTTTACACCCACTAACATGATCCTAAACCAAAGGCTACTCTCTCCATCTCCCAAATACAGATATCGTCCATGGCAGGCTTGTCATTTTTTGCTTTATAATGGAGTCATTTTATTGTATGCAAGAAGCCCCAGGCATTTTGTACAGCCCATTACTCTTTGCTGCCCACATTCAGATGGCTAATCTGCTATCAGCCAGAAGCTTGACAGACAAAAGGAAAAGGCAGGAAAACAGCACATGCAGTTGCACATGCGCACACACACTTCAGCTACAAAGTGTTTCAACAGTAGACCCAAGAATGAACCAGACACACATTTGATTGACAATCCTACTTAATACTTCTGTGGTTGAAGGAAGACACACAAGTTCTTTAAAGGTAGACAGGCTGAAGAAATATTCAAATGAAAAAAAGCTTCATTAGGATGCCTATTAAGGTACACTGAGGCACAAACCTCAAAGACTTTACTCAGTAAGCAAGCACCTTGGAACCTGAAAAGTCAAAATACTTTTGTTCTGAAAATTTGCTACACAAGATCTTTAAAATGCTTAAAATATTGTCAAAAGTCAGAAAGATGAAATAAGGGCTAAATATAGGCAACTGTAAACTATTAGAACTAGACATTTAGCAAGTTTTCAATTTCAGAATGTCTGCTTTCTTACCTGATCAGAAAAGAACTCAGATCTTTTAGAAAAGCTGTATATACATGTCAAACTACTGTGGCAACATATATATATGCAAAACGCCAACACAGTGAAATGATTTCTATACCATACTGCACAACAAGGAGCTTTTAATTATTTTTCTCATGTGCTTGACATAAATAAATGGAGAAGGCTTGAAATGTCATACCAAAATAAAGAAAACATCCATATTTGCTGGAGTTCTTAACTACCTTACTTTGTTTCTGAAGGAAAGCATCTTAGCACTGTCACAGGCAGTACTAGCAAATATATATTTTTAAGCATCAGATCTACACACAACAGTTTTCATCAAATATCTTGTAAGAATTTTCTGTCAGGATCATAAACCTCTGTTGTGTGTCATGATTTTTATTCAGCTAAGTCTATTTGTGTCCTTTGGAGCTGGAAAGGAAAAATTCTTGTGTGAACTGGTTTAGCTCACAAAAACAAAGTGTGCCACTAGTTTTAGTCACCCCCATGCCGAGGTAAAAACCTGGCTCATCTTTTTAAGGTGTCTGCCTCCATCGTGTAGCTACCACATCAACTACACAGGCTGATCCCTGAAGATGTGATTAATTACATGGTGATACACAGAGAACTATGGAATGATATACTGTGTTATGTGTCACTGAAACTATTTCCCTTTTCCTATGCCACAACTACCAATTCAATTTTGCTTCTCATTTTTAAGTTATTATTCCACCTTTGTCCAGAAAGAGCCTCGCAGCATTTTGATTGCAATATCGAACCAATTCTATCCACTATTTGCTCTAAGTCATATTTAGAGTTCCCGGAGTACAGCAAGTCTGTCAATTTCAAATCTGGAAAAAGTACAAGGTAAGCCCCACCATGAAGGGCAGAAGTTGCCAGAATAGTCTGTTCCACAGAATTAGTATCTGTGGGTTTAGTATCATTATAACACTGTTACGAACAACAGAAATTTACCTTGTGTTGCTACAGGGAGGATTCAAGCCAGCCTGACAGACTAAGTTATTGGATATTACTACATATATAGATATATGTATGTCTACAACCCAAATTTCTACTGCACATGCAATTCACCTTCAGTAGCTAGAATGTATCAAAACAGGTTGTTATAACAAGTTGCCCAGCAATCTGCTCCTATCTAAAGTTTAAAGTTGGCAAGAATATTGCCTTTTTGTTGCCTTTGAGATGCGGAAGTTCTGAAATCCCCCCCTGAGTCTTGTCCGGCAGCACTAATAGTTCTCTTCCGAGGCCCCCGGCAGCACCTTCTCTACAACAGCACCATCCCTGAGTACTCTGCAACCTTATCTTCTTCTCCCACATGTACAAGGTAAGAGGGAGGGGGGGGGGGGAACCTACATTTGCATATGTAATTATGGTGTAGCTCAGCAGTGAGCAAAAAAATTACTGGAAGTTGAGAACAGATATGCCTGATGACCACACCTTAGTTTTTCAAATGAATATGCTTTGCAAGGAAGGGGAAGGGACAGCAGAAGGGAAGGAAGCCAGTCATTACAGCTCCAAATCTGCTTCAAAGTCCTTATTCACCACCTCATGTGCTTTGCGGGGCCAACTGTACCTAGGTCCTTCCTGTGAACAATAACATAAGAATGAATCCAGTCGTATGTGACTACTTCTATGTTGCTTCACTTTATCAAATAGCTGTACCGGGAACATTAGGAAGAAAAGAAAAGGCTATGGAAAGGCAAAGAAAACAGGATAGAAGACTAAACAGGTAACAGGTTCTGAACAGTACCTCCTTTTCCAGTTTAGGACTTCACATGACTTACAGTAAACAGTTCATAGGAAGTTAAGAGAAATAATAAAGTGGACTAGAAGGTGTGAAGAAGGATAATCTGATGCATACCTGAAAGCTACACAAGGCAGAAATTCCTCAAGGCATTGAGAAAGACTGTTTAAACACAAGTGTATTTCAGCAAAAGGGACAACATCTCCCTTATGCTTCTGGGCATTAAGAAAAATTATGTTAGATCTGGGGAGGGAGAAGGTGTTAGACAAACAAACAAACAAAAAACCCAACCTTCTTCTTTAGATTAAATCTACCAGTTTAGGAAAAAAGCAACTTAATCCCTTCAATTAAGGTCTGATTTTTCTGTTCTTTAGGTTGCCCTTTTTCAGATGGAATAGATTTCCCCAGGCCTTTTTAAAATCATGCCACATTTGTGATGTTTTGTAATTTCATTTTGCTTTCTCCCACATACACACTGTGGACAGATGTCTACAAAATGGAACAAAAAACTACCCTCAATGTCTGTCAGTTGTCTATCAAAGAGAATTTGAAAAAAGGGATATTTGCTGAAATCACGAAAACATTACATATCACAATAACTGAAGATATTCTGTATTCCTGCATCACTGGCCCAACTAGCATTTGATCCTAGCAAGGACAGGCACACTAGTTCATAGGTAAAAATACTCTACCATATCAGACTCTTTTAACCCCTTCAAGTGTTGTCCACGAAAGTTCTCTCAGGATCATGGTGAAAGGTCAAATTGATAATCCACTTATCACCAATACTCTTGCAGCGCCTTCAGTGTTCCTGATCTAACTCTTGACCTGTGAGAAGCTAAAGAACAGAGGAGCTTACAGAAAGAGGGAGGATATCTTCATGAAATAAAACAAATAAAGTACTACAGAATGCCATGCAGTTAATTAAGAGTTGTTTCGTTTCCTTATGATACACTTCAATACAATACAGGGTTATTGGTGTTTAAAGAAGAGATTTTACATATCCTTTCACTGAACAAGGACTGATACTCATGCTCACAGGTCCTAACTGAACAGGATGGAATGCCATCTCAGCACAGCACAGAGTTTCTGTAGGTTTTTTTTTTTTTTTTACTCTCTCTTCTCAACCGTAATTGAGCACCCTAACACATCTGAAAGAATACACTCATCATTAGACATGTTCATTTGCTTTACGTAGTTCTTAAAAAATAGGATCAATGGAACACACTGAAGACAGAGCAACAAGGAAGATGCTACCAAACAGAGAGCAAACATTCATAAGGGAAGCAATAAAGGATGCTGATTTTTGGGCTTTAACCTTTGGGTGACAACAGCTGTTAACCAAACTGCTTTGAAACAACAGGGGTGAAGTCCTCACATCAAGGAGATTGTGACAGCTGGGAATGACAGCTGAAAAGGGGAGAACTGAAACAGGCTGCTTTCAAATAGTACTGACTTCTCAAAAATGAGAAAGCATATTTTTAGTTAACTTCTGTTGCTCTGAAAAAGAATGTTAAAATAAAAGGTATAGTTACATTACAGTAATAGCATCTGAGACAATCACAGAGTGAGGCAAAGTAAAAGAGCCTCCTTTCTTCCCTATTGTCCCTTCTGGAACAAATTTTACAAGTCTAAAGAAAGCCAGTTAATATGTTCGGCATTAATCAAATGAAACATTTGAATCACTGCCTGGCTGCTCCACACATAAAAGATATGAACTTAGCAAGTTTCTTCTTTCCACTCTACCATCAGCTATCCTCCTGACATGTGCATATAAGCTGCCAGGTACTCACATGAGGAATCAGATGCATAGCCCAAGATACAGGAAGAGAAGACCCAGTACATATATTTTTACTGCCTGAGGGGTGCTTACATACTGTGGTGATGGGGGTAGCATTTTTCTCAGGAGTACTGAAATAGAATTATAAAGCTATGCTACATTTAACTGTAGTCAGTATTTTATCCATCAAGTGTCACTCCTCTTGACTGGTCTTCCCATTTTCCTCAACTATCCCACAGGAATACTACTTATCTACACAAGAAAGGGAAAACTATGTTATTAAATAAACAAACTGTGGCTCAATACAATAGGAAAACTGAAAATAACTCCAGTCTTTCTTTAAAGGAGGAGGTCACACAAAGATTAAAATGCTGCAACTGTGAATGGTATTTTAAGATAACAAACTTCTGTTACTCTTTCCAACAACTTAAAAATAAGATGCAAGGAACTGGATAACTAGAAAAGTAAATCAAGACTGAGAAACACATAAGCATGTGATAATTAGCTTAAGAAATCTACTCAATCACAATATTGGAGGCAGTGATTTATAAGAGGTTTAAAAACCTTGCCAAAGTAACATGGAAGCAGAAAGCATTACAAGAGACTACACACACGGAATCCCCTATAAAATTCAGTAACAATTCCAGTACTTCTAGGCATCACCCAGCAAACTGAGGTCAAAGCTATTTACCACTATGATCTTCTCATGCAGTAACCAAATACATCACTCCCTGGAAGGCCACCAAGGTGCATCAGAAATCAGGTATCAGACCTTGAGTGAGAAGGAAATTACTCTCTTGTCTATTCCATCCTCTCTCTTTCCCCACACATGCTCTTTACCTTGCTCATGCACCACTTATACATACAGTCTTCTGCTCTCTGTGCTGTGCTTGGAGGTTTGTTGACTTAATTTTTTTCATTACTAAAGAGTTAAAAAAGCATTTCCCTCAACAAGAAAGAATCTCTATCAAAACTGATCTATTGCAACACCTCATGACTGGAGCTAACCCCTCATCTTCACCAAATGAAGATACCAGAATACTCTTCACACCCACCTTGCCTCATGCTGCCTAGGCCCCCCAAGCAGGAGCATCACCCACCTGCATTCAGAGCCACTACCCCCACAGCTCCACCTGTAACAAGCAGCTGTCGTGGTAAAATCTAGACTTATATGTGTTTGTCCCAGTCAAGCAGACCTACCAGGCCCGACATTTACTTACACATTTCTGGGAATTTTAGGTTTTTTTAAGAAGGACTTACATTTTTTTTTTTTTATTTACCTAGCATTTTCAAGTATTAGAAATACCAGTCACATGTTGAGACTCTTCTTTAGTCATGACTGTCACAACAAAGCCAACATCTGATTAAATCATCTCTGCCCAGATGTTAAACTCCAAGAAAACAGTCCCCTAAACACCCTCGATGTAGCAGTAGAGATGTGTAGGTCTTAAGCTAATTCCCTCCTAATGTGTTTTACTTTTGTCTATCTTCACATCATTGAATTTAAGATTTCGGAATACAGAAAGACACCCGAAGATAAAAGTCTACATCTCTGGCACATCATTACATCAACATTGACTATCAAGACCAGAAACATCACCAGCAAAGACACTATCTTAATACCATCTAAAAACGATGAAGGACAAAACTGAGTTTTGCATCTTGCCACTTGTTTGCCGAAGTACAAATATTTCAACACCATAAAGGTGAAAGAACTTAAACACTTGAGCTGAAAGGAATAGTAACTGCTAAAAAAACTGATAAAACCGTTCCTTCCCTTTAAGCCTCTAGATCAAGTCAAATGCAAGGGTAGTCCCAAGAATTAAAAATGGACTGAGACTCAGTCTTGCTACGGACTTTCTATGTGACCTTGGGTAAGTCACTTCAGAATTTAGTTCTCAAAAATAACAGGCCTACTATAGCTGCCAGAATGAAGTACCAATGTTTCTGAGACCACAGAAGAAAGCCAGGGTCCTGCTTACTGGCCCAAAATAAAGAGGATCCTACCTGGTGTGAGTCCTTTTGAAAAATGTAGGTAACAACCAATGAAACTTCAGGAATATTGATACTAAGCAGCTGAAAGCACATCTGGAAATGTACTTTGAAATACAGTAAATCTACATAAACCCAGAATTATTTTCATTTTTAAGTCTCTTGTTTTATGTGCTTGTGGTGAAACCTATCAAAAGCATAATCTTCCTAATCTCCAGAGATGCAGTATGTGCTGTTAAACATCCGTTTTAGAGTCAACAAAGCACACCATATTCCAATCAGCTTGCAATATCAATTAGAGTTTTTGAAATTACTACAAACAGCTAATGAGTTGAAAGCAATAAGCTTATATTTTTGGTAGATAATAAAGACTGAATTTAGAAGTAGGGATTCTTAAGAGCCATTTGGCCAGATACTGTAGTTCCAGCAGTTTCTCTGCAATACAGAGCAGTTGCTCAAAAATGAGTTAAAACTCAACCAAGCAAAAAGCCCACAATCCAGTGTCACCGAAGTTGGTTTTATTCATATAACATAGTAATACAGAGTGCCACACATGTTAAAAATGTCTGACAACCCTCGCTGGCATTTTAAACGCTATTAAAACCACTGTTTCCACATGAAGAAAGGCATTACAGTGATATTTTGACTTTAGAATACTCCAGACTCTCCCCTCACCACCAGAAAACTTCTATAAGAAGAAATTACAGGTTAATACCACAAGCTGAGTCCCAGTGGGGAAGGAAGCAGGGGACAGCTGCAGAACCCCTTCCCCCTGCACCACTGACAGAGGAGCTTGCTTACACACACCAAGAGCCTAACTAAAATCAGTAACACCAATTAACAGGATCTGTAATAAAGCCTAAAGTCCACAGAAAGACTCAGTGGGGAGGGGTATCTGATACAACTGAAAATATTCAATAGAAAATTTGGACAGAGTTCAACGGAATCAAATCCTCAGATTTTTAACCCAAAAATTTAATTTCAGTGACTTGCATGATGGGGAAGCCCATGTCAGAAGGAGTTTCATCTTCTTGCTACTTTCGACCAACCCACTCAGCAGAACATTTACAGAGTCCTACAAGCAAGGAAAACTGTTTCAAGCAACTAACCGCCTTACAAAAACCAGCTTCAGGTAGTTAATTCCCTTAAACCACCCTGCTTCACAACTGTTAAAATAACAAGCACTGATTATTGAGAGAAAAATGAAGACATAATGAGCTTTTTAAGTATTTCCATTATATTTCAGTAGTTAACATTAAAACAGAAGTATTATTTGTTTATATGACAGATTTCCCTGAACTCAAACAGTTAATTCCGCTGTCCATGTAGACCTGTTCACTGTGCCTGGAATTTTAACTTGGGCTACATTCCACAAATCCCAAATTGCAAATTTAAATTAATGCTACAGTGAAAACATGATACCTAGTGAAAAAGAAAGGCAGGGGGGCAAGAGAAGACAGGAATGAAAAGGAATGTTGTATCCCAAGCGTCACTAACACCTGACATTCTGCCAGTAGGTAACACCTTGGAGCAAACAGAAATACACCATGCTTTTGCTCTGTTCAAAGACACTTATGATCTTCTTACAGTCCTTAGCTTTGTAACAAAATTTGATATGAAATTGTTATCTAACAGAAACAAAAATAGCGGAGATCCAGCTGTAAAGCAACTGAAATAGCACTCTCACAAGTCAATCTGTATAACCTTTCAATAATGAACTCAGCATTACCAGGGGGTTAAATAAATAATTAAAAAAGTTGGCTCATACCTTCTTCTCTCATATACCTGACAGCATGCAGAATTTACTCAGATTCATACATTCTTCTTTTTTACCATTAAATATGCATCTGAAAACCTGAAGGTATACTTACATTATTTTCAGAACATCTATATAGAAGGTTGATAGCTTTTTAATCCTCTAGTAAGGAACATTTTAAATATTATGCTTGTTTTACGTGTCTCACAGCATTGCTGAGGGACAAGATGTGTTACTTCTGGTTTTGCTATTTAATAAGATCTAAGACAATCCTATAATGCATGAGAGAAGCTAAAAAAGCAACTAATCCTGACCCTGCAAACCAACTCAGAATAAGAAAACTTTTGCTGATACTGAATCTGTCTGAAACCTACACAGGAGTCATATACCATGGCTATGCAGATGACTGGCAAAAAAAAGAAAATCAAACATATTCCTCTTTTCTCCTCTTCATTTCTCTATCAGAAGAGGGGGAGAAGGAGAAGAAGTACATAGGAAGAGAGAATCTCAACTAGGGCTAGGTTTCTGCTTTACCGTACAGTGCTGTAGCAGATGTTTTTGTGTATTGGCCAGAACTAAGGACAATGAATGACATAGGGTAGTTTTCTTCAGGTAGGAAGTGCCAGATTTCCTGGTAAGTGGAGGCTTTAATGGCAGGGCCAATCGGTTCTTTTGCTGATCTCCTGTAGGGGCCAATAAACAAGGTAGAAAAGGAACCAGCTCTAGAGGTAAGAAGATAAGACTGTCTTTCCAGCTACGGTTAATGCACCAGGATGGCTCCCAAACAGGAGGTTGGGGGGGGAGGAAAAAAAAAAAAAAACCACCTCACAATAACAGTTTACAGTGCAAGAATATCTGTATGAAGTTTAACACTAGATAAACAGAAGAAAACTTTACAGTATAATAACTCGATGCCATAATCCAGTATTATTAACTGGCATACTGGATGTTAAGTGCAATCTCTAATAACCTCATATTCTGTGGGGGGGAACAGCATAATTTTGTGCTTTTATTTTTTATACTATGGACAAGCTGATGCATTTCCACTACACTCATTTATCATTAACAGGAGATACCTGTAAGAACCAAGTGCATTTAGAGTCCTAGGGGAAAAAAAAAAAAAAGCCTCATACTTATTTACTTTAAAGGTTAAAGGGTTAATATTTTTCTTGCCATTTTATTTAATAAATACTTGCAAGTTAAAAATAAACCCACTGCTGAAAAATCTCTATTATCCAGAAGCTATTATCTAACTGATCCTGATGCTTCAATGCACAATGAGTTAAGTTGGTTTTAATTCCTCAAAAAAAGGAACCAAAACCAGCCTAAAGCAAGACACACTACATTCTACATTGCAGAACTAGTTGATAAAGATTCAGAGGCTTTTTATAATAAAGCAAGTGCAGCAACAAGGTCCAAAAGTGATGAAGGTGAAAGATACCTGGAATGATCCCACATCTTACACACCTTTTGTTTTCTGTGAGTGATACATGCTGAAGACAAAACGTTTTGTGCTAAACAGCCTTAAATCTGGTTTTCTAATATTAAGCACAAAGGAAAAACACTGACAGCAAGCGAGGTAAATAAATCCCTCCCTTGAGAATGAAAGAAGCAGACAGGAGGGGGCTGACATGCATGCAGGAGAAAACTAAACACCATCTTTTTTTTTCTACCTGCACAAGTTGCCATTTGCTGCAGCGATCAAGAATCTCTTTCCCCCGTTGATTTCAAAAGCTAGGTTTTCAGAAAATTTCTCTCTCGAGTCATCTGTTGATATGCTCTAAGAGTATGATACTCATATCGCTGGATCTTTAAGAGAAAAATCCATTTTCTTTCCTGTTCAGGTAAACATGTTTACAGCTCCTGCACGGACGCTGGGTGGTTCAGACTCACATGTCACACACATGTCGTCAGCAACAAGAAAAGCCCCTTTCTCTGATCATCCACATTTTTAATAAGGTAAACAGAAAAGCACTTTCCAAACTTACCTTTAGCACAGCCAAATCATGAGCTAAATATAAATATTCACACAAGAACAAGGAATTAATAACGTGAGGGTGCAAACAAAAATACTTGCTAGAAAACAGACACGGCAAAAACAAGAAAACCCTTTTAAGTTCAACGCGATCAAACCGACGCGTTAGCCCCTGGAAAGGCCGTCATTTATCACCGTTACGCCCCGAACAGTCAGGATTAGAGAGGTGAAGCACCGATCGTGACTCTGATCTATTTCGGAGACCATTCACTGCGTATGAAAACATCTCAGATCGCAGGCAAAGCCTTCCTATCTGTGACCCTGCACAGGAAATGCCACACGAAACCTAAAATTGCCAAGGAAGGTTACAAAATCTCCTGCTTCACATCCTACTGCGAAGAGTCGCGCTCTGAGGACCGAACTACTTCTCCATTTTCCAGAAAATAAGTACAGAGTGGGTGTTACGAGCGTTTATTCCCCTCGCCGTGTACCTTCCCAATGCATCTTAAAGTAACACACGTACCAAAGGGGAAAAAAGAAAAAAAACACCCCACCACCCCGCAGCAGTCCTTAAGTCTGAAATGTAAATGTAATTCCTTATATAGACTGCAGCAGCTGGTCACACACGCACGGAGCGCGGCGCGGGGGCCCCCGGCCAAACCGTTACCACCCATTATTATACAAACAGGTACCTCCGAAGGCAGAGGGGAAGGGAAGAAACTTCGCCGCCCGCCCCCGCCGCAGCCCTCCCTCCCTCGCTCGCTTCCCCGCGGCCGCGGGGCGCTGCCGGGGACCGGCTCCCGGCGGGGTGGGGAGGCGGCAGCGGCCGTGGGGGCGCCGGCCCGGGGCGAATCGCCGCGGAGCCCCCGCCGGGTGCGCTGCCCGTGCCGGG
>JAWWEU010000081.1:14256631-14315030 GCA_035583155.1 Acropternis orthonyx
GGTGGGGCGGGAGCCGCGCTCCCGGCCCGCCGCGCCGGGGGGAGAATCACGCCGGCGGCCGCCCGCCCGCCCCGGCCCCCCCCGGCGCGCCCGGGACGGCCGCGCCCGAACCCCCCGGCCGGCCCCGGCCCGGCCCCGGCCCTGCCCCGCGGGTCACTGACCGTTGTTGCGGCGCGGGTTCGGCTGCTTCCTGCGCTTACACCTGGGGCCATCCGCCATGATCCGCTCGCTGGTGTCTAAATGCTCCAGTCACCTCCGCCCCCGCCCGGCCCCCTCCCTCCCGCCCCTCTCCTCCCCCCGGACCTGGTTTACGACACTGGGTGTTTTACTTTTACATCACCTTCCTACACCTAGTACTCGCCCGGAACCTTGTTGCCAGGGGAGACGGGCGCTTTACGGCAGCGCGTTTGAACGGCGGCGGAGGGAAAAGTTGCGGCCGCAGGTACCGGGAGCGGCGGCGGCGCCGGGGGGGGCTCGGACGGCTCGGGCACCTCCGGCACCGCGGGCAGGGTGCGCGGAGCCCCGCGGGGACACACCGGCACACACCCCGCGGGGAGCATCGCCGCGCCGAGGGAGGGAGCGGCCCGCCCCCGCCCCGCCGACAGGTGCGACCCCCGCAGCGCCCCCGGGTGATGCCGGGCCGGGCTGTCCCGGGCTGTCCCTCCGCCCCCGGTACCTGGTTCGGCCGGCCTGCATTGCAGGTCCCGGGCGGGAGCGACGCCGATCCCACCGCGCGAGGAACCTGCCGCTCCCGAGCCACGCTTCCCGCTTCTGCGAAGAGGAGAAGAGGTATAATATTCTATGCCCTAAAAAAAATAAAGAAAGGGAACGGAGCAATTTTCTTTCACGGATGATTAATGAGCGGCCTCTTTTGGGCTTATTAAACTTATTTGATGTAATAAAAATTAAAACGTTACCACCAAACACTGGTGCTTTTTATTTACTCTTGCTTTTCACTTCAGGCAATAAAATGATTTAAGAAGTTTGTTGCTAGGCTTCCTTATTTCTCTCTTTTTTTTATTTTTTTATTTTTATTCTTTTTCTCCTTATCCTGGGATGATTCTGTAGAATTTATAGTTCTGTGCTTCTGGGGAGTTCTTTTATCTCAAGAGATTAAATTCCAGTGGAAGCATTTCTGTTATTGGGATACTTTCAATAAGAAACTGATACACTGCAGAACTTGAGGCCTTTAGCTATTCTACATTGTCTCCACATGCTGTATGTTCACATTGTGTAACATATCACCTCATTTCATGGCAGCACCGTAACATGTCTCTAAAAAGGAACTATTGACACTGCCAGTTGGTGGGCATACCTTGCATCTGAAGCTCCCCTAAAAGTCAGTACAAAAAAGTTAGTTCTTAGAAAAGAAGTATTGTGCTAAAATGGATACAGAATTAGGTAAAGCCCCAAAGGGATATTTTCCAAATTAAATGCACCCTCAAAAATGTGCAAGAGTTTTGAATTTGGGTACTCACATGAAAACAGTTTTGCAGGTACAATTCATTTGTCTGATTTTTCTGTCAAAAAAAAAAAAGTAAATTTAGGTGTATTGTTTTTATCTATGTATCTTTACTCAGTGTTGCTTGGCTGCTGACCTCAACATTTTAATAAGGATGTATCCGAGAGTCATTAAAGAAGGGTAACAAATCAAACAGTACCAGGTGTGTTTGATGGACTAATAGGAGTCATTTAAAAGCATTAGATTTGGCATCAGCTGGCAGTACTGAACCCCAAATAAAAGGGTAGCTAAGAACTGCAACATGAAACCAACTACAAGGTAAAAGTGAAACTTGTCAGCAAAATTTTGAGGGAGTGTATTGGAAGGTTTAAGGCAGAATTTTGGTTTTAGTTCAATCTCCTTGCTTGTCAAGTTTTTTTGCAGAAAATACCTGTCAGTGTGAAGCTGTTTGCAAACGAGTCCTTAAGGTGCTTTGGAATTCTTGAATGCTTTTTATCATTCTGTGGGTGATTTTAACCAAAATATCAGGTATGGGTTTTCGTGCTAAGTTTTTAGTTCCTCAAAATTAATCATGTTTTTAAAAGGTAGTTGGAAATAAAAGTAATCTGTAAATGTATTTGTAGCAATATTCCCCTGCATGCCCACACAAAATTCCAGGCCCTCTTTAAGCAATTCTGAAGAGCTTATTTTCTTTGACTTTTGCCACTTTTCACCTCTGGATAAGAGTTCTTCTCTCTTCACTTTGAGCAGTTTCTGTTTCCTAACAGAATGAGGAGAGGAACAGTCCCCAGGTGTTGTGCTGTTTTTCCAATAGCCATGGTGTCTGTTTGAGCTCTAGTCTCTGGAGATTACCAAGCAGCTGGGAGAAACTGGTGACAACTCCTGCTGGCCATCAGTTTCTAAAGAGCAGAACTGAAACTGGCAGGAGCATAGGTAGCTCTACACTGCTATATTTTTGATAAACAAGCAATCTTCATATATGTTATCTTTGACATCAAGGAGGTCTAAAAACTAAAAAAACAAAGGCTAGTGTTTTGCATCAAGTTATTCATGACCCAAATCACTATTCATTGTGAAAAGTGTCTCATTCACAGCTTGTAAGTAGATGTGTGGATGGGTTGTTTTTTTGGCTTTTGCTTTTTAAACTTTGATACCTTAAGTCTAAGCAACTGGGTGCTTCACATCTTTGTATATGAAGTCATCATTATTTACGGTACCAAATGAAGGATGCAGCCTCTGTCAAACTATTTTGACCTAATACTTTCTTCTAATCCTGGGTGCAAACCCACTAGTTAAAATTCCTCCTATTTTTTTTCATGTTCTGCAGTATACGAGCACATTGTATATGTAATTTAAAAGGGTTTATGCTGCAAGAATGGAAAATCACCTTTATGGTGCACACCTTTCAATCTGACTTCAGTGAAGGATGCAGACATTAATTAATGTATTCTTTTGCAAAATCTCAGCAAAGCAGTATATTTCTGCATCCTCCTAAATGTGGCAGTCTTGGGAAGATGTTTCTTTAAAGGAGGAGTTCTGAGACAGTGGTCATCCATAGCAATTAGATGGCCTCTAGTAGCGTAATTTGTATGGGAATTTAGGCAACCTAAATAGGCATGTTGTAGTTGAAACGTGAGACTGCATAGCTGCTGTACTTCTTTTTTATGAAATTTATTTCCATTGTCTGAAGACAGGAATTAAAACACTTCCATAGTCACACTGTTGTATGGATGTTCAAAAAACAGCTAATGGTTCTTATAGACAGTTTTTCCCATTTTAAAAATGCTCATGCATGTTGTGTTATGATTTGTGATCTCTTAAGTATGTATCATTAAATAAAAGCAATCAGTCCTCTGTATGCCTACTCCTTATTCATGTTTATTAAATGAAGTTTCACATCCCATCTTGAGTGTGGCAGATTTAATGGGTGTACATTTAGTTTAATGAATTTAGAATTACAGTAGAAAATGACTAAGTATATTGTTTCATTTCTGGTTTATGGAGATTCTTTTTTTTCTTTTTTTCTGATTTCCATTAGAGAAACTATTTCCAATTCTATATATTTCTTAGAATGTCAGTTTCTAAAATTTGTTTTTCAGTTGATGATTTTTTTCTTTTAATTTTTTTTCAATTATGCTTTTACTCTTCTATGGAAACTTGAAAGATTTACTAGGAAAACAACGACACAAATACGCAGCTTTACTGCAGCTAGCAGAGGAACTAATGTTGAATAAAATGTTGATCTGAGAGATATCAACAACTAAACAAGGGTTTAGTGCCCTTTCAGATGGTCTTCCAATGCCTATTTGTGCTTCCAAATGAATCTAGTAAGTTTTGAAGGTGTACCTTCAGATGTTGTACAGTCTCAAAAAACGGTAAAGCTGCTTGAAGTTTGCCCATTCACTTAGAACACAGCTTGTAAATATTTATCAAGAGAAATCACTTTTCACTTTCTCCATGTTATAATTTTGTCTTCTGTTTCAGTACTTTACCATGAATTTATTGGTTCATTTAAAGCTCAAAGCTATGATGTCTAACCAGTTGTCATGTCTTGCACAACTTGAGAAGACTGTACCTGCTTGAAAGATGTAAGGGTGTAAAGTGCCATAAGGCATCAATAGGTAGGTAGCTATAGATAGCTATAATGACTTGTGTATATGCAATTGACTTTTCTAGCATCTTCCTTGTTAAGAAAAAGTGTTTGTGATAATCACAAAGGCCTTCAAACTCACTTTGTTTCTCTTGCTCTCTTTTTGCCCTACTTGTTGCATATTGGTTTTCTCTTGCAAGCAATTAACCTGTGCTGATACCTGTGTCAGGTTGGTGTGCTGTATAAAATAAACATACTAAAACATAACAAGGGCCTGCAATTCCATTCTTATGCTAATTTTAACTTTCAGTGTGATCTCTGTTTCAGAGCCTTCACACAGGCAAAAAATGATTTGAGAAAAGGAAAACATTTGAAAAGGTCGTTTCACAGTCTTCCTCCAAAAGGCAAACCTGGCATATTCAAAATGGAATTTGAATGCAAATTTGGGTACAAGTGGTGGATAATGAACAGTTGTGGGGGTTTTTTGTTTGTTTGTTTTTAAAATACCTGGAACTTTAGCTGAGAATGTCTACTTTAGTACTTTATTTTCTGCCACTAGATGCAGTAGCAAAATGCTGTAACAAAATCCTATGTTTTGTTTTAAGTTACATCTGAATTTGTGACTGATCAAATTACACTTGTAATGCAGTTAGATTACCCGGCTTTATTAGTAGCACGTTTTCCATTTATCTTTGTTTATGATGACTCTGTGTGAGTGTTCTTATCCTTTATATTACCTAATTAAACACTAAGGTAATGTGAATACTTTGCCATAGGGTTCATGTTGGCTTCCTTTTGTAACTTTGACTCGTTTCTGATTTGGTTCTGCTCACCAGCGCTCTTGCCGTTTGCCATCCCACAGTTTTGTGCAATTGCTCATTTGGCTCTCGTTTGGGGTTATTCCCTTTGTTATGGTATCTCTACAGCCGTCTCACTCACCCCTTTAAATACCCAACTTAAAACTGATTTCTTAATTATTTCATTGTATATTTCCATCTATATTTGGGGGTTTGAGTTTCTGAAACACATTCTAATATTAGGGATTATTCATTTGTTATCTCTCATTTGTCTTGTTTTTTTTTTTTTTTCCCCCTCACTGTGAAGTGCATAATGCTTCTCTAGGGAATGTTTGTTAATACATAACAGGAAAGCTGCTGTGTTGGAGCTTGCAATGTGTCTTCTGAGTATACAGAATTAACATAAGAAAAAAAAGAGCATGAGAGTCTACCAAAACAAACAAATAAATACAATTAAAAGTCTCATTCTGCTTAAGGGACGTCAACAAATCACCACTCAATGCCGTAAGGAGAAACACAGATATTGTATTGGTTATTTTCTGGGATAAGAGAAGCTTTGGTGCACTCAGCATAGTTGGTCTGATTCTTAGAACTGGCAAGGACTGTCTGGTAGTTAGAAACATATGGTGTTAAAATGCACAATAGTATGTTTGAAACTCAGATTCATAGAGCAGACTTGTTGGAACTAAAATGCCACCTAAAATTCTAGTGCAATTATATCTGAGTTTAGTTTATTGGAACAGGGAACAGCAGTTTGGTGCAAGAATGATCATGTGTTGATACTGAATTGGAAAGGGATTATGGTTCTCATGTAAGAATGTGCATATCAAGAATTTTTGGTTGCAATATCAAAAAGGAAAGCCTAGTTTGGATCCATCCAAACTATAAAGTTTTCTGTTTTCCCTTGTGGAAACAAAAACCTAAAAAGACTTTATGTGGGATCAAATAGAAAATGTCTTTTTTTACCCAAGTATTAAAAGCCTGGATTAGAGCAATTGTTAAACTCAGCGCAGGTGGTCCAGGGATTTCTATGAACCAAATGATTTGAAAGTTCCCCTTATTAGATTCCCTGTTCTTACTGGGGAGGTTTGAACAGAGATGTCTATGGTGGATGGTACCTTAAATCCCTGGGCTGTAGCTATTATGAAGAACTTTCAATTTCTCTTATTGATGCTGACTAAGTACTGTAAGAAGGACAAGAGTTCCTGTGTCATCTTAAGAGAAGGACTTTAAAATACTCTCTACACCACTTAGATTAATGTTCTGACCATTTAGGTTATAGTCCTTATGTAGTTCCATGATAATTTTAAGTATTTTATAAAAACCAAAAACATTCACCAGTAGAGATAAAAACCACCTGAATTGTCTTTAGGAAAGTGACTTTAGATCATTGCTGAGTGAGGATGGTTCAGATTTTATTAGGAGGGCATATAATCAAACCTTGATTTTTAATATCCTGGAGGAACTCAGTGACTACTGGGATTTTATATGAAAGATGGGCTATACCCAACATTTCATGCATGCAGGGCATGTTCTCAATACTTCAAATTAGTTGCTGAAGAGTAGTCAGGTAGAGAAAAGCCAAGCTTAAAGACCTGCATGTGGTTAGGTAGAGTGAAGAGCTAGGCAGATTAGGGATGACCAGGTGCAGATCTTCACATGCCCAGAGAATTTAACTGAAAAATCCTGATTAACTGGAATTAGGTAGAAGCTGAAAACAGTAACTGAGAGCTTTGTTTAAATTTAGATGTATGCAGGACCTTGATTGACCACTGTTTTGCTAATATGAAAAGCTACCTGGAGTAATACAATTAAAAATTTGATGTATTTTAGGTAATTTTATTTAAAGGATTCACTACCTCTTTCACTAGCATTCGGTGAAGCAGCTGAGTTCTTGCAGGAGATGACTAATTCATGTTTAGTAACTGTGGTAGATGATCATATGTGGGACTCACCTGCCTTTTGTTGTTTTACTTCTGGGCTAGTCCCTCTGGACTGCCTTTGCAGTTAGTGGGGATCTAGTCAGTGTAGCCTGGTACACCTCACAGGCACATAGGTAAAGTGAGATGAATTCTAACCCCTCTCTTACTCCTGACATCAGTCCAATCAGTGAGGTATGTTTTCCTGTCATGAGGTGGCTGAGGTTTACAGAGATGACTTCACCCCTCTGCTCTGATTTTTACTCCCAGTTTATAAAACATCTGGGCAGTCTTAACCTAGAGAGGATAACTGTGAAAGTCCTGTTCTACAGAGATATATAATTCTGAAACTCAAAATTTGTTCCTGCAGCCAGAGGTATTTGGATTCATCATTGCAGCATCTTGCAGAGAAGGGCAGAAGAAATTTGCTTAGTTGCTATTAATAATTCCACTTTGGTACCACACCATTTATTCTAAATAATGTCAGGAACTTCATGGGATTCACTGCTAATTTTTGGTGTAAGATTAATTTGCAGAATGGAAAAGCTCCTCACTTCAGTATCATTCTGCACCATAAATCTGGGACTATACCTAACTTGAATGCTTCACCTTAGGCTGCTTTATGTTTAGTTGCTGGTTACTTCATAAAGACTGCTCTAAATCGTGGTTTTAGGTTCTGTAATGTTTTTATCTTAATATTGTTGCTTGCTTAAATGTTTATTCCAGAAGGTATTAAAAATTATGTTTGCAACTACTGTTAATTTCCCGTCTGTAAGGTACCTTATGCATGACTATTTTCAGACTCTTTTTCAAGACATTTTAACTATAGCCTCAGCTTAGACTGAGTCAAATCGCAGTCACATTTTCTACTGCACAGTAATGCACTGCATTAGTTTTACAGCCTCTGTAACTGCATTTTAAGGACACATGCATTGCTTGGGTCTCCTTTCTCCTTAATGCATCTTCTGATGCATACTGGTTTGAATCCTAAGCAAACTGCTTTGGTACTGTTTTCCCAGCCTGTTTTTCCTGTGGAATAGTGATGGATAACCCGTTCTGTTGACTTGGGCAAGATCGAAGAAAAAAAAAGCAAACAGACAGACCTGTCCATTGCTGTGACTACCTAGAGTGAAATGCCAAACTCAGCAAACAGGATGTTCTTCATACATAAAAGAAAATATAGACATAGTATCCAGCCATCCAAGAATCACCAAATATACCAAAGCAAAACCTATGGCTAAACTGAAATGGAAATATTTTGTGTAAATTCATCTATTTGTTCTTCTACTTGCTTGTTACTCAGTGCTGTCTCTCATGTCCTACTACACGAGAGGTCAGGATGCTTTTCTGCATGAGCTTTTCTTACCCTTCAGAATATTAAAAAATATGCAAAACAATTTCAGATAATGTTTATGGTGTATATCTTGTTACTACATTGTATTGGTTTGTGTACACACACACACATGCAGAAAGCTATTTTTAAAGATTATGAAGGTCACAAAGTCATGGGCTTGGCCTAGATTCGTGATCCCTTGGTTATACCCACATCTGGCTGCCCCATCCCTCTGCAAGAGATTACTCCCACTACAGCTGAGGCTGCTGTTCAAATCCCCATGTATTAGCAAACTGAAAACAGCAGCAGTGCAAATTAAAAAGGCTACACTGGAGGAGCAGCTGCAGACCCAGTCTTCCTCCCATTTATTTGAAGTGGCTGAAGAGGTTACAGTTTCCAGTTGTGGGATCAATGGTCTTTTCAGCTGCTCCAGCTATATCTAGGGTGGATGGCAACATTACCAATGGAAATTACCAGTGCTCCTCTTTTCAGTCACAGAGTTTTAATTTTACCCCGTACTATGTTAGTTACATTACCCCATCTCTTCCTGCAGCTTGAAAAGGTGTGTTGCTCAGCAATCTGTTACTGTATCTTTCCTCCTTGTTCAAAACAGTTTCCAAAGTCTAATCACACAGGTTATCCAAACCCCACTCTGGAGACAATCTTGGAATTTCCATGGAAGACAGTCCTGGGCAGATGCTTATGTTTGATTTTGACTTGTATGACATGCAGTATGTGGAAGGTCATACATCATGTCAGACACATTTCATTCATCAGAGTTGGCTTCCCAAACACTTTGAGAAACTAGCTAAAATGCGAAATTCCTTAAGCAGGAAGAGTGAGGATTCATTTGTACTTCATTGTTCCAACAGCTCATACTGTAATGATAACTGCCAGGTAAGGGTACACATTTCTGCATCTCAGGGGCAGAGTAACATGGGAGAGTAGGTAGCAGAAAAGTTCCAAATACTTTTAATTCCACTCTCCTGATGGGAAAATATTCAGGCTTCTCCAAACCTTTTGTTTTTCCCCATCAGAATCTCAACAAATTCATCAGGAAGCTCTTTCTTCCTCAATTAAAAGAAAGTCAAAAACATTTAATTTACCTTTTGCAGCCCTGCTGGGATCTAAATCTGCATTTGACATATCATGCTGCACTCAGTTCCAACAAATGTGGGCTCTGTGGCCTTGCTATTAGGTATTATGCTAAGTGATATCTAATTTTAGGACACGCCATATGGCTTTCCCTGTATTCTCCTAGATCGTGTATGAAAGGTAAGCATGCTGTTTCATTACAGAGATCCATCACTTCCTGAAGTCATGGGAAGGCTCATGCTTTCTCAGGAAAGCACAGTGCTCCTTGGACCACAATGCATCAGCAGGCCTTGTAGACCCCTTTCTACCTCCTAGTTAAAGAAATGATCTCAAAAAGGAAACAGGGATGAATTAATATCAGGACATTGATCTGTAACCTAAGAATGTAAGTTTCAGGATGATGATGTAGCAGTCATTTTTCTATCTTTCCCTTTAGAAGATGCTATTTGATTTTAGGGACTAGTAACCTCCATTTTTAAAGTTACTATTAATTTCAGTGAACAGACTTGTCTTCTGTTATCTGACCATCCGGGATCCTCTTATAAGGAAAGCATCCTTCCAGTATTAGCAAGAATATTTCAGCTTGCCATATTTAATTGAAACATATTGAAACAAGATGCAAATCAGTATCAGATGAAAGCTCAAGTCCTGTTAGATGCTGAGTATAAGCTTCCTGTCTAAAGGGAGTGAAAGAGTTTAAGAAATTACAGGCTTATTATGCAGAAAATAACAAGGAGCAGTGATTTAATAATGACACAGTAAGATATCATTATAATAATAAACCACGCAAAGATTAAAATGTTTATTATGATATATGTTCAGATATCTTAGGGGTTAAGATATACATGGAAGAGAGTATCAGATTTGTCTCCATATCTCTCCCATTAAGTATTAGATCACATTCCACAAGGCTAAAGGTAATCACCATGTTATCATTTTCCGTTATAAATTTTTTGGTGTTGCTCTGCCAAACTCTAACCATGCGTTTCCTAAACAGACTCCATCTGACCAGTTGCCACTCTGCTTACTGGTGGTGCATCTGTCGCTCGGAGTGTGTTCCCTCCTCACCTAACAGCACTGCTTATCCAACTGTTTGCAGAGTGGGAATCTACAGAAGGCACTTAAAGAAGAGACAGAGGAGGCTGTTCCCTGGGAGTCAGGGCTCTTTGAGATGAACAGAAGAAGGTTTTTGGCTGATGCTTCAACACATTCTGCTGAGTCAAGTTAGCATTAAGTGGATACAAATTCTGCCCTGGGAGTCCTAATTACAGCTGAGTATCCTAGGAAGTTACAGAAGAAAACAGAAAGGCTGGAGTTCTTTCATAGCCTCTTCCTTTGAATGTCCAAGGATAACACAAGGAGGGACCCCATTACCCACGCATCCAAAAACTGCAATTGCAGACCCTACCGAGCATCACTCCGGTTGATTCAATGTAACTTGTTGGCGGTAATTAGCATGCAGCTGCCCTTCAAGGGCAGTAAAAACTGAAAAGAAGTTATGGTCCTTCCTTGGAGTAACACGGCTGAAATAAATCCATTGCCCAAAACTGAAGGCAAATTTGTCAGGAGTTAGCCATGCAGAGGGATGGGTGGAAGTAGGTGTCGCTGGCATACTGCCAGCAAAGCTTCTCATGCAGAGGCAGAGAGAAGTAACAAGAGGAGAAGTAAAAGCGTGCTTTGGGGAGAAAGTCCAGCAGAGGAAGTTTTTTTGGCAAAGTGCTGGCTAAAACCAGGCTTGAAATGGCAAGCAAAGCAACTGCCTTCTATTATTTAATTCCTTTTTGTTGCGCAGAGCCATAAACCAGAGGTTTCTGAAAACTCCTCTGATGTGCATTCGGCAGCCAACAGCCTCAGGAGCAGCTCAGGGGCTGGGAAGGGATGGGGGGTGGGTGCCCCTGCCCAGCGCTGCTCACCGACCCCTGGGACACCCCTCTGCATCCCCCGCCCCGCCCTGTGAGCCTGGGGGAAGCACCAGTAGTGCCTTATTAGCAGAACAAGGCAGCCAGATCAGGTTGGAAGCCATCCTACAGCATCAGCCTGTAATGAAGGATCCTCAATTAGGAAGAGGCAGGAGGATGGCCTGTGTCTGGGAAGAACAGGTGGGGCTATAAGTCAGTGTCAGCAGCTTGAGAACTCATAGATTGGATTTTGTTTGGGTTTGGGCTTGTTTTTGGTTTTGGAGGGGGTTTTCTTGTGGCTTTTTGTTTGTTTATGGGTTTGTTTTCTCATTTAAATTATATATATATTATGCAATTGTATTTATTACTTTATATTCCTAAGTGGTTTAGAATGAACTGCTCCAAAATAGTGAAGCACAGATAAAGAACAAGAGAATTGCCAAATAGTCGACTTAGTAATCATTCCCAGAATTTTGAGTACAAATTTTTGATACACAGTGTTACAAAAAAATAACAAAACTCTACCTGTTAGTGGGACATCAGGGAGACACCCTAGAAAGTTCTCTGAAAATGAACAACATCTTGAATCTGTCTAAGTGAGAGTCCAGTGGAGTATGAGCTTCATTTTTTGGCACACACTGCCTTGCTTTCAGCCATATTTTATGCTTCATTTTTGTCCGTCCACTTTCAGATGTAACTAATCTCCCCTGGGTGGAGATTTCAGCATTGCTGCAGAAACTGTCCCCCTGCACATTCCATAATAAAAAATACGCCACAACAGGTTATATTTAACAAGGAAAAGAGGAATAGAAAGTGGCACATCTGCACAATGAATATAATATAGCATTGACTTGGAATTTCCTGACTTCAGCAGTGTCTCCAAAATAATAATGCATTAATAGAATTACACTTAGCTTTCTGCTTTTAAAAGGAAAATATTTGAAAGCAAAAGTATTTTCATGCTCCAAGTTCTTCTGGCTCTGTGTGTGAGATAGTGGAAATAACATAGGACTGTGTAACCACAGCAAACAAGTAGGGTGGGAATTCTGTAGCTGCTCAGCTGGCCTGGAGCAGAGCAGTAGTGAAGCCTGGATTTTGGATTTAATAGGTGAAATATTTTCCCTCCCTAAACTCCATTCATTTCTATGGATGAAAATATAATCACTCTGTTGTAGACAGAACTGGTGGTGACCTACAATTAAGGGTGTTTGACACATCCATCATAAGAGGCAGGTTTTAGTTGGCTATCATTTCAGCTGTTGGTTGGTTTATATTTTAACTGATTAGGCAGGAGTTTCCTTAGCTGGCTAAATCCTGCAGCCTAACTTTTTTGAGAGGGAGGCAGTAGAGAAGGAATGGGAAGTTCAGCAAAATTGTTCGTCAGGATCTATAAATCAAGTAAGCAAAAATACATTATTTTGACCATATAGAGAAGCTCTATATTTTAAGCTTGCTTCAAATTTGTCAAAGAACTCACCACCTTGTTGGGATGTCTTTTCTGGTTTTTGTGGAAAGTCTCAGCTGATACATGGGCAGTAGAAATGTGTTCAAATTTAGCACATGGATGTCCAAAAAAAAAAAAAAAATCCATCTACTTGAGCGTGCTCCAAAGCAGGGACAGGATGAAATCACTGAGAAACATTTGATTGATCCATCCATAAAAATGCTGAAAGGCAGCAGAAATATGTACATATATAACCTCCCAGCAATTTTAACTTTAGTGGGGCTTAGCTGGTGGAACGTATATTTTTATTCCCCATCTTACCGGTAAAATTCCCTGGTACAGACAAAACTTTGAAGTGTAGACTTTATTGTCCCTCTTTTAAATGAATTTTGTCTTTAACACTGTAAAACCAAAAATGTGACCCCCTGACTCACTGACTTCTTCCTAGGTATTTCTCTGTAAGGCATTATTAGATGCTCCTTGGGTACTGACATTTCTAACCATAATAATAAAAACATTGATGATGGGTAAAGATGACATAGTTTTAGGATCTTGGTCAGTGAAGATTATTTGACATATAGCACTGTGTCTGAGCTCCATCCTCTGTTAAGCATGTTTTTAGTATCCAGTTCACTGCTAATAAATAGGGATACTATTGATGTACCATAGTCAGAGGCTCTGCTTCTGAAGCTTCCTTAGTGCTCTACCAAAGTGAAATTCTCTTCTGCTCTTCACTGTCCATGTATCCTCCCCCGATTTTTTTTTCTGACATCAGTAAGATCTAATAAATAAAAAGTTGTAGAACTTAAATTACTACTGGTAAAAAAACCCAGCCTTATTAATGTCCACAGAAGCAATGCCAATCTTTTGTTTCCATGATTAGAGAGATGTTTGTTTTCCTCCACAGGTTACTCAGGATGTCAGTAATTGTAGGTATTGAGTTTTCACACTTCAGTGTTTTCCTATGGGAGTATTTGGAAACAAGTTCACAAACCAACAGGTTTTAAATAAGACATATTGCTCCTGGTTTGGAAACAGCTCTGAGAGCTGGGTATACTTGACACCAAATGCCACAGGACCTGACTGACAGGATAATCCTAAATCTCCAGGAGAAGCTGGTGGATATTGGGCCAGGCCCTAAAAGTTACCTGTCTTCTTCTATTTAACTGCAAGCTTAGAGCAAGCCTGAGCAGCTTTTCCTGTGGTGAGCTTAAGCGTGGAATCAGTGCAAACACATATGTTCTTGTGGCTTCGTTGGACCTAGAAAATCTGGTGGGAGTATGTATGAAACTTAGTCGTGATTGCTGCAAGCTGTGAGCCTGACTAGGGACACTGCAGAGCTTCAAAACCCCCATGGAGATTGTGTTAAGGTTAATGACATTGGATACACAACTGATTTACAGCATGCTGATAGCATCCTTCCTACATAAGATATGAAGAAAAAGCAATGTGAACTGTGATTTTTTTTTTTTTTTATGTGCAAGTTTGGCACATTGCTGTGTCCTAAAATCATCTAGGAAATTTTCTGTTTGGGTTTTTTCTGTTTCTTTTTTTTTTTTTTTCTTTTGGTTTTTGGTTTGGTTTTTTTTTTTCTTTTAGACTGAAGATATAACACTGATTTTCAGTAACTAAAAATTGCTATATGTAGGGCGTTTACAAGTTCTAGAAGCTAAATCAAGGTTTTGTCTACCACTTATGTGGCATCTACCTACTCCTTGCCCTATTACTTAGCTTAAGGGGGAAAATGTGCTGGCATTATTTTTTCCCATCTGTTCCATAACCTCTGGTACTGAACTCCTAAAAAGCTCAAAGAAGACTAAACACGTCACAGTCAAAACAGTAAGGTTGCTTTTCATGCATTCTTTAAATCAGATGTTTTAATTACAGCTTTTAGTTTGTTTGCTAATTGGAAAAGAGGTCCGCAATGTGGTATCTATCTTCTTCCATTTGAATCAATAAACAGAGAAGTCATGAGAAAGGGACCTCTTCCCTTCAGGGAGTCTTTTCTTGTTAATGTTGATTCAGGTTCTTAGTGCTTATTCTTGTCTCCTTTCCTCTTCTGCCTACTTCCCAGTCTCTTCTCTTTCAGTTCCCCCTCGTTTCCCACTGTGACCGAGATCTGTTGTCTTTCACATTAGCATGTGTGCATTTGCCCTTCATATTTACCTGATGTGTTGTGAGTGTATTTTTCAGTCTGCATTGTGAAAGTAAGGTCTTTAACCAGAATGAATGACGCTTTTTAAGCCTATAAAAATTTCAAACGTGAGTTTCATTGAAATTGAAACAAGAGAAATACTTCAGCTATAAATAATGGATATGAACTTTTAAATAACTTGTGAGACCTGTTTGGAACAATCCCGAAGGTTTGCCTCCCATCTGACAATCACAGTGCTGGCTGAGAAACGAGTATTTCATGTGCTTGCAACTTGATTAAATTGAGCTAAGTAACTAAATGGTTACACTTTTTTGGTTTTCTCTGTGCTTTGAATGGCATAGTCAGATTTTATGACTTCTCTTTTATGGTTAGCTGAATCTGATTCCTGCAAAGACTTAACATGCATATTTAACTTTATTTTGGTTAACTGTCTGTGTAAAGATTTTTTAGATTTGGGACCATGACTAGTTTCTTCCTTGCTGAACAGACCACTGTAAATTTCAGTAAGGAAACAGAAAAGTCCCTTAACAGATTTTAAGGAAGCTTTTAAAACAATAATTTGAGGATGTACTATTTAAAATGAATGGCATCAGGTACTGAGTTATTCTGAAATAAAAGGTGTCTGAATAACAGTGACCTGATTTTTGTGCGTTCAGACTTGCTACTACACATTAGGAAATTCAGAAACTAATTGTAAAGGAGTAGATAATCAGAAATTCACGTGTAGCCAAATGCTGTGATGAGTTGTAACTCCCACTCGTTTAACTATGAGTGCAGGATATATTGGGTCCCTGCAGACTCACCTTGCTTGTGCTCCATATTGTTCCTGTGTGCCAACTCTGAAGGGCTTCTCCCATGATCTGGAAATAAAGAAAGGTCAGTTAAAACAAATACCATAAAAGGAAATGGTAATTTTTTTCAAATTTTAAAGACTATCTGTCTTCAAATCCCCTCAACTAGACCTACATTAAAATAATGATCACATCCCAAATATAGAATATTTGAACTGTCCTTCTCCAGGCCAGATGTGTGCTATGTTATGTAATTCCATTTTAGCGTGATTGCTGGAGCTTGGAGTAAAAGGAAAATGAACGTATTGTAGGTATTGCTCCAAAGAGAAAACATCATAAAAATTGTTATAAAACTCAAGGCCTTGAGCAAAACATTCCAGCAAATGTAAGTTCTGCACAGAGTCTTGCCTACATAGAGGGTGAACAATCCAGCAAGGTACGATCCAGCCACAGGTCCCAGAGCTTACAATAAGACACAAATACACATCCCTATACCAGTCCACTTTACCTGATACAAAGCACAGTAACTCCTAGGAACTTGTTTCTCCAGGCATTGCACACACAACAGAAATTTTCTCCATATGCTTTTCGAACCCCTATTAAATAAAACCCATCCAATCAAGTAGTTGTTGATATGTTTGTGCAACAGGCTTTCCAGAAGTCTTTGTAAATAGATCATCAATGTTTTTCCACTGCTCACAGGGAGAAAATCTGCTGAGTTCAGACCACTGTGATCAATCCACATTGCAAAGTCACAAATAGAGAAACAAAGGACAATCGCTGTCGTTTTTTAGCACTGTGGATCCATTAGTCAGACTCCATTTTCTTCACTGCTTCAGACTGCATTCTCAGAGTGATGTGCCAGCCCCCTGCTTCCATCAGTTATGTAGCTGTCCCCTCTGTCACTGCAGCCAGAGATGGGACAGCACACTGGACACTTGAAGCATTTCACAGCTGTGATCTCAAGCAGAAGACCAATGTCTACACAGAGCATTGGAGAGGCAATTATACCAGGGGAAAGGCTTGGAGCATCTACATTAAGTGTCTGAACACATATAGGGAGCATACCATAAGAGCCACTGAGCTCATTTGGCTCGGGGAGCATCTCTTCTGTTTCAAATCTCTTTTCACTGTGAAGAAAATTTTCTTCCTTTTCAGGCATTCTGTAGCAAGGGCAAAAATCGGACCCCAATTAGGCCTGGCCTCTCTGCAGGGAGGAGAGAGCCGGCAAGGACAGGGGGCTGTGCTGTGGTTATGCCTAGGGCACAACCTGTGCAGGAACTTGCTGTCCCCGATGAGAAATGTGACCTTTAGCTACTCACTTGTTCTCGGAGGGGATGGCAGAGCAGCTACACTCAGCAAGAGCAGCAGGGGAGAATGTATCTTAGCCCTGTTCCCTGAAGTGCTAAGCCTTGGGGTGTTTGTATTTTAGGCAACCTTTACTTCCACCTCGTAGACTCATGATTCAAGACAGGATAAACAGTCTTTCCCTGAGCTATTTAAGAGAAACTTGCTTCCCTCTGGGAGAGGGGCTGAGCAGTAAATGGGTAGCAGTTGCAGGTTTTCAAGGTGCCCCCATGGGTTCAGACTCTTTGCAAAGCTGACTAAACAGTAGGAATAGACAGGGATAGGTAAGTAGTTCGGGCACAACAATTACCAGTAATCTGCCAACTCTTGTCACACACTCCATCTCTGTGCTAATGGGGCCAGTCCAAGACCTCTGAATCAGCCTTGGGAAGGCTAGTGTGCCTGCACAGCTTGCTGGTGTTGTTCAGAAAAGCCACCATGGGTTTCCAAACTTAGTTCTGCAAATGTGTTTCATTGCTATTGTATTTCTAGATCCGTGCCTGGTTTTTTTCTTTTTTTTCCTTTAGCATCAATAACATTAATAGGAGAGATTTAAAGACAACAACCATATCTCCTCCCTGGGTTTACCAAGCAGGGTTTTTTTATTAGTCTCATAAGGTAGTTTACTCATAAAATAAACTGCTTAACCTTGTAGACTTACTCTGCACCTATTCCAATTTGACTTTGTCTTTTCTGAATGTGAGTATCCCAGTTATCCAAAAGATGTCAGGAGAGGCATCACCAGTGCCTTGGACAAGAATCTGATTTCTTCTTTTACTCTGTCAATGCTTTTCTGTATCCTATGATCATGCTTTGCATCCTATAGTCATGTTTGTAATTTCTCAGGACCACACTGACTCGTGTGCTAATCCTGTGATCAACCAGCAAGTTCATGATAGTCTCCCTCCTCTGTCATTTCCATTTTGTTCTTGTTGTTAGTTGAAATTCTTGATCTAACATTTTCTACTTTTAAGTTTCTGCTAATTTCTATTACCTTACTCCCCCCTCCTGACTTTTTCTGAAAGAAAAAAAAGTTATATTGATGATGCCACTTTATCCTCATTATTACCTCTAGATTTTCTTCAAGGCACTGGTATTTTATGTAAAATAATAATGTAAATTCTACATAGGAGAATCAGGAGGCATTTCACTCTTTTGAGTTGCATTACTTCAGGTAATCTTAGACAGCATGTGCCTGCTCGGTGCACCAGGGCTGGTAGCTTGTGGAAAACAAGTGTTGCACTGGCTGCCAACACATGCAGAGTCTGCAGCTCATGGGAAATCACTGGAGGGAGTGGTTAAATGCACTTGGTTAAATGATATTGTGCACAGTCATCAAAAATGGGGCTTTATAATATTTGTAATGATGTGCTTAGTTCTAATATTTGCTTGCATAATATGAGAGGAACATCTATTTCTAGACAAAATAAAGAGATATAACTGAGCCTGACAAAGTTATCACACTTTCCGTTTACTGGAGGTAAGAGGAGAGAGAACATAAATTCACTATCCTGTTATGACTAAAATATTTTTAAAACCCACAAATGGAGTATTTGCTGCTTTAAGGGCTGGTGCAGCAGATCTCTGAGTGGTCACGCAGCAGAAACAGCAGCGATCCGTGTGTTCAAGAAGGTGGGTTTGAAGAAGCATTAGAGATTTTATAGCAGCTGAAATATAAATAAAGGAGAAAGGCAAATGTCTGAGGATGAGTCAGCCAAGAGGTGAATGCATTTACTCATAAGTGGGCTGTTTTGTAGATCACATTGAGACTTCTAAACCAAGATAAGGCTGCAGAGTCTGTGCTTGAACTTTTTAGAAGTCTTTGATTAATTGCTAGAGGATGACATCTAAAATGTCCCTGCTCTTTTTCCTCTTTCTTTTTTTCAGCTTCTATTTCTTTAGCTTTCTGTTCTCTTGCCTTTTCCTTTCTCTCTGTAATTTTTTTTCTCTAATTAAATATAAATAAAAAGGACTGGATGTTCTGTGCTGTCACTTACGATACATAACTTCTCGGTAGCAATCCCAGATTCATTAGTGATTTTAACTGACAGTTTGTAATTAAATAAAGATAGAAGGTTTATGGGTTTCAAACGTGTATCTGCATTCCTTGTCTCCTGTATGTTCTTGTTTTCAAAGTTAACTATGTAAATCAGGACTTTTTAACATGTGTACATGTGTAAATGTTTCTGCTTTTCTATCTTATCAGATTACTATTATTTAGGTCACCTCTAGCAAGCTGTGCTGGAATGGCAATATGAGGTAGGAGGGCGATGGTTTTGGTTGGGTGTTGTTTTGTTTTGTTTTGTTTCTAACTGAGGGAAATCTGAGTTTAATGAGCAGCGAAACAAGAAGAATCCACACAAGGACTGAACAAAAACTGATGGGAGAGCCTAATTTCCCTTTGGGTGAACTTCCACAGGTGAGATTAGTCCTTTCCTCCCCTCTTCGGAGTCGCCCGTGCGGCGCTCCCGCGGGGTGCGGGGCTGCCAGCATGGCTGCGCGGCGCGGCTCTGCCCGAAAACTTCCTGCCGCCCCGCCGATGTGTTTCCCCACGTCCTGCCAACTCCAGGCAGACAGAGCGGCCTCGAGAACAGCTGCAGGCCAGGAAGCGAACCCAGAAGGAGCTGGAAACTGATGCTGAGCAGCAGCAGGCGGGACAGAGGATGCCTGATGCAGCTCTGCTCTCTCGGCCGCCTAACACATTCCCAGGGCGACGGTGGATGCACCACAGGGGCAGAGATCGCGCTGCTGCAGGAACATTTCTGTGCTAAGCGTCAGAAGGCAAACCCTAGTGCATTCACCTATACTCGAACAGGCGAAAAACCTCGCGGCACCTCACACGCCATTTCAAAAAAAAAATAATTCTATAGTTTTCACAACATAAAATCCAGTTATGTCAAGGGGAAATGTTCTTCTTTAGCCTTGTAGTGAGTTTTCTTTCTGAGGAGAGGCCTCATATTTTGTTATCGTTCTTCATTTCTTAAGGGGGTGATCTGCACACTCTCCCCTGGAGACCTGAAACCATCCCCTCAGTTCTTCATGGAAAGCCATGCCCATGGCCACCCCAGCTCCACCCCACTTTCAATAGAAGAGGATGCTGTGAAATAAAAATTGATTCCATCCTAGTTCCTATTCACATCTAACTTGGCAATCCCACTACTTTTTAGCAGAAGTACTAAAGACTGGGAAAACTCAGTTTGTGCTATTCTCCTTCAGAGCTCTGGAGCAGCCTGTATCACTGTAGCTTTCCTACTTGGTCTGCATTCAGAACCTGTTAGCATCAGTCCTGCTCACTGGGAATTTGTTATGAAGTAAAAACCTTAAATGCAAACTACTTCCCAGGCCAGTAAGAAATATTTAAACACTTCAGGCATTCAGTCTGTGATTCAGAGATTTATTTATAAAACTGTTGATTTTGGGACACTAAACCATTGCATTTAAACTGCAGAAGTGAGTCATATTTGTGGGAGGTAATTACTACCAGAAAGCACAACTAACTTTTGTAGGTTTCTCTGTAAAATGTCCACTTATGATCTCCAAGTACTAAAAATAACATGCTTTGTTGAATTTCATCACAAGTTATCTTTACAGAATTATGTGGCTTTATACATGTATTCTGTTTTCCTGACATATGAAGAAATAAATGACTCACATGCCTAAGAATTTATTTGTGTGTTTTATGTGGACTATCCTGACCAGGTAACTTGTTCAGCTTATATGGTTTTCATGAAAACCATATTATTTGTGGTAACTTCTAGAGAAAAGCCATTTAGCACGGGAACAATTACTGTAGCTAGCACTTACAAACAGTGTTTGTTCATCAGAAAGGTCTCTGATTTCTTGTTTCATCCAAAACCACAATAATCTACTCAATCTGTTCTCTTCTCAATGGTTAATAGATCTTGGGAGCTGAGGAAGTTCCAGATGTCCAACACCTGCAGAAGCTACTTCCAAAGCCGAAGAGAACTTTCCTCATTATCCCTCAGTCATGACTGAGGAATTCAAGTTTATTTAACTTGTGGTCACTTAGCAGCACACCCTACTAGCAGATGAGTCAGATGGTATGCCACCTATCCCAAGAGAATACCCTGCAACTGGATTCAGAAAAATAACATTATCCATCCTGCTATACCAGGCTTTGAACCATTTTCCCATGTCAGTCAGGAACAACTTAAGGTGCACCATGAACCCAAGCAACATTTCATTGCTAGCAGACCAAAATTGGAGTTGCTATGCAGAATTTAAATCACAGTGCTCTGAATATCTCCTTCCCCTCCAAAATGGGCAATTACAGAAGACACATTCCTTTAAAAACTGCAATTACCTGTGTATGCAATTTGCCAGGAAACAACAGGTAGTGTCTACTGTATTTCCCAGGAATCTTATGACCAAGTCATAGTCAGGAAGTCTTTCCCCTGTTCCCCCTGCTCTTCCAAAGTGAATCCAGTTCCCACCAATTTCATAGCCTTTGTGAGGCCATGGGATCAGAAACAGGGAGGATGGGACTTGCACTTCCCTTTCCGTGGCTTTCTGAGGAAGAAAACTAAATATTATCATCCTTAGCTATGCCCCTTTGAGCAGCTCCACCCTACTCTACCCACAGTTCTTGGACAAATAAGCATTTCTTTCATTTTTCCTGGCTTTTTTTTTTTTTCCCCCCCTCCTGGAATCAGGTTTTAATTACCAGCTAGCTCTGGGCAAATGTGCTGCACATGGCCATGGCAGTGTGGCTGCCTGCCAGAGGGTTTGTCCACATAAAGTGATCTCCCCATGCTGCTGGGATGCCACTATGATATACTCAGGAAGCGAGCTGAGTGACTATCAACCCACACTTGGAGACACCACACATAGAAGGATGTCAGCTGGTAAGGAAATCTCAGGATTGTCTCTCATCAGCACCGAAGTGAACTTGGGCACATTTTACACTTTGTGCTTTTACGTTTACAGGCAGTGGTAAAGGGCTTTTCCCACTTCCTAGCTCACCTGGCCCTACAACATGGCCTCTTTGTCCTACCCTTGCCTCTGCAAGCTATTTCTCTGAGTTAGGGTGAACAGTCTCTTGGGCTTTACTTCTGTGATGCTTCTTCTGGGCTTGGTCCCATGGTGGTCCCACCATTTTTAAGCATAGTTACTTGATAAGTTTCCTGTAAATTACTGCAACTGGAAAACTCTTCATTATATGTTTCCTTTTTTAACAAGAAATACTTTACCAGCCTACTGAGGTGACCAAGCCCAGACCTTGCACCAGGAGAGATTTACTCCATGCCTTTTTGCTTTTCTGCCCTTCTAACTTTGGTAAGGACTGTCTACCTTTCAGCTTCTGCCAAGATACTTTAGCCTGATAAGGAGAAGCAGTAAAAAAGGCTGCTTGAAGACAGACAGACAGACAGAACGATAACAGAACTTTGGTACAGAGCTTGGGCTGTGCAGTCTCTGGTTTATGTGTTTGTGAAGGGAGTCAGCAGAATTTTCAACCCAGGGAATTCACCTTCAGAACACCTAGAATTGTAGTGGGGATTGAAGGAATAAAAACTGGTCATAGATTACTCATAGAAAGCAATATTTTAGTAGAATAATTTAAATGTTAGCTGACAATCTATTTGCCAAGTTTTAGTTCAGTGGAGTTGAAATGGCCAAGTGTTAAATGCCAACAATTGAGGTTTGTAAAGGAAATACCAAACGAACCTGGTGGAAAAAGAGGTGGACGTTAAATTACAGAGCAAAGACTGTTTTTGCTTTGTAGGTGGAGAAATAGACAAATTACATGAAAGAAAATCAGTTCGAGTTTTTCAGTTCAATTCCTGTGCCTAAGCAGAAAAGTGTAGGATTTATCAGTAATCTCTGAGCTCAAGCTGACAATCAGCAAGCTGTATGGAACTGTTGGTGAGGGGAGAAGGGAAGGGGACCAATGCAAGGAAGTGTTGCAAAAATGCTCAGAAACTGTTTTTCAGTCTCATAATGTAAAGACTGAAAAAGAACTCAGACCACAAATTCTTCACTGTTCTTATTTCAACAAGTGCCAAAAAGACTTTAATGTATACAATAGTTGTTCTTGGATACAATGTCGACAGTATATACTTGTCATTGGACATTTGTGTAATTTTTCCTCTGTAATGTGTAAGAGCATGTTCCTGAATTCCTGCAGCAGCAGCAAGCCAGCTAAATTCACTGTGAGCCCTATCTTGCATCCAAGAGGCATTCCACTGAAGTTGGAGAAACTATTGACTGTGTGGGGACTGCCAAGGCACACTGGAGCAAGGAGAGCAAAATCTTCTCTGCTGAAATATTATTTCAGTCATTTCAGTTTTATAAAGGACAGGAGAATACATTGTACATTGCATGGGTAGACTTATTTGTCTGCTCCAGAAGGCTGAAGGTATTTCATCCAGACATGACAGCAGTGCCTGAAAAACCACTTCTCAGAATTAGAAGGTTTATTTTGCAGTGGAGGTTGCCAAGCCCAGGTTTCCAGACCCAGTAATGGACATCAGAGAGGTCACTACAGAATGCCAAAGCATAGGCACTGGTTTTTGTACAGGACCAACTTAGAGATAACTTGATTGAGTATATTCTGCACCATGTAGATACCTAACAGATGTGCTGTATGTGTGGTTAGTGGCAGACACTGGCAGTCAGTGGTCAAAATTTCCAGAGCGCTCTCTTCAGATTACCTAGGAATGACTGTCCTCCCATTTTTTACTTGCTAGCTCAATGCAAGGCTTTCCTGTTCAGTTAAGCAGATGTCATGCTACAACAGAGTATTTCTGGGGTTTCTGCTAAATTATTCACACCTGGGAAAAAAGCAGCACCAGCTAATGTTTGGGTACTCAGTCACAAACAGCAGTCACCTGTATGTGCCTTTCGTGATGGTTGTAGTCATTTGCAATAAGCTGCTACAATTGCGCTTACTCTGTGTTATGCTTTTCTGTTCTTTCTCAATTGTCCTTTTCTGCAAAATAGTTTTTAATAAATTTTAAATATATATGTTTTATCATGTTCAAATATGTAAATTTTGAGGTGCAGAGGAATATATAAAGTATTGTTACTCTTGTTTAATCAATGCACAAAGTTTTAACCTACCAAATAAAATCAGAGATAAGTTTTACTGATTAAATGATCTGTAGAAGCAAGAATACATTATTTAGTTTTCCTTATATGCTCCTTGCTAGAGGTAAATGAGATATCATTGCAATACTGTTCATTCTGTTACAGCTCTGGCTGTGTCAGCATTTACATTGCAAACTTCTTCCAAGGGCTTACAACTCAGCCATAAAATGCACTCCAGTCTGAAACTTGGCATGCAAGGTCTCAGTCTGGCAATGAATTTGTTTTACAAAAAGTGAGAACAATGCAGTATCTGTTTGGCTGTATCTAAGTTACAATTGTTTAGATTTTTAGTGACAGAGAGGGCTGCACAGCAAAGCCAGAGAAGTATCTACCTGACTGACACATTGCCTCAGCCTCACCCTTTTAAGGTCACCATAAAACCCAGCTGTGTCAAAGCCTGAAATGTTTCATGAAGTTTGGCATGCTGCAGTGAGTTTAATTCCAAAGGTGGAATTTCAGAAGTGTTGTGCATTGCACTTCTCCAGGTAGCACTGCCACTGCTCCCTCTGTCACCAGAGCTCTGCTGAGCTCCCAGACAGTTTTTGTGGTTCATAACCAGGCACCAGACCTTCTGTGATGCTGAGGAGTGATGTCTGTTTCACTTACACTTGTGCCTTCATTCTCAGGACCTGACTCTTCTCTCCTCTTCACCTCTTGCATGGCAGCAGGAGCCCAGGCATCTCATCCCACACTGCTCAGTGCAGCCCAGGGCTGCAAGGAGAGCCAGGCTGCCTTCCACTTGGTCAGCCTTTGATTTCCTAGCAATCACATAGGAAAAGGTCCCATAAACAGTGGAGCTGTTAAAGTCACTGGATTTAATGTTCAGATGCTCCTTCTCAGCAGCAGTTACCTTCTCAAAGTCCCCACCCAAAGTTTTGAAGAGAATTCCTGGCATTATGACAAGGCCTTTTTTCTCCTGCTAGTGCTGGAACATAACTAGAGTGTTTACATCCTTGGATTTGCCATAAAATTACCACTTCCAAAGATGTTAGTGTGTTAAAAGGTGAATACTACTAGAAAAGCAGGCAAAGGACCTTTTTATGGAGCACGTCTACTCTCTGTTCTTGCTCCATGCCACACCTCAGGTTTTCTCCTTCAGTTTCAAGAATGTGTTTTGGATCTTTCCAGCCAAACTGAGGAACTGAGTGAGCACTGGCCAATTTTACCAGGTTTGATATACACTCACCAACCAGTACTTATAAAAAACATTTAAAACATATAATGAACACTAATATATAGATTTTGAGTGATGCTGTTATTAACCATTAAAGAACATGCTTTATTTAAATAGAAATAGAAAGGCTGATGAGATTTTATCTAGAATTCATCTTTAAGACAAATATATGAGATATAGTTTCCAAATAATAATTCACGTTCATCTCATGATATTTCCTTTTGGAAAGCCTCAACCCTCCAGGTTCTCTCGGTTTCTGCACTGCAGATGTTGGAAGATTGTGATATTGATTGCATCTGTTTTAAAACGAGCTGTTTGCGCCCACATCTTTAATCCAAGTAATATAAGACTATGGTTGGCGGAAAAAAGTCATAAATGTGGCTTTGAGAATACACTCACAAAAGCATTATGTTGATAATGTCATCAACTTAAAGTATAACTCAAACAGACACCTAGTATTCTATAAAGTCAATTTAAAGAAAAAGAGACATGATGTTCTGACTTATTTAAGCCAAAGTTTGCATTGGATGTACATTCAGGGCATATTTTGCCTGAATTGTTCAACTATTTACGTCATTTGAAAGGAGATTATTTCCAGTCTTCAGCAATGTAACTGTTCTTCCAAACTCATTGACAATCTATATCACAGAAGTAAAATCCCAGTGACTAGGTCATTAAGCCACTGAAACAATCAATTCAATTAAATATTTGGACTCCGTTGAAAAATATAAGTTAACTGATAGTCAAGATGTTTTGCTGTTTCTGGGGAATATTAAGAAATGAGAAGGAAATAAATCTTAATATTAAAATGTGCAAGCTGTCATAACAAAGATTTTGGGAGAAAAATAGCCAGAATAAAAATGAGATTCAAATTTTTAAAAATTGAGCAAAAACTGTACATTGCACAGTTACAGAACTCTACAGAGTAACAGTGAAGTACCACCTTTCTCCTGAATGCGGGATAAGGCTTTGTTCCATTAAGGGTTTTTTCTGGCCAGGGAAGCCATATGCACTTTGGGAGCACAGTAGCAACATATATTAAGCAAGTATATTCACTCTTACTTTGGAAAAGCAGGCCCTTTTTTCTGTAGTAGTATCTTTCTTGGGAAAGCATGAACAGCTAAAGTTCCTATTGTCACCAACTTCCATTCATGAAGGAAAAAATAGTGGAAGCAACCACAATGCAGATAGTGCCTGAAATGCTGAACCTGTAAATCTACATAATAAAATATTTTCATGGCAGCAAAAAAAAATCACTCAGAAACCTTATAAAAGGTTTGCTCTGATAAATTCTTAGAGGGAGTCTGAAATTGGAAGGGATATCTCCTTTGTTGTGATGTTATGGAGACAAGATGTTTTCCTCGGTGCTGAAACCCTTGAAATTACTGGCAAAATACAAAGAATGAAAAAATAGGTCTCAAGTGACAAATTGTATAAAAAAGAATTTCATGAGCTTTTTTAGAAATTTTTCTATGAATGTATGAGATCAGGGAAAAGTCTCACATTTTGAAGAAAATGAACTGAACAATATTTCTTCTTCTGCCCAAGGCTTTCCCCTTGCTGGACTTGGAGGTCATGCAAAACCAAGCTGAAGTGAGCATGCTGAGGAACAGATTTTTCTGCCCAGCCACTGAGCAGCTGCAGTGGGGGTCCAGCTTTTTCCTCCCTCTCCCACAAGCAGAGCATCAGCTCCACCCCAAAGAACTAATGTCATCAGGATAAACTTGTGACTTTTGTGATGTAATAAATCCTTGGTTTTATCCAGACACCCAAAGGAAAGCCATCTGGGCTGTACTGGTTGCAATTTGTGTATGACATCAAATAAGCACAGCCATCATCTAAGAACAGGTTTTGATGGCTACCAATTCTCAACAGTGAAAGGTTTTCTCTTTCCTTAACAGTTCTCTCGGTCACTCAATTATTCTACTTTGTCTTTGACCCTATTTAGGAGTCATGTATGTAAATTAGATTAACATACCTTACAGAAGTTGGCCCTCTCTGTAACATCTGCAGGCTCAGATTAGCACCTTGAAAATCCCATTGGTGAACCATTGGGTGCTGCTACCAGGATCAAAAGTTACCACTATTTGGTAACACCCTTTCATCCATCACCAGTTTATGATCTCTCATTTGCTTTCCGGGCCATGATTTCTGAGGAGTTATTTGTCACAGTACTGCTATCTGAACTCTGGTCTAACCTGACAGAAAGACAGCACTGGTTTAAAATTATTTTATACAATCAAACATAGGGCAGAGAAGGGAAAAGAACTTCCAATTATTATTTTCAAAGCTGAAAAAGACCTTTTAAGTCCAAGGGGTCAGATAAAGATTGCCTTGGGGGAATTTTCAGTGAAACGAACCTAACCAGATGCTTTGTGCTATGATTCATGCAGATCACTGGCATGTTCTTTGAAAAAGTTTGGGTCATCAGCTAGATGAAGGTAATAACTATCTACCAAAAGGATACCATTGTCACCATTCACTCATCTTCAGACTAGAGTGAATCAAGCTGAGTTTGAATGCAAATCCCTGGTGAAGGGTAGTGTCCACATCCCCAGGAATCAAGTCTGCTGGTGTGATCTTCATCCACACTCCTTCCTTGCAACTCCAAGCTCACAATGACTGTAGTCCATATATTCACATTTCCACCACAAAGTTGTTCACATGGTTGCATACTGCATGGCCACCGACCCATAACTCTCTTAAGAATACAGCAACTAGTACCCTGCATCAGACCCAGCCCCTTCAGCCACCCAGTCCTGTCCCTAGTGTGTTTTAGGGCTATGTCAGAGCCTTATGGGGAAAGGGGCAACTACAGAATGAGACTCCTTGGTACCCTTCCTTTTTATAATAATCATATATAAAGTATTTTAAGGAATTTTACAGTAAGAAGTTCAGTATGGAACACTGGGCTCCTCACCCATAGATGTACATATCCACTAGGTTAGTCTTCAATTCCAAATAACAAATCACTTTTTTTTCCCACTCAGCTGTAGTTTCACTATTCATAATTTCACATATTTCCATTACAACCGTATAAAAGAGAAATCATTTCTTTTCTGAAATTGAAAATCGTAGCCACAGCAGGTTCCCTCTACAAACGCTTTTCCAGACCTCTGAGCTGCATCATACATCCTTTATTCTTTGCAGTTCCGCTGTGTACTCTCTGAAATGAGATAACCGGACCTGCATGCAGCATTCAAGAAGCAGGAGCACTGAGGGCTGGTGCAGTGGCACACTGGTTTCTGCTGGCTGTTTCTCTACTAATAGCTCTTACAGCTGCTTGTCTCCTCAGCTGCTGCAGAGCATTACACTGGTGTGTTCAGACTTGGCTGTCTCAAAAGCATCGCTGGATTTGAGGGGCAGGGGCTTTGTTTTTTGAAGGAGTGAAGAACTTCCTGCTGTAGAGCTGCCCTTTAACTTACTGTGATTGCTAATTTCAATCAAAAAGCACAAGGCCAATATATGGCTACAGATACAGCTCTCCATTGCCATATTGAGAGCAGAGCAGGCTTTGCTAATAAAGTCATAGGTGAAACACAGCTGTCACAATTAATCCCTGTGCACTAGTGAGTAGCTCTGACCTTCTGGCTGGGGCAGGAAGGTGTGTGGGAGAGAAGGGTGCCAGAGATTTGAAGGAATGGTCCATTTAATTTTTTAACTTTAGTTTTAATTTAACTTTTTAACTTCAGTAAAGTAAGGGTGGTCTTACTTGCTTTAACAAGTAAATGTGTGTTTACTGGGAGAAATGGCTTCAGATTACAATGCGAATTTGACCCTATGAAAACATTTTATTAATTTTATTTGTTCAGAGAGCTTTGGAAAGGTGCGGGAGCCCATATCCTTGACCAAATCAGCCTATGGTCAACCAAATCTTACCTTTCACCCCTGTAAAAAAGAAAAGGTAGTGTAAATATTGCTCAGTCTCATTTTCTGTATTCCCAGTGTCGTTATTCCTGTCACATAGGCCCTGCACATATATTTAAAGTGCATATGCTGAGAGGAGCGCTTTGACTCTGCCCTTTTTGTTATTTCAGTGTTCAGGAATGAAATACACTGTTTATGTGACTCCAGATTTTGCACTTGTTCATATGCTGTGTATACTGTTCATAAGCTGGGTTTATAAAATGGAATGACCTCAGCCACCTAGTTTTCAAGCCCCAGGTCCAGATGTTGACACAAATCCTTCAGTCTCATTTCTTGCCTTATGCTATTGATAGGTTTTATTTTAAATTTGTATATTTTTCTTGCTATGTAGAAAAATGCATAATAAAAAATAAAGAGTCTTGGTATTCAGTCTTCTCCTTCACTGAAACTTTAGAACTCCCTTAGAGACCACAATTCCTTCCTTGTTTATTTACTTTTTCAAAATATGCTTCTAAGAAGTAGTGGTTTCTTCTCATTGCAGAAGACAGAACTCTATTAGTTCAAGATACCAGTCAGATTCTACCCTAGTACAAAATTGATACATTTGGAGCAGGACATGCGAGCACCTGTATTGCCCAGCTGAAGTAAACAGAAAAGCCTAGTAGAAGTAGCTTTTACTCTATGAAATATTTACAAAGTCCAAGTTTTGTGATGTCCCAACATTCCCTTCCTACAAACCCCAGCCCTAATCCCTCTGCAAGGAAATGTTGTTGTCCTTTGTAAATATTAAAACAATTATACTATGACATTTGATCTTAGCTAGGCAGTAATTAGAAATCAGAAATATCCAACTTTCTAATTTGCCATTTTATCCAACCATCTAAAACAAAACATCCTTCATTTCTTTCTTATAATTTATTCAAATAAATGTTCTCTTTTTTTTTCTTTTTTTTTTTATTTCCCCTCCTGAGTAAAGAGTTGAACTTCTGGAATTTGTGGTTCTCTGTTTGTGAAATAGACCCAGACTACCTAGAAGGAATGTTTTAATAAAATGAGTGATTTCAAGGTAGGAGGTCATGCTGGTAGGAGGTCTTGAGCTGGATTCTGGGTATATGAACCTGCTTGGAAGCTGGGGGAGGAAAACAGTCTGAAAGGCAGAATATTTTGGAGAAGGCAGTAAAGGGTCAATCTGTGTGCACATGGCTCAGTATTTGCTACAGGTGCGACTTCTTTGTATGTCATTTCCTTTATTTTCCCAGCTTTGGCCCCAACACTTGATACCTTCTGTTAGCAGGTTGTAGGATTAACAAATAGTCTCCAAGAGTAGATACATCAGGTAGAGAGTCCATAGAGATACTTTGAGCAGGTGGCAAATGGGAGTGCTTGTACAGAACCATGGGGGTAGCTATGAAAAGATGAAATTGAAGGTAAAGCTTTTTTATTTACTTACTTTCCCTTGTTCTTGATCTCAACACACACAGGAAATAACAAAGAGTGAATGAGACTTCAGCAAGGGGCAATGTCCAAACCACAGAACCAGTGGATAACAGTGTCAGACCAATAGCCTGTTCCAGGCAGATGAGACTGCCCAAGAGGAAAATAGAAATTTGCTACACAGATGACAAATCTGGCATTGTCTATGAATTTGGAAACATTAAATATTCCCCAGTTAATGACAGGGTCGTTTGTGAGACATGTGCTTCCAGCAGGAATGATCAGTGAAAGAAATAGTTCTAAAACACTGATAAATGCCTCAAAATAATGAGGGCCACTAAACTGCACTGGGAAAAAAATGGACACAAAGGCCGAACAGCTATGGGACACAAGAGAAAGCTGTCTGTCCTTTTCTGCACTGTCTGGAAAAAAAAAAAAAAAATTCTGGTTGTGGGTGCAGCCAGGTGAACAGAGAAGGATTCAGGTAGAGAAAAGCCACCAAGAACTGGGTCATAGCACAGACCCATTCTGTGGCCAGTAAGAAGATGAAGGCGGCTGTTGAGACAGCTAAAGACAGCTGTTGTCACCAGGATCACTGACTGCTTCTGCTGGAGGAGAGAGGGTGGGTGGACCGATGGGCAGTATCTAAACGACCCTCCTGGGAGGCAGGCCCTGCAGATCACAGCCTTCGAGAGCCTGAGACATGGCTGAAGCTAGAGATAGTCTCCCTTGCCCTGCCCCACAGAATGTAACCATGATTGCCAAGCTGCAGGCCAGTTGTTTTTGCAAGACAGTGATAAAGGACAGACAGGTCTGCAAAAACAGGCTTCATTCATCCTCCAGTCCCAGCACAGAGTGGGTCTGCCTGTGGCTGGGAGAAAACCATCAAGTAACCAAAGCTTCTGCCACTGGCTGAAGGCAGTTAAACTGAATATTGAAAAGAATTATTGTATAATATTATTATACCTAATAGTGTATGGAATAGCGCACACCACTTGCAGCACAGTGCTGGCTTTCTGAGATGGATGAGCCATTCAGTCACCTACCAAGGCCGGATGTAACTCCTGGCAAGTAAAGCTTGGCAGAAATGCCCCTGGGCATCTGGCCAGGTGGAGAGGTGCTGCAGCAGGAATTCAGCTGCACCAGTGGCTCCCAGCACCTCGGGGGTATTGGAAACAGAGCTGTGTGACAGAGGAAGTTGGTGGGAATGTGTGTCTGCACTCTGCAGCCTCAGCACAAAGGTCAGAAGGAGAACATCAGGGCAAAGTTAGCCCAATACCAATCCTCTGCATATGACATATTTTGATTTCTGAAGAATGTTGATTGACAAACCCCAACCAAAAGAAGAAATCTGACCATTTGTACAGATAGGCAGCTGCCTTCCCTCACTCTGGAAAGCCCAGGAATAGGCATGGGGAGACCTTGGGGGCCTCCTCAGTGAGTCACCAGCCTCAGTTTCTATGGGACAATCAGAGCTCCAGCCTGCTGCCTCAGAAAGACAACTGTGAATAAGGCAGAGCAAGTTCCAGCAGCCCTGGGAATTTGGTAGCAGAGTCCCAGCATACTGTACCGTTGGAACAAGACTAAGAGAAGCATTGTCTCCTCTATTTTCTTTAATTCAACATTAATTCAGTTTTGAGTTTTTGAGCATCACTAGTATCCCAGAGAGTTCGTGATGACACTTGTAATTACACCAAGAAACCACATGACTGGTTTGTTTTTTGTTTGGTATTTTTTAGTACTACAGTGGAAAATAAGGTGTTGCCCTTAGAACAACACCCAGTCTGGATTTCTATGAGGAAAATAGATAGTATTTAATATATGATGAAAATGTGTTAGAGATGTCTAGGCATCTATCACAGTACTGAAGAACTCCAGGTGCTATAGAGAGTAAGGCAGTTCACAGTGACTTCTGAAAGAGAGAGTGACAAAGAAACCACCCATGCTGTTTGGTAAGAAACCATCTGTGGTCACAGCAGTAAGCAGAGCAGTAATCCCAGCAGACTATCATCAGGAGATGGATACTCAGACAAGACAGTGAGTATCTCCGACAGCCAGATGGGGATGCTCAGCTGACGTACATCAAATACTATGACCACTGAATGATCAGGTCAGGAAAATACCAGCCATAAAACAGCATCAGAACTGATTTGTTCCATTTTAAAGTCAGGAACTCCATGGTCATGTTAAATTGCTACTTCTCTTTCTAAAAACTGGGCTCTGTGGAAGGCATTCAAGCAAGAACTGAGATCATGAAATTCAAGGTACATTTCTCAGACAGTAGGTTGTAATGCACAGCAGCAAAATTCAAATGATTCAGTACCATGGGAATCTGAACACAAGACCTCTTCCCCTGGGTACCTACAAAACAAGCGAAAGGCAGGAATGACAGTAAAGAGCCAGGAGCAAAAGCTGCACAGACAAGAAGAGATGTCTGCTTGGAAATGCTGTGTTCTTGCAGCAATCCTCACAGGGACTAAACACCAGCTCAGCAAGAGACTGATGAGTAGGAAAATCAAGACCCCAGGGTAAGCTGACAGACAGGCTGTCAGCAGCCACAGGCATAAGGGCGCTGGGATAGACCAGTGGCTCACAGCAATAAAGGGAGCCAGGGGTAAAGCCACTGTGGGACAGTGCCCGAGTGGCAGAACAGCCATGGGGCACAGGGCAGCACAGTGAGACGTGGGCACTGCTGCGTACAACAGCTGGTATGAAGGGCAGCAGTGGAGGTAAAACTGAAAACAGACCATTACAAGGCAGCTGAAAAGCACACAGGAGAATGAGGAAGGCATAGCAAGATTTCAGGAACTGACTGATTTGACACGGGGGTGCTTGGGAAATGAGTATCCCAGGAAGCCAGAGGAGGAGCAAGGCACCAGCCAAAGAGTCTTGTAAAGCCTCGTCAGTAGCAATAATAGAAACAAGATGTGGAAGCCTAGACTGAAGTGGCATACTTGAAAGACAGCAAGGCTCTAAGTACTGCTGGGCAGCAGTAGTAAAAGTCAGAGGCCAGATCAGGCTGTGCAGAGGTAACACCGAGCTCAGCAATAGCTGGCAACATGGCAACAATAAACAGCTAAGAGGGGAGATTAATGACCTTCACAGGCTTTGGAGGACCATGCGTGGCTACAGTGAGGGGCTTGGAGGGGGCACCAGGAACTGCATCTGCGTTTGCTTGGCTTCAATGGCTGTGGTGTCTCAGGTTTTACAAGTGTGGAGTCCTTTCATGTTGTTGTCCAGCGCCCAGAACATGAAACACTTGAGGTGAAATCCTGCCCCCACTGAAGTTAATGGGAATTTTGCCTTGAGTCTGGTTTCTCTCTGCTCACACTCTCTGGTATAAGGAAAGACAGATCTCACCTCAAGGGAAAGGGAGGGGAGAAAAAGGAGGCAAAGAAAATCATTAGTGCAACTTTGCTGGTGAGAGTGTGCCGAAGGCACAGGGCTGGTGTCCCTTACTGCTGGGGACTGAGGCAGAGGCAGGCCAGAGCTTGCTGAGCTGAACAAAGGGCTGAGAGGGCAGGAAAACTCTCAGCACACAGGGAGGGAGCTGGGTGGAGAACAGAAGTGCAATCTGAACTAAAACGTTCATCAAGGAGCAACAAAACAGCAAGAGGGGACTACATCCATAGGGCAGGAGGGCAAGCATGACAGGCCACCAAAAACATGCCTTGGCACACCAGCAAGCACACAACAGGATCAGGAAAACACAGCAACAGGTTTCCTGCAATGCCTCACTGCTATCTTAGTTTTGCTGGTGCATTGGCAAGGCAAAGCACACTCCTGCTGTGCTGCTGGAGTGGGTAACTTCAGGGCTCAGAAAAATGAGAAATGGGTAAGTTTATTTCTTCATGGGCAGAAGGCAACATTACTGTCAGGTATTTCAGCAGGATACCTGAATCCTATGGATTAATGAAAAACAGGTGGTAGAAGCAAGGAGATAGGAAGATCACATGCAAAGGGTAGTTCAGTATCTGGAAGTTGTATAAGAACCCACAATAGGATAAAGAGCAGCTACATGTGTGTGAGCAGTGTCAATTTCTTTGACCCAAGCAAGCAGACTTCATTATATCTTTGGAAGAGACACTATGGAAAACACAATGAAAGACCTTGTAGAAGAGGTCCTTTCTTTTAGTTGAAAGCTAGAATTGTGATATGTACAATTCCTGATTGTCACAGTGCTGAAAGTGCTACAAAAAGTCAGAGAGAAAGGAAATTCCCACAGTAGAGCTGCCAGTGACAGATGACAGCAAGTGCTGAGAAAGGTAAAAAAATGAGCCAGAGCAAGAGATCTGTGGGCAGACCTATTTAGCTCTTTTCTTTTTTCCTTTGGATGGAATGTTTTCTTACAGGAAATGCTCACTTGACTATATCAATGTTTCTCTTTTCCATTTCCTTCAAGAACCCAAGTCTGAGGTTGGTTTCCTCTTGTCTTGCCTAGAAAACCATTGTTATTCTCTGGCCAAAATGGACATGAATTTCCCAGGAGGCTGTGATGACCAAGTTCAGTGTCTTTGCCCCGCAGGACGTGGCAGCCATGCCAGGTCCCCATCCCAACACACACAGCACCGACACGGGCAAGGGACTGGGCTGGGCCACCATGAGTCTGGGCAGAGGTAGTGGGCAGGTGCTGAGAAAGCAGAAACCTTTCAGTTTTCACTCTCCTCATTCATATGGACAGTAAGTTCTGGGAAAAAGACTGGTTTCTATGCTCTTTCCTTGTGAACATACAGGCAACCATGCCCTGCGCAGATGCAGCTCCCAGTGCCTCATGGCCACTGGGCTACTGTGAGATGAGCCAGCAGCCTGAACTCTGCCTGTCTCCTCACAGCCTCAGCTCATCCCCCTGCACCACCGCAAAGAATTGTTCCCAGCTCCTGGGGCTGTTGTGAGGCCTAATTACCGAGTGTTTATGAAGAACCTCATTCATTAGAGGAGCTTAAGCTATATAAGTGCGTATTATCATCTAGGATACTTCAAGATGAAAGGCACTTAAGTGCTTGACAAACTGAGAAAGCAAATGTATACAGTAATCACACCCTTCGCCTCTGAAACGAAGCATATGGGCTGAGCCATAACAACTGTTGTGGGCAGCAGCACGAGGTGGGAGCTGTAAACTCCCGAGGTTCAGCTAAATGTCCCAAGGCAGCAGCAATGCCACTGCTCAGAGCCCCAACTGGGGCTGCCAGAGGGACCCCAGCACTGGGGTTGGTGTCCCTGCACGGGATGTCTGAGACAAAGGGGCAGGATGGTGCCACTCGGGCACTGCAGAGCCACTGGGCTCTCACATCTTGAAGGATACTGACTGCGGATTTGCAGCTGAGAGCTTCCCATTGTGGTTCTTTCCTCAGGAGAAGGGGAGGAGGGAGGAGGACAGGGATGGGAGATCACATGTGTCACGTGTCTGTGCCGGAGCAGGTCACTTAAGAGGTGCAGCGCAAGTTCAAGGCAGGAAAGATTCATTGAGCTACCCTTTTTATGGCTATTTTGCATGCATAACTTTGAGCTGAAATAAATACCAGTGGATGATTTAAGTCCCTTCCAACAGGCCCTGTAGCCTTTCAGAGGTATTAGCAGTGTGCCTCCAATAAGGAGTGCTCTGTTTTTCCATGATAAATCCGTGCTACACCATGCCTCCCACGTACACAAGTACTCAATTTCTGCAGCAAGTGGAGATAGCAATGAAGAGGCCTGGAAGAAAACCAGAAAATAGATTACTGAGGACTATAGACCATTTAAAACACATGCTGTAGTGACAGTGAAGCTTTTTAGGGAGTCTTCATGAGCTACATCCATGAGCTTGCTTTGCTTAAAAAGTATGTATTGCATAATGTTTTTGCCAAGCTCCTGAACAGAATAGGATCCGTATGTATTACTAAATTTTGGGGGTTTTTTGTTTTGTTTTGTTTTGTTTTTTTGTTTTTTTTTTTTTTTTTTGTAGTTCCATTTCTTAAACGGTGTATTATATCCTGATATCAAAGCACTGGGTGAAAAATATACTGGATTATATTTTGAAGACTCATTAGGGGGAAAAAAAAAACTGAAGGAAGACTTCTTAGGTACTTTCTAAGCTGCTGAGCCCTAAAGTATGTGCAGAAGTACAACATAAAATCTGAAACAAAGGACTCCTCTCATCTGATTTGCATATTATTTCTTAAGATATGGGACAAACTGTTCCTTGTTTGCCACCTAATAATCATGGGAGTCTTTATTTCCCAAATGTCAGTGCTCCAATTTTTGTTTTAATTCTGAGGTCATCCATTTTTCTCTCACTAATTGCACTCTAAGAGATTTGTCATTTACACTGTCTACCTGTGCACAATTGCTTATTTTTCGGACCCTCTGCTCTGCAACCCCCTCTCCTCCTGGCCCTCTTGACCTGAATTACATTATTACTGAAACTTCTACAAACACATGTGGTCAAATAGAAAGCTGTTCACTGGCCATTTCCACCTGACTATAATGTATTTTGGGCTGTGTATCTATTTCACTTTTTTTCACTGTCTTATGTCACAACAAGAGCAGATGCTGCATGGCATAACTCATGCTGAGCTGAGTCCAGGGCTGAGAAGGGGGAGAGAGTAGGATCACACCCCACTGTGCAGGACAGCAGGGAGTCTCCTCACAGCTCCTGCCATGCACTAAAAGGCTTTGGTCTTTGGCTGTCATGACTCCCACTTTTATCATCCCTGTGGCATCCTCTGCTGCCTCTGACATGCCCTCAGCAGCCATTGCTGTTATCTTCCTCTCTAGATGAGGCACAGAGCGGCTTTTTTCTTGCTCTGTGTGTGCAGGGGTCAGGGCTGTTAGTTATCTACAGGACCGTACGTGAGCAAGGCAGTAGTTATCACCAAGTCACCTTGCAGCTCACCAGCCAAACAGAACTTCACCCTGAAACAATAGCTAACATTTGCTGGCATCTGTACTCTGCTTACATCCATATGTCTTGAAACTTTCTCAGCTGGGAGTCTGGAGAGTCTTAAAACTTCCTGAGCTCTTATACTGCTGGACATGTCCACTCCAAGTGACTCCCACGAGAGGCATTTGACTCGCTGCACCTCTAAATTTGGGACTGTTTTTATTCATACTGCTGCATATAATACCAAAAGCATTGGCCCATACAGATAAAGACACACTGGTATGACAGTATATATAACAGTAAGAAATTAATATTACTGAATGCCACTTTAAAGTGAAAAAATTTCCTGTATTATGTGCGTAAAAAGTAAATCAACCTTGCGCTGTATAAAATCAGACTTATTTCACAATGAAAGAATATAGCACAACACAAGGAGGTATTTGGATATGTCTTTTGTATTTCATTAATATTTTCTTATGAAAATCAGTGATTTAGAGGATTTATAATAGAAAGGATCTGGTGATGCAACCAGAACCTTCAGCTCCCTGGAGCAGAACTGCAGCACCTCTTCAGGAAATGCTCTACACAGGCAGGGACTTGTTCTGAAGAAGACTGAGCTCCCTCCAGCATTATTGAGATAAAGTTTCATTCAGCAGGATTCTCAGATAAAGTTAAATTTCAGCAATGTAGGATTTCTTGCAGCCCAAGGTTAAGGCTTTTGAGAACTTCAGCATCACGTAAAACAGTTCCTGAATACATACAAGGTGGACATGGAGGAAATATGATGCCCCCCTCTAATATGTAGACATTAGCAAGCAGATGTCTGTGAGCGAAGAGTTCAGTGGAGGAAGAAAGGATATGAGGAAAAATCAGAGAAAATGCAAAATCCAAGCAACGATCTTGCCTGGGTGAAGGCAAATTCACTAACAGCATATGATGCAGCATTGAACACCTAAAGCTCTATAAGGTCCCAAAAGTCTGAAAGTATATAGCTGAAGGCACAGGCTGACCAGACTCTCACCAGTGCTGCTGAGGCTGGGAGATATCTAGCTCAGCCTTTAAATGTTGACTATTCTGAATGGAGACATGAGAAACACACTTCATCTAACACAGAGCTTGATCTGGTGTGCCAGCTTCAAAAGAACAGCTGCTGCAAGTGCGTTTCCCAAGAGTTGATTAAATATCGAAAGGAAATCTACATTGTGAAGAAGTAACTTTAAAAATAAAACACGGCCGAAAGTTGAACAGAATGTTTCTATACCAGCTGCTTCTTGAAACAGTTGCTTAAATGCAGAAAATATTTCTTAATAATATGCTATGCTGTTGCATAAGAACAGGAGAGAGATATTGAGTAGGCAGAAAGTCAAAATGAAGTAGTCTCTTTCTTTACCCAGCTTCACTGACATACAGGAGGGAAACAAGCACCAAAAATTGCTAATGAGTGAATGAAATGTTACAAGCTTTTCTTCACTGGTAATAAAAGGATTGTTATTCCATGCTTTTCATATGGGTAGGAGTAAGGAAGGATGAAGAAGGGAGGTGGAATATATAATAAACATTTCACATCCCTAGGGGAAACCAAAGAAACCTAGAAGTGGCAATAGGGCTAAGTCTGCAGGGGAGAGCAGGGATGGAGAAGGGCCTTCATCCTGCTATACCTGCTAAGGCTTCCCTGCTTGCAAGGACTGAGACTAATAGAACAAATTCACAGGCAGGTCACCAAAAGTTGCATCCTTTTTGTATTTCCTTCAATCCACCTTCATTTACTTTATTTTACATGGCTTTAAATGTGTACGTCTTACATGTCAAGAAGCGGAAAGATGGTACAAGCCAAAGCAGTGTGTAAATCACAGCAATTCATTTTCTTTTTGTCAGGTGAGCCCAAGAAGTAAAGAGGAGTCTAATTTAATTTAATGGGGAGTCTAATTTAATTTAATGGGGTCTAAGCTATGCTGCTATCATACAGACACAGTCTAATCATGCCCAGTGTTTCTCCAATCTGTGCTGGTACAAGTGCTCATGCCAGTATGACCAAGGCTGGTAAGTCTTAAAAATAACAGAAAGGGACACTTTCCTTTAAAGAAAAGAATATTTAACCTTTACTGCAAAAATCTGCTCCAGTGTTTTGCATTAGAAAATCTGTGAAAACATTCAGTGAAAACAGGGGTTAGAAATCAGCCTCCCTTTAACCTGAATGAGACCCTTTTTTAGTAGATTAATAGAGAAGTTTGCCTTTCTACCACAGGGTCAGAGCTGGTCAACTAATTTACAGAGTGACTCCAGGAAAGCAGACCTTCCTGCCTTACACACAGAGATTTGTGAAAAAATCCAAAGCAAAACCAAGCAAAAAGGGATAAGAAAGAGAAGACACTTGTCAGGCTGTGCTTAAGGGCAAGCTATTTTCTGTGCTGTGAGCATGCATCGGGTTCAGTCATGGTAGAGAACAGTCACAGCTCCTGATGGCAGGAAAGAGTCTGGAAGGGCTTGTTCTTCCCTTCCCAGGAAAAAGGAGAGACTTTTCCAGGAACGTTCTGCAGGCAGGGCAAGCCGTGCCCACTTGCTGGAAACCAGTCAACATGAAAGAAAAGGGTTTGCAAAGCCCAGTTTGCAGTTTAGTGCGATCATCCTTGGCTTGGGCAGCTGAAAAAATGCATAAGTTTTTCTGTGCAGCTGGGAGAAGCTCAGTCTTACCACTTGGAAAGCCACAGTGAAGGGCTTCCCAACTTTTCTGAAAATTTACACAGCAAATAAAGCCATTATGGTGAGTAAAGGGTCATAGCCACAGTATAAATCACTAATTCAGGAAACCACTGGGAATTCTCCTATATATCTGTGGGAAGAACTTTAGGGTCTGTGTAGAGAGCCTCATATATCAAGTCCATCCCTTTAGTTTTATGACAAAATGAAGTCTGCATTTGCAGTTGCAAGGCACTAAGAATATTTGCCATGTAGAAGATGACATTACATCACAGGTGATGAGGTTTAAATACTGAAAACCTAAAAGATTAGTAAAGAGCTTTTCACTCAATTCTTTTCATGCTTATTTTGGGTGTGAATAAAAAGTAATTTAATTAAAGTCAGTGAATTATAACAATTACCAGTATGGGAGGAGAATGGGCTCTCTGGATAGACTCCAAGATTTCATCATACCAGTTTGCAGTCTGTTTTATCACTATGATCCCCTTTTTTGTTATTTTGTCAAGTCAGGCTGAAGAAGATTAAGTCCTAGCTCCAATAACTGTTCAATAGTTTAAGGTCTATAAAATATTTATGACTCAGCAGCTTGCTTCTGCATAATAACTTTCAAAGATTGATAATGTTCCATCTCTGAGGTTTTTGACTGATGGCGCTAACTTTGAACATGCACTTACTGTCCCTAATGCTTTCCCTCCCCTTGCTGCCTCCAACCTGGCAGAGCCCTTGCCACTGTCGCATTGCAAGGAGTGGTGCAAAGCATGAGGAACAGGAGGGATGTGCGTCCCAAGGGAGCCTTTTCTGCTGCTATCACTAATCAGCCAGACCCCCGGAACTGGCCTAACCTGAGACACTATGAATGTGGGGTCTGGCTCCAGGAAGAGGGTGAGATACCTGCTACTGGAGGCAGCTGCCAGATCTATCAAGGCTGGGAAAGGAAGCATGAGATTTTCCTTTCGCTTGACAATCTCCGGCCCTTTCAGTTTCACAGCCCACCCGGGCTCTCCTTTCACAAATCAGCATCACATACGGGTAAAGAACATGGTCAGAAAGAGAACCTCTATTTTGAGGGAAACAAAGCAACAATGGGCTCAGCGACTCATTTGTGGTCTGTTTGGCGGGACCCAGATCGCTTTTCTTCCCTAGCTCTGCACAGCCATAGAGGCAGGGCTGCAGCACTTAAGGCCTTGGCACCGTCATCTCAGTTGGGATTTGGAGTTATTCCAGGAGGCCCAAGAAACCTGCACCTCAGGCCAAAAACTGGGAGTATACAGGACTGTTCTGGATGATTTAAGGTAGATAGCAACAATTTAAAAAGGCCTTTTGCTTGGCTACGCTGTCGGCCTGTGAAAATGTTTGTGGATGGTTCCAAGGTTTCAGCTGCTGCAACAATGTGGTTACTTCTCTTTAAGAGCCTTGTTTTTCCCGGGAAACATTTCCACCTGCAAAAAGCTCAAAGGAAAAATTAAGTAAAGTCAGAGGAAAATCTGCAAAGGTGTTTGAACCTCTCAGTTAACAAAGAGCATGAAAGCTCCTCACTCTCCCTTCTCATTTCTTCTGAGAAATACATTGTATTGGTTATTTCCCAGTTTCGTGTTGGGATAATGACAAGATCAATAAAGAACAGAAAGATTTTTGACCCATTTCCAGGAACAAAGCACATAAAGTTCAGCTATGTCCTTGGACTCACACAATACCATCTATCCTTTACCACGGTGACTTCACAGGCCTGACAGGACTGTCTGAATGAGGTTCAAGCAAGTTATTTAACCTCAGGTGGCTACTGGCAAAACTGCTTTGGTTAGGGTATTTGCCTATTTTAATTACTCAGTCTTGGATTGTTTATTCCCATAAAATTATGAATCCTTATGGGTCACTTTACTTTCTGCATATTCACTTCTAGAAGAGACTATTAGTTTTTTTAACATTAAGGGTGTAGAGTGGCATCCTCCTTGTGATTTCTATGGGAAAGCAACCACACTAACAGGTGTATTCCTCAAGCAGTGAGTAAATTCACCTGTCTGAACAAAATTTTCCCATAAAAAAATTACCACTGCAGCTCTAATTTCCAAATAATCCAGTATTCCAGTATTTGGAAGACTACAGGAAAATATTCAGGATTAAGGGAGTCATTGCTTTACAAGAAAAACTGAAACTCTGAAATCTGCTTGTGAATTAGAGAGTCACAGTGTCTTGAATCCACACCTTTCCCACATATATGGGAAAAGCAATACAAGTATCCCCAGTATTCCCAGCCATGCTGCAAAGAGGAGATGCAGGGTGGGGGGGGAGCCATGGCATGAAGGCTGTAGTGCTGTCATGCTTACATATCTGGATCATCCTGCTTATCCACAGCATTTATCATTGGCATTTCTGCCTTCAGTCACACATGCAGATGATAAATCCTGGATTGCCAGTCCTCTGCAAGCATTACACTGGGGGCTTTAACTGTGAGATAAAACTGATCTTCAGATAGAAAATATGGCATTACACTAATGGAGTGGTCTAGGAGGGAAAGAGTTAAGCATGATGGCTGGCAGCACTAACACTGACACTGTCAATGTGCACAAATCCAGCTCTGGTACTACAAGGAGGTGATCTAGATCTCAGCCCAAATGGCTTTCAGGATACGTTTTATCTGGGATGTTTTCAGTCACAGAGAAAGATGGTAGTTCACTAAAGGCACTGCCAGTCTCTTACTACAAACTCCATGTCCACCTTCCACTGCAGCACTCATGGTCAGTGCTCAGCAGGTCAGAAAGTCTTTCTGCCTGTTTTCAGTCCAACATTTTTACAGTTCTGGGCAATTTCTAAACTCTCTGTTACAGTGCTGTAATTTTCTTGACATTCACTATAAATATGTGTGTATGAGAGAGATGGAAAGAGAACAGGGAATATTTCTCTTCTGGCAACACTGTTATGCCACTCCCCTTAAAAAGGAAAATACATGATGTTTATAAGTCATGGCTGTTGTAAATGTCCTGTTTTATGTACAAAAAAAAAAAAAAAAAATCTTAATTTATACTATTTCAGTAATAATATTCCTACTTCAGTCAAAGGTGCAAACTCATGCCCTAAATAGGAAAATCTCTTGTATGTTTTGTGGATAAATGAAGAGAAAAAACTGTGTTCCAAATAATGTGTATTGGAAAAACATTAGTCTTTAGAGAACTGCTTCAATAATTTCAGGATTAGCATTCGGCCAACCTGACAATGTTCAGAAAATCCCTCTTCAGAACAATGAGACCGTGTGTTGGTGGAGAATGTGCTCCACTCTTACAGGGACAAGACAAACATATGTTCATCCAGAGCAATGACTGTACCACTTCAGAGAGGTTTTCTTCAAGTGACTCTCATGACTCTCAGTGAATTGGGCTTTTCAAATCCTACCAGACTCTTCTACCAGCTTTAATTTCTGCCACAGTTTCTATAAGGATTTCATAACTTATATGAAGATACAGGAAACTTCAGCAGTCAACTGTTTCCAGGATATTTGTACAGTAACAATGCTGTTGGACTTTAGAAATTCTCCTAGAAGGATGGTTATGGGAAAGGTTGTTGGGACTAGGAAGAGGATGCAGAAGGAAGAGTTAGATCTAGCCTGCTTACAGCCTAGAGAGAGAATGGGAAGGTTAGGTCTGGGATTCTGAGGGAGATACCTAAAAAAAGGCAATAGGAATGAGCAGAGGTAACACTGCTCTCCAGGAGACAGAGCTGGCTCAGAGCTTCATGTCACTAGTCTCTGCCCAGGCATGGCCCAAAGGTGGGATCCTTCTCCTGAGGCTCAGCACCCGCCTGTGCAGCACTTGAGAACCAGGCGTGTATGTTGCCCCATGACAGTTGGTTTTACCAGAACCTTCGAGGAACAAGAAATCTGGTTTCAGATGCAGTCATTGCCTGAAGGGGTTCTGACCCTCATCTCCAGCGTATCCAGCTGACAAACTTGGGGTGACAGGGAGTATCAGGGAGGCTGTGGAGTAGAAGTGGGGTGCAGAGCATTACACTGGCCATGCTCCATTGTGGATTTACCCTTCAAACACAAGGGATCAGAGCCTTGGTTTGCAGAAAGTTGCTGAAAATGATTTTCTCTCAAACTTATCAGAAGTTATCAAAATGATTCCTTTAGCTGTATGGGCTTGAACAACATGGGTATCTGGTCTTGTGGCAATGAGGCATTGTTCCCTGCAGAATACATTCTGGAACTAATGCAATTTTCCTGCATGTTTGAATGAGATGCTATTAATATGTATCGACTGCTCACTTAGCAATAATTGTATCTACTTCATTACTAATGACAGTGATGCTGCCATTTAGAAATTTTATTAAAAATTTGCAGCTGAGAGGGTATCTCAGTTTAAATACTGCATTCCTACTTAACAGAGTTGAGATCAGGGACAGCCTCTTTAATGGTTCTTGAATGCAGTGGAGAAAGTTGGATGCTCACAAATCATTCAAAAACATTCAAAAGGCCTATTCAAGATGCTTTAATGATTAATTCATCTAGCAATTAAAAAAGCCAGAGTAAAGGTGAAAATCTTTTTGTAATCTTCTGCACTGTCTTTGGTGCTCCACAGAGTTGCATCTGAATTACAGGATGAAGGGCACTTCCTACCTCACATCTAGCTACAGATTATCTGTTGAAATCCTAAAACCATACAGGAGTGATGCCCAAATGCATTTTTTTGTCTGCTGTCGTTTCCAAAGAAAGGAAAAGGTAAAAGAAAACTGGATCTCAGTGCTCTGGATGATAGATCATGAGTGCACTAAGGACCATACCTGCCTAGTCTAGATGTAGCTGGCCAAGCCTCCAGCTGCTGAGCTCTTCAGGTGTGGGTCCGGCCTTTTAAGTGAGAGATCAAACTTTTAGTCTGCTAATCCTCATACTTGTACAGAGCTACGTGGTCGAGTGTGTCTTGCAGGTGTAGTCACAAGAAGTAAAACACCTCAAACACTGACAGAATATTCTTTGGAAATTTAAGATACTGTCTCTTATCTGGTTCTTTTTTAATGAGTTTTGCTGCAGGGATCATTGGCCAAAGCAGTGGGAAGGTGCTGCCCACTGTCTGCATGGCCTTTCCCACAGAAGGTGGCCAGTCCCACCTCAGAATTCACGACCCCCATCCTTCAAATAACTTCTACACTCTTGCTAATAATAGCTTTCCTCTATCTGACAGAGCCTCACAAGGTGCTCTGAAATTTTAACTAACATCTCACATGCCTATTAATCTCTTGACAAATCAAATAAATTAATGGTGAAATGAAATCTTGTGCCATAAGTGGATGGGCTTTGTAAGGCTGAACTCAGCAAAAATACATTGAGATGTCACTCAGGCAGGCATTGCCAGGATAATAGGGGACTTTCTAATAGGATTTCATTCCCTCTTCAGAGTTTCCTCCAACACTGGAGTAAGCATTTTATTGGTCTTGCTGACTCACACCTTTAATTAGGAGAGAGCAATGTGTTCTGTTCTCTGAAAAATATGCTTAAATAAAATGTTATAAGTACTCAAACATATTAAAATATTTAACAAAATATTCCATAATTTAATGTCATATATATTTCTTGGCAGCAGTGAACTCCAAGAGCCTGAAGCTGTAATTGAACAATAAATTTAAACCATGATTTCAGCCCATGTATTATAGATGTGTTTGGGATCTTTACCAAGCTCCTTGCTGATACCATGTCATCAGAATTCCTGTTCCTCAGACAAACTCTTTCTGTGCATTTTTTATAGACAAGTCCTGATATTGAAGCAGTAATGCCTGCAAAGTCATATTTGACTGTAATTCTGAGGTCTTAACGTGTGGAAATTGGATCCATCTATGATGTCCTTTCCTTCAAAGCTGAAAAATAGCCACTAAATTTATTTTTCTGACTTGAGAGATTTGTGGGTCGGTTATTTTCTGGCTTTTAATAAATACCTTAATAGTTTATTCATATACAGAATTGACCATCTGCACACCTCGCTAGAACTTGATATTTGGAATATTTACCATTTCAATCCTTCAGAGATCTTTATCCTCTGCTTTTAGAGTCAGATTTAATCATTGCAAATGCTCTGTAAAGATTATCAAAAATATTATTCAGCAGCTATTCAGCAAGCTAAAAGAAGGCTCCTTTCCCTCCAGCCTATTGTGTGAGAACACCCAAATTCTGGCTCTATGCTGGATCTATAGCCAAGTTAATCCAAACTGCTTCCATTCAGTTTATGCAAAGTACCTCTAGCTCTGGGAAATGCATTTGTGATTTTGCAAGCACGAATGCTTAGATCTGAATTCAGTCACTTGCCTCCGTGGTGGCAGAGCAATATGGCAAGGGAACAAATTTAGAGTCTGCTTCTGCTTTCTTTTTGGCTAACGTTTCTCCTTGAGGCTTTGCAGGGCCTCAAGAGAAACTCCTCTGCAAAAAGTTGTCTGTGCCCATGCCCTCCATGGCACATGAAAACCGACCGAAAAAAAGTGTGCCAAGAAATGAAAGTTGCCATGTCCACTTTAGGGGGAAAAAAGAGCTCCTGCTATTTCTTACTGAGGGCTTTGGGAGTGCTCTGCTCCAAGCCCATTCCCTTGAGGTTGACCATCTGTTGTTACTGAACTTGCTCCAAACTCCCCGTTCCTGAGCATGACTGTCAAGAAACTTGTGGTATGACAGACGTTGCAGTCTGGACACTCAATTCTCCTGTGACCCTACACTGCCTGGTGCCCAGCCAGGGAGTGGGGACAGGTTGTCCTACCTGGGCAGTCAGGAGTCAGTAGCAGGGAACCAGCACAGAGAGCTTCAGTGGCTGTACCACTTATACCTCTGTGTGAGGCTGTGATTCACAGGAGGATTTTATGAAGGTGCTGCTGATGGGGCACCCTGGAACAGTGTCAAATGTTACCTTTTCTTGCTTTGCCTGCGCAATTATGTTCCATAATTTAAAGGTGTTTTGGAGACTCCTTTGTACTCCAGTCAATGAGAATTAGATAACTTTTGTGTTAGGCTGGCATGACTGAGCAAATTCCATAGTTCGAAGCTAGGACTGGGTCTGTATGAAGATCTTTTGTTCCCAAGTTCATGAGCTCATTTTTGGTACTGTAGGATTTCATCCCTTCCCTTTACTCTAGCCTCGAGGGCCATTTACTTCTTTTTTTGTATGGTATTCTGCTATTCATGATGTTCCTTAACATTAGGTCACCAGCTAATTTATCTGCACAGTTCTAATGGCTTTGACAAGGTCGTTATCAAAATATTAAGACTCTGGAGTCTCGCCTAGTAACCTCCCTCCAGTCCCATATTTCTTGCAGGATTACTCATTGTCTCCTTTTCCTTCCACACTCCTAACTCTAAGCCAGCTCCTTACTCACCTTCCACTTTCCCAACTGACTCCAGCTTTTCCAGTTTAAAGAAAGGATTTCCATATGACCTATAAGAAAATATCCTATTGAAGTCCAGAGAGTTTGCTGGAATAATATCTTTATTAGATAAATTTCATGTTTTATTGAAGACAATCTGACAGAAGCTACCTTAAAATCAATCCTGTTGTGCTTTATCACTTTTCTTCTTCACATTCATGTCTTTAGTTATGATTTTGTTCAGAATCTGTTTTAAACCTTGAATGCTGCTGAGACAGACTAATGAGTCTAGACTTAATCTGAGCACTTTGTTTTCCTTCCGAAGCATCTGTCTTGCCATTTTCTTCGGACAGTTTTTTTCAGAACACGGGGATGAGATCATCCAGTTTCTCTGAACCCAGTGCATTGAACTCATTGAGTTTTGTTTCCACCATGATTTCTACCTCTTTTTACTGTCTTCTGCATTTTTCTCTCGTGATTGAGCTCATCACCTTTGTGGGAAACTGAGGCAGAGTTTGGATTCAGTGTCTCACTTTTATTTCCTGAAGAACTCTTTTGCCTCAAGCTTTGTGAAATCAATCACAGTTTTCCTTTGGCAGTACTAAGATTAACTGTTCCTCTCTTTTCACATTTTAGTCCCCTTTCTGATCTTTCTACAGATTTATTCTCTTTCTTACATCTCTCTGTCTAGCCTAGTCTGAAGGGGGAATCTGTCTTGCATTTTACCCTGTTTGGGATGTAGATTTCTGATCCAATTTTTGACATGTTCGTCCTGAATGTATTTCCTTCATCCACATGTTCAGGACTCAGCCTTAACCCCACTCACTGGGCTGCTGGAGGACATGGAATGCAACTGTAGCAGACAGTGGTGTGTGTTTCAGCTCTGCTGAGTACCTAAATTTCCCTGCTGACGTTTCAAGCTGCAGGCTGAAGGATAGTGGGCTATAACTGGGGAAGGAGGCAATTGCTGCAGGTGGCTGCTGGAGGAAACAACCCTTACTGCGATCCTGTCATGCTCCCAGGTGCATGCACACTATCCCATTCAGTACTTTGCTTTGAAATGCAGGTAGAAGCCCTGGCAGAGGATTTGCTCTGTGAGAACTTTTGCAGATGATCATCCCAAGCTTCCTGACAGGAAAGGCAGGAGGTCCTGCTGAACCAGCGGTCCATAGGCTGCAGGCCAAAGCTCAGCAGTGGCCAAGGTGAAACTGGTGTAACATAGGATGAGGAGGAAAATTATGGACTGGTGCCACTCCTAATTATGTACAAGTAATCCTGAGACAGCCTTACTGCTGGTCTGAAGCTCCCAAGACCCATGGCAGGGACAGAACACTAGATGGATTCTAAATATATTCTTGAGTAATCATTGTCCCTGTTTTTGGATAGGGAGTGGAGATGGTAAAGTAGCAGTTTTTATTCCTACATAATTCCCCTACTGAAGAGAGTCCTGGGGAACATTGAAGAAAGATTTTCCCCAGTAAAACAGCACAAAATATCCCTGCAGAGTGATGGATTTGATCCTTTCCTGGACTTTTGTTCCAACATTTGAGTCATTTATGCCACAGCTGAGGGCTGGGATGACTATGACTGGGGGGGGGTTGGCCTGTCTGGGTGTCTAGCAGTGCATGGCAAAGGGGGGGGGCACGGAGGGCGGGCACCCAGCGCTGTGCTGTGCCCGGGCACTCCAGCACCTGCCATTCCCTCAGTGCAGCCCTGGTTAGTTTGGAAATGAAAAGCAGTTTCCCACTGAAGGATTAACAGTTGAGCAGTCAGGAGCTCCTGAAGAATCGCTGACTGTGTCACTGGCTGTAAGCACAGCTTCACGTGGGTGTCCTGGTGCTACAGAGAGTTGCTGTAGGTGCTGCTCTGTGAGCCCTGATCCTCAGCTTGGTCCCAGCTGGTGTGCCCTGGTCCTGCACACCCACAGAAGGGCTACACTCCAAGCATAAGGATTAAAGACTCTCAGGCAAGTGAGTCTTTAGAAAGCAAAGCTGTACCCAACGCAGCCCTGCAGTGGTCCTTCTCTCGGTGGTCACTGCAGTGGCTGTACAGAAGCAAACATCTGTTCTGTAGAGATCACACTGTGTTTCAACATCAGACACTTTGGAAACATTTGTTTTCTAAGTATTTCTAATCTGTAACCCACTGTACAGTACAGAGACTTCATTAAAGTCATAAAAGCTGAAGTCCCACCTGATATGAGCTGGCACTAAGGTCAGTGGGGCCATGCTGATCTGTACCAGGTGATGATCTGATCCTAAAGCCTTTAAAACATGTGAGAGCATCTCTCTCTGGGAGTTATGCAGCACTGAACACTTCTTTATTTATATCTTTTTTTTTTTTTTTAAGGCACCTTCCTACAAAAGCAGTATTGCCAAAAGGAATATAAAAAGTACAGCATGACATTCTTAAATAGGAAAATCTTACAGTGAGCTCTTAAAATATTTTCATATCTTCTGTGATCCTTGGATGCGTATTTACTGATAGGTTAATTCCTAGACCATTGCTGCTCTGCTGGAAAGTGGATTTTTTTTATTTTTTTTTATTTTTAATTTCAGCAAATGAAACTTCATGTGTGCCATTGATGTTTTGGTCACAGGATATTTTTTGTAACACAGTGGAAAGTCTGAGATTAAAAAAAAAATACCAAAGAAAAATTAATGATTAAATCATTGGGGGGAAAAAAAAAACCAATCTTCAAGAACTTTTCATAAGAAAGAAAATATAAACCCCACATCACTATCTTATATAAAGTCACAGCAGGAAATTCTATGACAGTTTCCCTGAGAGGGAGAAGTGAAAAAAATTCAATTGCATAAAATTGTTTTGCTATTTATTAGGCTATTATTTCTTTGTCTAGTGCAATACCAGGCCATGTTTGATAACTAACACAGACTGAGAGCTGTGAGGATGGCAAAGTTTAAATTTCTGCAATAAAAATGAAACAAAATTCTTTAGTTATTCAGAGCCATTGAACTAGAACATCATGATACAAAATATTACATCTATCAGAACTTATCTACCTTTTAAGGAAATTTATTGTTCTCTTTATAAAAAAAATAATAACAGCCCTCCAGTTTTCATATTTGATCATACCCTGACTTCTTTAATGCCAAGGGCATCACTGTGAGTGCCTGTAATTTGCCATCATCCCTGAAGATGTTCTTGAAAGTGAGATGTTTCATCTCAGTGGTCATATCCCGCTGACATTTTTAAAATAAATGAATTATCAGTTCTGTAGTACTGATGTCAAGGTTTAAGAGTAATTTACATAGAATGCTTCACTTCTGTGGGAATTGTCAAATCTTAATCTTCCTGGAAGCTACAAAACTATTATTAACATATCTCTAGGTAACATTGTTTAGTGTTAATGCTCAGTGGAATATATTCTTCATTAAAATATGAAAGCAGTCCAAATATGCTTTACCCTCAGACATCATATTATCTATGCTTTTTCTTGAAATTACTGCAATACAGAAATTAACCTAGTCTTACTCAAGTGACTTTTGTGTCACTGTACAAAGTCTGGATTTTTTTCTGGGTGGCAAGATGAATCAAGATGGGAGAAAAAACACTTGGGAGGCAAAGCCAACAAAAATGTCTATTAAAGCCAAAGGTTTCAAAGCAAAGAGGTCTTCCCAGTGTTGTGCAGTGCTGCTCCCCTGCTCTCTATGGCATGTTTCATTTGATATAGCACATTCTGTTTGGTGAATGCTTATCTAAACCTCATCACATGAATGAGCTATGTGAGTATAAATATGAAGTTCAGGTGGCCCTGGGACATGGCAGGGTGATTCCCACTGTGAGAAGAGCAGGCACCCTATTTGTCAGAGTATGGACACAGTCTGGGACTGGGTCTCTGCAGCTCCCTCTGCCAGATGGTCAAGGTGAAAGACAGAACAGGTTGTTGAGTCATCCAGGTATCTTTTTGAAAATTTAAATCCCTCCTCTGTATAGCCACAAGAAGAAATATAAACAGCCTCATATTAAAAATACAGTAAATGTGAAATGATTGTTGGATGTGTTTGCAGCAGAAGTAGCCCTAGAAATACTAATAATTTTTTAAAATCATAGAAAACAGAAGATAAAACTTTCTTTTCCGGTGTGCTGTCAACAGGCTGCCTTCAAGGGATTCAGTGAATTCATCAGAAAGTGAACAGGATATTTTACTAATGAGTGGATAGGGATTGGACAAATTAAATGCAATGCCGCTTTTAGTCTGGAAAAGTTTCTTCCTAGCTGACAGTTTGATCAGTGCAAAATTGATGTGTGTGAATTCAGCCTAATGAAAAACAAGTGAGAGTAAGTGGCTAATTTTCACACAGGCAAAAACTTAACTGTTTCGCTAAATCAAAGCACTGTTCTAGAAAAAGGGGTGATGAAAAAGTGTGTTACTAATGTGATTGGAGAGATGGCAAAAAGTAAAAGGCTAGCAGGGTGCAGAAGAGACTGCAAGTCTGAAACCTCTGAAGACAGTTCACAGGCAGCCCTACAGAGGAAGAAAGCAGTTTCAAATAAACCGAAGACTGAGCAGTGTTAATAATGGACTCATTGCTGGGCTCTAAACGTGCCATAATCAGACAGAAAATAAAACCAGGAGCAAGGGAGAAGTGGGTGAAATCCTTAGAGGAAGAGTAAATTTACACAGAAATGTGGTTTAGAATGTCCTGAAACAATTTGTGAGTTCAGCTCAAGGCAATCAAATAGTTTTGCTTTATTTCTTTCTTTTTATTGGCAAGGAGGTAGGGAAAAGGAAGAAGTCAGAAGGCGAGGTGTTATTTTATCCTCCTTCATCTTCTGCCTCATCTTGGCCTGTGTCAGTGACATGGGAGACTGAGTTGTAAACCCATTCTCCTTCTGAAAGGACCAGAAATGCCCAAGGAGGTGGCCACAAAGTACTCAAGGGGTGTCTCAGCTTCTTGCATGGAAACACAAATGGACTGAGGCCCCAAGGAGGTGTGTGACCACAGGGATAGTGGTCACTCCTTACACTGGCTCTGTAATAACTCTGGGTCCTCTGTACCATTTTGTCTGCCCAGAGCCAGTCAGGGCACTGTGGTACTGTTGGGCATCTTTCTAGGCAGCGGGACCTCAGAGCCTGGGAGGGATTGGGACTGCCCGGCAAGTGCCTTGGTACAGCCTGACAGTGGCATTCCCGGCAGTTTGACAAAAAATTGCTTTGAGCTGTGTGGGATTAAGTGAGAGAGAGGGAAGGGGGTCCATTTCTGCAGGGAAGGAAAAAAGAAAAAGTTTTGTGTTTGAGGGCTAATTTATATTCCAGCCTCTCAAAGGTACAGCTTCACATGTGGATTGGTTTTCATGACAGTCTTTGGGAGGAAGATCACTATCCTCAGATGCTGATCAATACCTTTCCAAAACTAACCTAATAGACAAATTAAATATTTGACAAAAGACTTTCTTTTTCCTTGTTTTTCCTCCACTTCTTTGAGTGAACCCATCCAGCCTTTCTTTTTAAATATCACAGCCTACAGCATGCAGTAATAGCTCATTCATTATTCAAGTAAATGTTTCTGTAACTGGGTTAATAATAGTCCTCATAGCTAAGTACAGTAGTCTAGCAGGTAAAGTTCCCACAGAGCTTTTGTTTTCCCCAGTTTGCAATAATATTCCCAATGAAGTCATTCATGGAAATGACTGTGTCACAGCAGCTTGTGCGTAACACCCAGTGAATTATTATAACAAGATTTGTTAAAACTGTGGAGGACATTTGTACTAAGATAGTTATCTTAAAACGATCTTTAAAAAAAAATAAATTGTTGAAAGGTCTCATTTCAAGCTATGCTGCTTTCTCTGCTGCAGTCAATTTCAAGAGCTGACAAGGTTACTATAATATCTGAAGGTAGTTTATGATTAAAAGCTTAGAGAATTTTCCCTCACACGGAGCAGAAGCCGACATACCAATACAAATAAAACTTCTCAATATGGAGCCCACATTTAAAAAGGGAGCTAAGAATAATTTGTTTTATCAAGTACATCAGTGTGTAGAAAATTGAGAAAATCATTAGAGTAATAAAGCACAAGAATCTTTATAATTTGATAAGGACATACTGGCATGACATATATAGAAGTAAATTATGCTTCTTTTAAACTCATAGAATTCTCTGAGTTAAAAAATATAGTACATTAAAGCAAGATGATGGATATAATTTATTTAGAGTGTTGAAAAGCTTTCGATAGGATTCTGCCCATGAGACTGAAAGAAGTCTGGTAACAAGAAGGTGAGGTAAAATCTTGTCCTGGATTAACAACTGCTGAAGAGACAAGCTGGCAGTGGAAATAAATGTCTGAAGCCTGAGGCTGAAAAATATTAGGAGTGAAGTGCCCTAAGGATGTCTATAAGGACTATTTTTTATCTATCCACATGCAGGTGACTATGTTGTACATATATTACACCGATTTCCTTCAGTTCTCATGAGGATCTGTTTACAACAGATAGCAGACAAATATGGACTTTAAGATAAGGAATGTATCCGTTAGGTTTTTTAGAGATTTTTAGAATTATTTCCTGTGTCTTAAGACTATAATCATTGTTTCAGTGGATTTGCTAAGTGCTGCATTTCCTAATAACACTAGGAATTTGATGAACAATGAAATGTCAAAGTATGCAGCTGACAAAAGCTTGATCAGAAAGAAAAACCTGCAAAGGATTGTTTGAAACACCAGACAACTCTAATACCAGCAGTGGTTGTCCTAACATGATGGCAGATGAACTTGAACTAAAAGGTAATGCATTTGAAAGAAATAATTTAAACTACTCTGACACACTGATGGCTTCTGAATTAACTGTAATCTCTGGGGAGAAGAACTGAGCATTATTGTGAACAGCTCAGTGAAGATACTAAGCAGCAGAAGCAAAAAAACGTGCCTGAGATGCTGCAGTGGGGGGATGCATTAAGAAGAGAATAAGAATGTACCTATCCTGGTGTGCAGATGTGGCTGCACATGTAGCCACATGTGCACACAGAGGGGTGGCTCAGCAGCCTCATTACTGCCTGCAACTTTAGACACCACATGTACAATGTGAACTGATAAAAGAATGTGCGAATAATTCATGTTTCCCAAGTGAGTGGAAGGGCTGAGGATGATGAAGTTGGTCACTTGCTTCTAGGAGACGGGCAGTCCTTCTGGCAATGTACCAGAAGTTGGGAGACTGCAAAGATTTGGATTGGCATAAGGGGTGTCTGAGCACTCAGACTCCTCATCAGCACTGGCCCTGCTTCTCCTTTTCAGGATATTTCCAATTGCTTCTGCCAAAGTTTCTCCCCCTGTCATTTTCCAACCAGGATCGTGGCCTATCTTGCCTCTCATACTATTAATTATCGTTATACTTATGGTCCGGGTTCATAAACTCATATGGAAAATTGAAATTGCGCCACTCAGGACACATGAATGAACCATGGAAGGAAGGACTGAGGGATGAAACTGGAGAAGAGCAGTGCCAGTGAACAATACGGAGTGAAGCGGAGGCAGGAGATGGCAAAACCCCATGGGAACCCCCATCCAATCCGAATCAACCTCTCAGATGGCTTCTCTTCAGCAAAGATTTTCTCTGTCTCCAGGTCTGTGGCACACCAATATCCCTGGTACATTGTTTTACACTTAGTTCCCGTTTAAGATAAATAGAGGAAGCTCATAACTCCTTGGTTTAATAGCAGTTTCTCTATCTTTGACACAAGATAACCTCTGGAAAATGCAAACTGAAGCATGGTTATCTTTGCTACCAGAAGGGCTAAACACTTCATTAGCTTTTTAAATGCAAGCTTAGTTTCTGTAGAAGGCAGTCAAATCTGCAGGAAGGACCTAATTCCTCCCACATTTTCATGAGCACAGAGGATCAACATCTTTGCCTGGCAGATGCTCTTGTTCTGCCTGTCCCAGAAAACAAGGAAAAGGGGACACTTGCATTTACGAGATGACACTTTTAAAGCTGATAAAGAGAACCATGAATAAGGTAGATAGAGTAAACCTGTACAATTCACTGATGAAAGTTTTTACTGGATTCTGCAGGATTAGAAAAGCACCAGTCTTTTATAGAAGTAATGTTTGCAACTGCACTAGTTATAGTGGCTGCACATAATGTTAAGAGCAAAAATGTTTTCCCTGGCCTGGTTTAGTGGGTTGGGTTCAGTGTAAGCCAGAAGGGCACTAGAAGGCATTCTGTGCTGTGTGACCCTTCTCATTTATTATGAACCTTATCCCAGTGTTGTTCATTGTGTCCTTTCCCACTGGTGGTAATACTGTGTGAAAATCAAAGTTTTCGTTGAAAGAAGGAGGTTAATTGCTTGCTTTCATATCTGTAGAAATAAAATGTAAAATCTGACTCCCAAAGTTTCCAAAAAGCAAATAGAAAGAAAGCTAATGAATTCTATATGTGTTTGGTTTTGTTAGGTCATGATATGTGAGTGGCTGGTGTCAGCACTACTGCGAATAGCTCCTGAAGCTGATGGGAGCTACAAGGAGTGTTTCAGTAGGCATGAGGAGGCACAAATAGTCACTCACACCAAGGAGAGGCTGAGAAAACAGGTGGAAGGGCTAGGAAAGAGAAAGCAGCCTTACATTTCCCTGTTATAAAATTCTCTGAAGAAGGGAGTGAAAAGCCCCTGGAAGAAGTCCAGATAACTCAGTGAACAAGAGAGCCTGAATTTCAAAGGATTGCTGAGAATGAAGTGATAGTACCAAGGAGGAGGGCTCAGTCCTATAGTAGATCAGGTGAAGGCTTCATCACGTTGGATTATTTCATGTTTTGCCTGTGTGTTTACTTGGATGACATGGAGTTCTGATTTAGTGGGACAGCTAAAATATCCAAACAGCAGGAAGAAAGTAGTCATGGGCAAAGTCATCATGATAAAAACAGCCTTGAGTAAAGGTTATGAGCTCCTCTCTTCCAGAATTGCTACATAGGAACCAGCAATACATGTTTTTTAACTTACTGATATAAGTGACAAGAATGATAGACACAGTGTGTTAGACTAGGGAGACCCATGTCCCTCTGGATAATCAACAAGAATATATGAGACCTCTGAAATCTGAAACATCATAACTCAGAAGCTGGATGAATCCTTTCTTAGGAAAGCAAGTGAGGCTCAAGGGGAAAACACTTGCTTTCTCCTTTAAGTTCTTCAGCAAAAAAAGCTAATGAGGAATTGACATAGGACCCCATTTTGAAGCATAACTCAGATAAAACCTTGTAATTGAAGCTGAATTAATGGGAAATGCAATGCTGGCTTTCATAATACAAGCTGTGCACCTGTCTCTATAATGCTATACCCCATCAGAAGATCCAGTGGTGGAGTCTGATAATGAGCCAACATCACACAGCCGCATTCTGCTGGATGTACTGCACAAGGTGTCAGCATCCTGCCAAACTTATTCCCTGAATAGGCATGGCTGATGTTTCCAGGAGCTGTAAGACATCTAGGAGAGTCGCCAGCAGAGAGCAAAACCAATGCTGCCAGTAGCAGGATGGGATAGTGCCAAATTAGTACAGAAGTTCCTGCATGTGCCAAATAGCTTTCTAATTACATTGCGATCAGCAAGACAAAACTGTGTCTCTTTAAAAACATATGTCTATATTCACAGTGGGTCTTCAATGCAGAAGGGGAACTTAAAGGCAAAATGACAGATAAGATAGGCTCGTTTGTTTTCAGTTGTCCTTGGGCTTCCAGGACACCACCCATAGGACTGATCTCCTCCCCTCCAGGAAGAGGAAATGAGAGGACAAAGAGGAGGTGGAATCTCGTAGATTAATAAATTAGTGGGACTATTTCAGTTTATGGACACACCTTGAAACATGTGACTCTGGCAGGTACCTTCTCACTAAACATCAAACAAAGCAATTTAGGGTTCTGTTTGGCTGCTTTTAGGTTGAATAATGTTCCAAACACAGCACTGGACCACTGGGCTCAATGCTTCTTATGTTTTTTGATTTCAGTGTAATTTTCTTTCTAAATGAATGTAGGACATATTTCTAAGAGTTGGGTTGCAGAAGTCCAGACTTGAATAAGCTGATCCAAATTACAAGGATGCATCTGATATTCATTAAAATGAGGATGGAACAGCTTTTTGAGCAGATAGTAGACTCTTAGGAATACATCATGGAGGAATTTACAAAGAATGAAAAGTGAATCATGTTACTGTAGAAATAATTATTCAAATATGTGGTAAGTAAAATTTCATCTGGATCCTTTGTACTCTTTCAGACTTTCCTTGAGCTCCTCTAACTGGTAATGAGGCCACCATGCAACAGAGTGATGATAGGGTTGACGTGTACATGGGCTTAAGCACTTGCCTCTTCTCCAGGCCATTACCCTGAGGGAACAAGTACACTTTATATCCAGGAAAAAAAAATAAAAATTAAAAGAGGAGTACATGTGAAGATATTGACTGCTCTGGTGATTTGATGGGTGCTTATACTGCTTTCAAGGTGGGGAAGTTAAGACACAGTGAACTGTGATGTAGATCTGTGCTACAGTAGCTACACTAGCTCCCTTTTCAGACTCCTGGAGGTCACAGTGAGGCAGAACAGCTTATGAGCTCACTGCGAATGAGTCTTTTGAGAATGACCAGTACCTAACTATGATGACACTTCAGCCTTTTCCCACTTCTCCACACATCCTTGGTTGAAGTGGCCTGTCTCCCCCTATCATGTGAAATAACTACAAGGCTGCCTCTCCCAAAGCCTCAGAGCAGGGATGTGTTTGCCCGGAAATGTAGAGACAGTCCTTATGGGCAGAGACATCAAGTACCCATGTGTGTGATGCACAACAGTGGTTTTTGCTGAGATAAAACAATAACTGTGCATTTAGAAAAGCACTACTAAATGCATTCAGTATGGCAATTTCTATTTCTGGGCACACGGTGTTTACAAAGGAGTGCTCAGACATAGGTGTAATTTACCATACCCAAAACAACACTTCTGTTACCAGTGTGCTCTTTATTCTGTGAGGCATCTGTGCAAGTCCACCACCTTGTAGCAGGTCATGCACACAAAATAGCAGACATTGTATTATTTTATTTTATTTTATTTTATTTTATTTTATTTTATTTTATTTTATTTTATTTTATTTTATTTTATTTTATT
>JAWWEU010000081.1:14315130-14386431 GCA_035583155.1 Acropternis orthonyx
TATTTTATTTTATTTTATTTTATTTTATTTTATTTTATTTTATTTTATTTTATTTTATTTTATTTTATTTTAATTTTATTTTATCACTATCAGCTAGCATGAACCTGAAGCACAAATTTCTGAGTCCTCCCTAACTAGGGAGGGCCAATTCAACGGGCCATCACTCCCCAGACCCTATGAGTAGTGCTCTGACAACCTGTTTTCTTTGAGATTTCAGGCATTCCAGTATTTTGGGCCATTGATTGTAGACATCTCCTGGCTTCTGTTCGAGAAGTAAAAACACTTTACTTCAACAGGAGGTAGTCCCTTATGAGATGCATCCAGCTGGCCACAGTGGGGGTCGGCCTCGTTGTCTTTACAAGCAGGATATGTTCACAAGCCAAAGTCAGCAGAAACAAAATAGATGACACATCCACAGTCTGAAGGTTTGTATTCCCAACAAACCCAAGCAGAAGTAAGACAGGATGAGGAGCCAGGTCCAAATCAAGCATTTAATTCAAACATTTACATGCCTGAGATCAAACTCTTGGACTATGGATTAAATCCATAAAATATGTAGGAAGGCGGGAGCTGCCTGTGATTGTCTCTTAGACATGTCTGGGGACGTTTTGTGACATCTGTTGTACAAGCTTGGGTTTGTAAAACCCACATGCAAAACAGTGGGTTTAGACCAAACTGCTGATGTCTGAAATTTTCACTCTGCTTGATATGAGGCATTGCCAAATCTCCAGCAGTATCTGTGTCTGAGGCTCTCTTTCCTCTCATCCCACACACCTTGAGCTGATTTTCACTTGTACAACCTCTTGCTCTTGATACTTTGGGAGCTATGTATCAAGGAGAGATCTGCTTGGGAAGAAAGAACAGGCATTCTGTCTGTTCTCTGCTCCTTAATGCAGTTTTCATCTTGAGGTGATTTAAGTCTCTGTTCAACAAATCTGACATCAGTCATGCACACTCAGACAAGTGAGGTTACTCAAGATTTACAGCATTTTGTTGTGTGACCGTTCAACTTGGCGTAAGTTTGTAAGGATGATTGCTCTTGTGATCTGGGAACACTTTCGGCTCATCCTGGTTCTTTGAATTTTGTGTCCTTGCACCCCACACAGAAAGCTGTAGAGCAATGACACTCAACAGCACTTTGCAGAACATGCTCCCAGGACCTGGTGGTCCTGGCTGGAAATTGTCACAGAGCCCCAAGCCACCTTCTCTATATTCTTCTGGGTGTTTTTGAACAGGAATGTGCTTCTCAGAGGTAATTTCAGAATTTTTAATGGAGTTTCTTGCAGCTTTGTGGAGTGAAACCTGGGGTGCTGACCAGAGAAAGCCTTCATAGGATCACACCTACCAATGGGTGCCTGAGTGTAGGGCATGTCCCAAACTTTCCTCTTAGCCCTACACAGCTCTAGAGCAACAGCTCTGAGGGTACTGCATAGTGCTGGAAGGAGAGGGGTCCTTCCAGTGGCACCTGGAGGAGACAGAGGTATCTGCAGATCACTGCTTAAGGGCATTTTGTCCTATTTTGAACTAACTGGAGTGGACTTCTTCTCTTACCACACTGTTGGGTTTGAGGAGGAGCCAGTGTCAGCAGCTGTCAATCACTAAGAGACAGAAACAGCCAAAACAGGCCCTAAAATGGAACTCTCTGCAGATCTGGAATTTCAGCTCTGAATTCAGTGGGGAACAATTCAGAGCTTCTCTATACTCAGTGAACAGAGTATGAGAGAAGGTGACCTAGGGTAGGCAACTTTGGATACATCTCATTTCAAAACTGCTATCAGGGGTTGATATCTCTTATTTAACAGTTATTCACCTTTGGGAAATCTTGTGTTATATAGAAGTTCAGAGGGAAGAAAATACTATGTTTTTATTGTTGAGGGACTGTGGTAAGGCTGCTTGTGACAGTCATGAAGGGTATGCCCACACTGTGCTGCTGCAGAGAACTCCCTTGCCACACAAACTCTACATAAATAAGGAGACTTGAGGCTAGGAGTGAGGAGCTCCATGAACTCCAGTTTCATTGCTTGGAAATAAAAAGGCTGATGATTAAATGGACTATTTTATGCTTTTGACATGTTGAGTGTCTCTTTTTTTCTGTGCTTACTGTTTTTTAATTTTCCCTTCATACAGCATCCCAAAGTACATGTTAACAGTTTTTCCTTAGGATTAGCTAACAATAAAACCTCTTTTCTGAATTCTGCCCCAAGACTGTGGTTACAATCCTCCTTGATTTGATAGAGCTCCAAGACACCATCCCACAGATAACTTGCCATGCAATGTGTGGCTTCGAGTATATAAATGTGTATATATAGTGTATGTGGTGTCCTCTGTAAAGGCAGAACTGTATGTATTAGAACTGCTTAGAGTCATTATGGACTTGGGAAACAGATGCTTTTTGCATTTAATTTTCTCTCTCTCCCCTCTCCATCAGAAAGAGACTAAGTAGAAATTGTTCTTTTGAGTAATGTTCATCCCTGTTGGATCAATTCTTGACTCTGGGGGTGCTGAACTGCAAGTAATAGCTCAGACCTGGGGTCGCTACATTTGTGTAAATTAGGCAACCGTGCAGGAATGGAGTCTGTGGCTGCACCTGCCAACACTCAGCAATGGGGGGAGAGAGGGTGCAGTGCCTGCCTATGGGCACGAGAGCAGGCAGTATCCTGCCCCAGGCAGGACGTGGCTGGCTGGTGCCCACAGGGAGCTACAACCCTGCAGTACCTTCACTGTGCCTTGCGGTTTACAAGCACTGACAAATCTTTCCCTTTCAGTTAAAAAAATGCAGCCAATAGTGAAGAATGAATTCTCAATGTGCACATCCCACATAAACTGATTTTCAAAGGCTTATAACTATTTGTTCCCAGCTCTGTTACTGCTTTCTGTCACCCTTCCTTCTCCCTTCCCAATCCTCTGAAAGTTTCTGCTGGCTTCACAGCTCCAGTGTCTGCTCCATGGTCACCCAGAGGTGTGTGGGGCCAAGGCTGAGTTAAGAGCCCCATCCTGGCCAGGCTGCAACAACCTGGCTCAGGCTCAGGATGCAGCTTATCTGCCAACAGAGAAGCCACCCATGGATAATGGAAAGTGACTGTAGCAATGGAACATGTTACAAAACTCCTACTGACTTCATGGGAGCCGACCGGCAGAAATCACTGTGTACTTACACTGGGGAAGTAATCTGGGACAGTAAATTAATCTCAGCAGTCCTAGCTTCAGGGGTTCTTGAAGCTATTTTGTGCAGTTTTCATTTGCATGGATTTGTTCCCTATTAAATTTGTAAGGACGAAGCCAAACTTCTCTCAAACTGCTGAGCTGTGCTTTGTTTTGGGAAAAATAGACGAAGCCAGAGTTTTGTCTGACTCCCACCTGGAAGCAGAAATTGTTCTGCTGAAAGCCTTGTGACTCTCTGCAAACTTGAATCAAACTTGGCTTGTGATCTACATCTGTATCCACCTGGCTTCATGTCTCGTTACAGAAGATGCACCCAGCTGTAATTCATGAGTAGAAAAAGTCAACCTTCATGTATGAGCTGGACCACCCATGATATTGGTTGGGTCAAAATGTAAAAATAGTAGCAATAACCACAGCAAAAAATGGAACTTCTGTTTTCCTTTTTCATAAGAGATGCACCAAATTTAGAGAGGAAAGAGTAGTATGTCTACATGAGGCAAGGACCATATATTTAGTCATTTTACTTTTTGAAGTTCAAAACAGGCCCAGCCCAAGCATCTCCAGGAAAGATCAGATTTGTGTCCAGACTCATGTTAGTATTACATTTTTGAATGTCAGTGGTAGAAAAAAAGCAATGTTTTTCTTTTAAAGTGTAATTTCCAACTGTGGTGCTCTAAGGTGCAGCTCTGTGATGAACAAGAGAAGAGAGAAGAAACTTCTTGAGTTGCTGTGGAGCAAGGAAGTGGATGAATGCTCTCTTTATAAAGGTTCTTGGGCATGGGGGAAATGACTTCCACTCCATGGGTCCAAGGGCTGTCTTGATTGCAGCATTAGCTGGGTTGCTCCTTAAGACTTGCCCCTCACCTCTTTCCTGCCTCCCACAAAAAACTCTCTCTGGTGACCTCTAGCCCAACAGGGAATACAGGCTAGAGAGAAGGTGTTGCTTTCCCTCTACCCTGCCTGCTTGCATCAGCACAAGTCCTCACAGTGCAGTGACTGGTAGGAGATGGTTCTAGAAAAGTAAGTGGCACAGGAGGGGAGCACAGCCAGCAGGGACACCATTGCCCAGGTGGGACACTGCTGGGACAGCCTCAGATCACCTGAGACAATTCAGCAGGCCCACTCAGTCTTTCCTCCTCTGCCCCAATTCAACACTCTGCACCTCCAGCTTGGAGACTCTGCCCGGCTCCCTTGGGGCCACTGAAAGTTCTCTGGCTTTCAGAAGAACAGCTGTTGAGTGACCTGACAAAGGAACAACTAATTTGTTATGCCTGTTTTATATTTTTATTGGCACTAGAACTTCTGTGACAGGAGAAAGGGAAGGCCATACTTCCTAAGAGACAGAGAAGTAAAGAATACACTTGTGTATTGTCACTGGTAACAGGGGAAGATGGCCCCAAGAAGGTCCTCATTTGCTACAGCGCAGCCCTGTAACCTGTAGTGGAAATAAAATGTACTCTTCTATAAACTCCTGGCTGCTTTTACTTGAGAACTAGCAGCAAGGCAAAACCCACATTCTGCCAGGTCTGGTTTTGCCTCAGCACAGGAAAAAGCTTTATTGCTTGTAGAATTAAATACAAGTTTCGAAATGCTTTTCTTAGAGTAGTTTTTTCTCTTCATACTTCCTTAGCTGCTCTTAGAATGGTGCTGTTGGTCTGATGCACACATTGCAACAAGCAACCTTCTGTGAGCTGAGACACTTTCTTTTCCCTTCAAAGGTTCCCACAGATGATGCTCAGTGGCTTCCCCTCTTGTATTCCTGCACCAGTGAGTCATTTCCCTGTCTACCTCCTGCCTACACGGACTCCAGATTCTGATGCCTCTCTGGGATGTTGAGTATGAAACTGAAGTGATTTGCTGAATCAAGGCTACATAAAAGTACTTCCTTTTTGTTGACTTCTTCGAAGATTTCCCTTCTCTTTTTTTCTCCCTCCTCTCTTTCTTATTGCAACCCTTCATCATATCTACAAATTAGCTTGATCTGCAGACTATGTTCAGTTTCCATTGACAGCCAGGCCAGTGAGTTGCTTTCAAATAGATTTTTCCCCCATCTCGGCAGTTGCAGAGAGTGATGTCAGCTGGGACCAGGAGGAGTGTAAACTGCTGTGGGGAAACCCCATACAAGATGCTACATATATTGCATATGAAATCCTTTTACACATTTAAGAACCTTCTTAGTCTCCATGAACAATAACAAAACAAAACAAAACAAATATATGTAACATATAGGTCACAAGTATTTATATACATTATATATACACATAAAATCATTTCTCTGCGTACATTGTCATTTTGAACACAGTGGATCATGCTAATCTCTGTTAGGGAACACATAGGTTCTGTACCACGTTGTGTTGTCCCAGTCCTTCCTTTGTATATAGAAACTGCAAAATTACTGATGTATAACCTGAGAAAAAATACATCTTAGTATCTGAAACACAAACTTCGCTGCTTCTGCTCTGTCTTGCTCTACGTGACATGGGATCATGAGAAGCAGTTATAATAGTGAAAGCTTAATTATTCTTTACTAATTACTGGATGAAATAAATGTCAAGGGCATCTGTAGCAAAAAATGACATCATATATGATATAATTAAATACACAAAACTATGTTTAAATAGCTGTAAGTGTCTGGCTAAACCAAATCAACCAAAAAATTCAAAGACAATATTGACAAAAACCCTTATGTCACACTGTTGTGAATAAAAGTCCATCACCAAAATCATGTTAGTATTAATTATGAATTCTCTGGTAGGTTAAGGTCTGTTTTATGTTTTTATGAGTATTCATTTTTATTTTTATGGTAATAACAGCCAGTGATAATGTTATTTTGAACCACTGGCATATTTGAGGTGGTAATAAAAATTAGTTGATCAACATATAATATTACCTTGTGATATAGATGGAGCTATGGATATAAAATTGCCTAAAGGTTCAGGGAAGAACTATCTAAATCCATAGTGTGTCTGCTACTGAGTTTTGTGTCTTCAGAAATTATGATCTCATGTGGTCACAACAAAATACCTTCTTGATGTCATCATGACTTTAAAATGTGTGTGCAGTCTGACCTAGGTGTACAAAAGCCTGCAACAGAGCAGGAATTTGCTGTTTGATAATCAGCTAGCGCTTCTCCTTTCCTGCAGCTCCAGAGAATCTCAGAGTTGCTCTAGCCAACAACTTTTATCCTGGGTTTGAGACTGAAGCAGACATTACTGACGTTAAAGGAGGAACTTGGTGTAAATGCTGACAGATCAAAAAGGAGCAGCATGAGTGTAATGATAAAGGTAATGATCCTCCAAAGCAGTGTCATAACTCTATGTTATTTGTTAACACAAACCTCGATTAACTTATACTAGTCATTGATACATAAGTTTTAATATCAAGTGTTTTCCGCTGATTCGAGATGAGGAAGCTCAGCCAACCCAGCTCTTCGGCTGTGGTCGCCGCGGCAGAGAGGCGGCAGTGCCGGCGCATCCGGCGGCGCTGGGGCAGCAGCAGCCTGGCTGCCGGGGATCTTTGTTCCTTTGTTCCCCCAGCCCCGCTTCCCTGTCCGCACCGGGCTCCGCGCAGCCCGCTCACGGCTTTGCTTTTTTCCCCCCTGCTTGCTCACCTGCAGTCTGTGTTCATATTGTTTTATGGTACTTTAGACAACGGGTTTTAACAGCTAAACATAAAAGCCACTGAGAGCATAAACAGGAAACTTGTGTTTAGGTGGGAGTGCCTAGGAATTTTATACTGCTGACCACAGAGGCCATGGGAGAAAGGAAATAGGAAAAACACTGTAAATACCTGGGTGACTAATGACTTGTGCTGTTCATCTGGCTTTTCAGAACATGAAAAGTTCAGCCTTTTTCCAGTCAAAACGGCACAGGGTAGGCACAATTTCTCAGGTCAATACTCTCCATGCCCCCTGCTGCCTGTTTCTCTGCTCCACTCCCACCACGGAAAGCGCCTCGTTCCTATAAATCCAGATAAACCCGTAATAAATTGTCGCCTGGCACTTGAGGCTGCGTGCACTGATGGTCGAGGGAGGGAGCGTGACACACGAGGGTGCACGCCCGGTCTCCTCATTCGCACGGCCTAAGAGGATTTAGATGAAAGCAACCAAATTTGCAGCCCCTTGTTTTGTGCTGAGGCAGCAGCTGGAGTTTGGGGGCAATGTGAGCCTTTGTCCAGCCTTCCCTCGCCGGCTCCCGAAAGGGTTGCCATTGTTCCTGAGGGGCCTCCCCGGGGCTGCTCCTGTGCCCGCTCGCTTTTATCGCCAGCCGCACGGCTTGTGAGAGGTTTTGTCTTTTGCTGACAGCAGCAGATTTGGCAGATCGGCATCTCCCACGCGACGGCACCGGGGTGGGATTTCCAAGTTGGCCATCTGCGCGGGGGGACTGGCAGAGTGGGGCGTTTTGGCGACCAGACGATTCCCCTGCGGGAGTCAGTGCTGCTGCTGAAACCACGACATCTGGTCACCTTCGCCGGGGCTGCGGGGTCCGGTTTCACTCGAAAGCTGCGGCGGTTTCTCACATTGAGAGCGTGACCTGGCAGAGGAGGGATGAAAGCAGATGAGGATGCTCCCCAAGTGTCACGTTTCTCGGGGGGAGCTGCAGCCCTGAGGGAAGGCAGCAAGGACAGGCCCTTCAGACGGACTCACGTACAGCACCCTGAGAAGCCCAGGAGCCCACCTGTGCCTCTGGCCAATGCTTGCCTCAGTTTCCAAGGGAGCACAGCCCGAAGGGTTAGTGCTGCAGGCAGGGCAGGGCAATGGGGCTGCAGCAGGATAGCGGGAGTCCCTTTGGTGTCCTTCATTCCGTCCTTACTGCTTCTCTCTCCCAATGATACAGAATAACTAATCCACTTTTCATCATGTTCCCATAAAAAAAAAGCAGTAACTTGCAGGTAATACTGATGTGTCCAGGCTGCTTCAGAGAAGGGCCAGCACATCCCCGGATCTTGCTGAAATCAAGTGTGTTACTAGATAGGGGTGGAATTTCACTCATGGAGAGTTAAGAACATCTGTAAACATTTCTCTGAATCTAGGCTGGGGTTTCATTCATAATGAACTTGTTTGATTGCTGAAGTGATGCGATAAGCTATGGCAGTGTTTGGCAGGGAGCTGGGGAGTACAGCTTTGTTGATAGCCAGGCATGATCACTTCCAGAGTGTGCGAGCACTGAATTTTATTGATAAAGATGCATGTATACACTTGTGTGTATATGTTACTTGTATGTATACATGTATCTATAGTTACCTACGGGTGTAGATACAAATTGACCCAGTGTATATTAACATAGTTACCTGTTCCTATGCAGTTCTAAAAGTAATTAAGGAAGGTTGCTTTGATCACAAAACAGGAGGCCAAACATCTACGTTCATTTTCCCACGAATATTGTAGCAAAAAAAGATGCTGGACTCTCTAAAGTCTCTTTTCCCAAGGGCAAGCACAGACCAAGAACATGACAGTCCAAGCTGTCCAACACTACAATTCCAGCTCCTTCCGAGAAGACCTGCTCGGACTCCGTCCTCTCAGCAGGCAGTGCCTCACCTGCAGCAAGCCCACAGCCTCACCGCTGTCCAAGGGAATCGCGGGATGCTTGTCAGGAAGGTGAAAAACGACAGCCCCAGCGCAAAAGTCACAGAGGGACTTGGCGGTAGCAGCACCGCAGCGGTGAAGTTCGGCCCCCCCGCCACAGCCCGTGCAATGCGGGTCTCTTGCTTTCCTTGCACGTCGCCTGGAAGGGCTCCCAGTGCTCAGAGGCCAGCAGAGCACACACACAGTGCACACACAGTACACACACAGCACTGCCCGCGCCGGTGGCTCATGCGGGCTGGGAAGGACATCGCTCCTTCCACTGAGCTGAGTACTTAAGCCAGTTCTCACATAGCGACCCTGAAGTTGTGTCCTGAAGACCGTAGTGGCCAAAGCATTTCTCAGGGTTTTACTCCTAAATCCCTTCTCCTGCATAATACTGAAAAGCGGCTGTGACCCAAGACTCTTCTCGGTTAAATACCCGAGCTGCCAACCTACAGATTTTCAGGGATTCCTTTTGAAACTCCTCCACTTTGTACAAAGCGATTAAATATTCATTGGCACAGGGACTGGGAGCCGGCCTCCTGGATGAGCACCCCAGCCCCACGCCGCAGAGCCCTTTTCATTCCTATCCTCTGAATATTTAATCAGCTCATACAAAGCAGAGCAGCTCCAGCAGGGGAGCCTGGGAGAGCCCCGGCAGTGAGACCCACTGATCACAGTACGCAGCAGAGGCACCCGATCCCAGGCCCCTGCTCCAAAGCAGGCAGATGGATTTAAGCATTCGGCTCAGCATAGCTGTGAGCGTGTTAGCTATTTCACAGCGGAGGATGTGACACTTCCTTTCTCTTCTTTCCCCCACCCCATCCTTTATGCCAGTTAGATGCTATTTAACCACCTCAGAGTCCAGGAGGAAGACAGGATGAGGAATGCTTCATTTGTGTCCTGAAAACTGTACAAAATGAATGGATGAAAATTTGATGAGAAGTTTTTCAGCCATTCAAGCACCTCTCTTAATAATTCAGATGTTTGATTTTCTTCTTCAGTATGCAGTAAGGATTAATGCACTTTGAAGATGACATAGAAACTTTAGTTTTCAGAAAAGGAGAAAAGCCTCAGATTTAAGAAGAAAATCCCACATAGGAGTATGACACTATTATGTGAGTTTCTATCCCCCTGATTCTCTTAACTGGTGACTGGGACTGGCTTTGCCCTGAAATTTCAGCATAGAGGGATTTTTGCAGCTTACCTCTAATAAACAAAGTTCACAGCGGAAATGCTGACAGGCTGTGATCAAAGCAGCACCCTCAGGTGTTGCTGTGATATACTGCTTGCTTACTAAAACACAGCAGTTCAAACAGCCTGGCTGTATTTAATTGGGATGTATAGTATTTCCAGCTCAGAGAGCTCAGCACCAAAGAGGGTTTCTCTTAAATCTTTCACTCTGCCATTGTTCTGCTATTTGCTCAGAATAAAGACATTTAGAAGACCAAGTTTTGGTTTTCATCTGGAACAAGGACTCTGGTACTATTCATAGCATTGCCTTGAACTTTACAGGAGGCTGCCCTGTGAGCACTCCTCTGGTGTTTCCACTCAGAAGACCAAGCGGTCCTCTTCCCAGCTGTGCGTAGCAGCTCGCCCAGTGGCGGCTGAACATCTTCAGTCACATCAACTGCATATATAAAAAACTGACACTGACAGTACACCATAGTGTAGTGCTAGTGTCTTTAAAGTCTTACAACAGAGAAGGATAAAAACATCCAGATGACAAATTCTTGGGTTTATCAACACAGGCTCTACTAGGCACCACTCAGGACTTGCTAGAGTTTGGGGTAGTGTTTGGCTCCACTCAAAGTTCACAACCCACTTTCTGAAATTCGGACATGTGACAAAAACCTGGGCCTAGCCTGACCATTGGAGATATAAACTATGTCTCAAGGACACCAGTTGCATCTGAACTGCTCTAACCCTCGCCAGGGATTAGAGCTGAGCAATTTCTTTAGGAGATCTTCTTTCAAGAGACCTCTGCAACAGTTAGAATGGAAGGGAAGTCTTTTAGGCAGTAGGATCTGCTCCTATTCCAGGAAAAGCAAGGGAAACCTTGCGTGCTAAGTTCTACATACTACACATGGTGTATGCAGGCTTGGAGTGAAGCCAACTCATTTGGAGTATGGTCCTCCTACTCTCAACACCATGACCTTGGATGCTGCACAAGGAACAGGTTCATAAGATACAGAGAGTACAAGCCAAATGCACAACCTTGGATCAGTGTGGTTCTCTCCACACTCTTTCACCATTGAGTCAGGGCAGGGGACAGGCTTTGACACCTGAGAGGAAAGTCTTGGAGAAGATGACAGGGATGTTGCATGAAAGAGAACAAAGGACTTCTCAAGAAAGGATATTTTTTTCTTGCTCAGCTCTCTCACAACATCCACCACAGTCCCAGATCATGGCTCTCAGCCTCAGCCTTCTTAAATGAGGAGTCCGGAATCCACCACTGTCATGTCTCTCCCCTTTGGTCAGTGAATTCCCAGTCATGATCAGTTTCTATTTCTTGGTCCCACCATCTGTTAGTTGTTTTCCTTTAGTCAAGTTTTTGCCTCCTTTCCAGCTGCTCTGAAGAATTCCTTATTTATATTGTCTCAGTGTTGGCAGGGATGTTTTTGAGAGTTCACATTCCCGGCTTTAACTTGGACCAACCATTATTGGAGAAATCCACTTTCTTTGACTTTGGCTGGCATACATTCAACCCAGGGTGAAGATGGTGCACATATTAGGTTCGTCCCAGATGGGAGCTGTGAGGGGACAGAATATGTGCAGTCACTCTCTGTAGGCAAACAGCGTCTTCTCTGATCCACTCCAGCAGTCCTGAGAAACCTGCATGTGTGCTTGAAAGATGGCATGTATGGAGACATTAGCTTCTAAAATAAAAATGTCCCTACTTTGTATGGGCAAAGAAGGTTTACATTTCAAAAGTTTCTAACTGGACCCAAATGAGATACTTCTATAAAAAGAGCAACAGACATTTCCCAACTGAAAAAGCCACTTTGCCTCCACTTCTGCATTTTGAGTCACTGCTACAAATCCCTGAGAAATTAAGCTTTTTTCGAAAAAAAGTTTGTTATCATTTTTTTAGTAATATGAACAACACAAAATGTTGTCTCAGTTCCTGTTCCCAGAATCTGCTAAACTGTTTTGATAAAAATTTCTCCAAAAATTCAGCCTTAGGCATACACCTGGAGTATAAAATATGAGCCCAAATGACTAAAACTTGACAAAGTTTCAAAATGTGATTTTATAATAGGAAATGTCGGGCAAACATCATATTATGCAATATTAGCCCCGCCTATTAAAAATATTTTCTTATGTGTAGCAAAGAGCTTTATACAAACCAGCATTTACAGATGTAGTCACTATTTCCTAATGTGCCATATCTTAGTAATTTTGACTTTTTCAAAATTACCAAGTGCAACTAGACAACATTAATGAAATAATCCCTTGGTGAATGTATTCTTTTAAAAAAAAATTTGCCTTGAATTATGCTGAAAAAATACATCTTAAAATCAACTAATTTCCATTTAATTACATGGATATTAGTTAAAAACAGCGGAGTGGACTTTTTAATTGCAAAAATTCTCTCCCAGGCTGAACTCTTCTATGCCAAGTTTCTGTGCTGAGCACATTTTTACGGTCTAGTTATAAACCCTAGAAAAACAAGGTTTATAGGAAATGTTGACACAACCTTAACTAAAGTGGTGCTAGCTGACACCTCTATATTTTCAATTTGGGGATTTCTACTGGGAAAATATAAACGCTAATGCAGTAAAGGAAGCCAACTATAATAAAACCCTCATAGTCTTCCTGTTCACCCCATGAAGACCTACTTCAAAAAGCACCAGCTCGGACTGGAGATGAGTTGAAGTTAACTGCATTCCTCTGAGGGTACTAAAAATTACCTGCAGGTAGTTCAGCCTTAGTTACTTGCAAGACTTCAGTTTGGTCAAAGTCATGTGAATATCCATTAAAAAAAAAGTCCTGAAAAGAAAATGAGAATGTGTGTAAGCTCAAAAAAAAAGGGTGCTAGTCCATTTATGTCCTTCCTAGCATAACATAAAAAGAGGAATATAGACTTTATAGATTCTAGTGAAACAAATGTAAGTACACACAGGGGGAAAATACAGAGATGGAAAGTGAAAAGTTAAGTTAGCTTTCCTACCTGTATCTTTTAGCCTGGCACACCCAAAATGAATGAATAAAGGAAGGTCTGGGGCCTCTGCTTAGTTTTATTTTTAAAGGTGTTGGAACAGCTTCATGAGCCAAGATCAGGATGATTTTCAAGATCAGGATTTTCAGGTTTTGGTGACCTGAAAGTCTTGGGTAACTGATCCTGCCTCAAGAATAAAACCCAATCATGTTAGTGATACACTGAAAGTGATATACAGTGTTGGAGGGAGGATGCTGGAAAAAGTGGTAATCTCAGAACATAAATATGAAATTCAAAATGAAAAATAAATTACATTTTTTAAGGGTAAATTGTGCTCAACCAGCCTGTTGCCTTCTGTGATGAGAAGACTTACTCATGAGGGGAATATTATGGATGGCATTTCCTTTGATTTTTGCAATACTTCAAAGATTATTTCCCATAGTACCCTTGTAGCCAAACTGGGGAGATATAGACTAGATGGTTGGATTTGAAGATCTCTGGTAAACTGGCTGAACTGTCAGACTCAAAGAAAATCAACCAATGGTTCAGCCTAACTGGAAACCAGTTGAGTAGTTTTCTGGATTTAACAGTGGGTCTGATGCTGTTTAATGTCTTCCTTAGTCACTTAGACAACAATCCATAACGCACTTTCAGCAAATTTGCAGATGGTATCAAACTGGGGAGAGTGGTCAATAGGCTGGAGGGTAGAGCTGCCATTCAGGAGGACACTGACAAGCTGGGGAAATGCGTCATGAGGAAACTCTGCATTCATCAAAGGAAAGAGCAAATGCTGCACCTGGGCTGAATTAACCCCATGCAGCAGAACAGGCTGGAGTCAGCCAGATTGGTGGTGATTCTCCAGCAAAGGAGATGACAGTCCTGGTGAACAACATGTTAAACATGTCAATAGTGTGCTCTGTGGGAGCAAAGGTCCAACTGCATACTGCACTGTATTAGGAAGGGTAGAGCCAATGGGTATAAGAAAGTGACTACTCTCCCCTTGACAATCATGAGACCTTGTATGAAATAATGTGTCCAGGATGGGGTCGCCTGATACAAGAGAGATATTGATACATGGTAGAATCCAGAGGGTGGTCAGCAAGACCCTCATGAGGCAATAAGGTGAGGCTGAGAGAACTGGCTTTGCTGAGCCTGGGGAAGAGAAGGATAAGGAGAAATCTTACTGTTGTTTCCAGTTATCTAGGGAATGGTTGGAGAGAAGATGGGACTGACTCTTCCTGAAACTGTATAGCAGAGAGATAAGAGGTAAGACAAATGTAAGAATGGGAAATTCCAATTGGACCTGTGGGCGAAAAAAATCCCAGTGAGAATAGTTGAACAGTGGCCAGGTTCCCCAGAGAGATTGTAAGAACTGTACTTAGAGATACTCAAACCTCAGCTGGACAGGTTAACCCTGCTTTGAAGAGCAGCTTGAGCAAGGTGAACTCCAGAACACCCTTTCGACCCAAATGGTTCTGTTTCTGTTGGCTGTTTAGAAATCATCCTGACTTACCAGTTCAAGAGGTGTCTGGGAAAACCAAGATTTTCTAATGCCACTTCTGGTCTTTACTTGCTCAGTGGGAAAAGGAGAAAGTGGGAACACACTGAGCAGCAGCCTACTGTCTCTCAGATGCCACTCAGATTCCTCCTTTAGACAAACAGGCTGCTGATAGAGCTGGATGTTTGCCTGCTTCTGAGAGCCCAGCCTTATCTGTTTTTAAAGAAAGGCATGCTGAAGTCTCTAGCAACATTAGAAAGTATTGGCCTGAGTTTTTCTTCAGTTGCTATCATACCTAACCTTCATCTCTTCAGAGGTGAACACTAAAAAGTTATGTAAAAAGACAAACTGAATCATCCTGGTAAATAAATACAAAACATTGACCTTGTCTTAGACCTGAAAATGACCTACCCTTATATAGCTGTAAACCACTCTACTTAATGCTGTTAACAAACTGTAGTCTTTTTATTCAGTGAGACATTTGCTGCTTTTACCATTACTTTTGTCTTGTCTAATTGTCTATTACAAATGTAATTTGGGTTACACCCCAATGAAAATCAGACCTACATAACCTTTTGCAGCTCCCAAGAGACCTTTCACTGAGATATCTGTATGAGCAGGAGAGGTTTGGATGACATTTTTATTTTAACCTTGCTAGCATTTCAGCCATTCTGGCAGCAATTTATATTGTTTCGGCCTGCTGCCTCCTTCTTCTTCTGTTTCCCCCCGCATAGGTTTCACAAGATATCACAGTAATCTTGGCAAAAATGTGAAGTCTACTTTAAGGTTAATGCTAAACTTCTGTAGGACATTATTTTAAGGTTTAAAAGAAAGATAGTAAGTTCCAGTATGTACCTGTCAGTACTAAATGATTGTTCATTTCCTGTGAATTGAGAATAAAGTAATAACATACATCTGGCAAACTAAAGCATGTTGCTTATTTCTTTTTCTTCTCTGAGCCATATCCTTTACCAGCTGTGAGACATCACCATGCAGAATCTCCAAATACCTTTGAGGAAAATTAAAACAAAGGAACAGAGGGCTGGAGGGGACCCCCTGTGTCTTGGAGCCCTGTCCCCCGCTAGCTCCAGACCACATCACACAATGCCTTTCATCAGCTATTCGCACTCTATCCTACAGCCTCTCTTGTGCCCCCATACTCGCATTGGAAGTCTGCTCTCTACAGCGTTGAACGCTCAACTGGCTACATAATGTCCTCCACTTTCCAGTTCAAATGCATTCATGGGCAGTTTATGCCCATTTGTTCTTGTGCCAACACTGTACTTTATCTTCAAAAGATCTTTTCCTTCCTTGATGTTTAACCTCCTGGTGTATTTATAGAGAGCAATGACATTCCATATCAGCTTTTGTTTTGCTACGCTAAATGCGTCAAGCTCCTCTGGCCTCCTTATGCTGAGCAGGCTTTACATTCCCTATCATCACAGCTTTGCTGCCCTTGTTCCCAGGTCATCTTTGGCCCAAAGGGCTACTGCAGGACACAGTGTTTCAGATAAGGTTTCACCAACTTATTTTATTAGTTGCTAACCATTTTCTTGTGTGAATCAAGACAAAAGATGACATGGTAAAAGGATATACATCACCAAATGCACTAAATACATTGAGAAAAATCCAGTTATAGTCTGCTTTCCCTTTGTTAATGTAATATTTCTAAATGTTAGGTCTTTGTGGGCTTCACAAGACAGTGGAGTTCTGATGATGGATCCTGAAGTACAGGATTCTGAGAGCCTAGTAAGGAGGTTGAGGTATGAAAACAACAGCCATGGAAACGCAGTGACCTGAATAAAAAGAGTCCAAGGGAGAGGTGAAGTAGGATTTATTACTGCACTGCAATGGATGATAAAGGAGGTGATTAGAAATTAACTGTCAAATTCAATTTTTTATACTCTCCTGGTCTGACAAACACTTGAAACATAACAATATATATTTACATGAATAAAAATCTCAGCTTGTGGCATTCTCACATTTTCCATTTGAAAGCGCAAAGGATGGCAAGTGAAATTTTCTTTACGCTATAAATACTGTTTGCTTTCTGCATATCTCCAAGTCAGAACAATAGAAAAACATAACCAGCATGATTAAGTGGAGAAAAGAAGATCCTTTGCATTTTTCTCCACATGGACTCAGTCTACTCAGCTCTCGAGTAACTTAATGTAAAAGTTTAAATTTTATGTTCTCATTGTTCATTTCCGAGGTGTGACCTGAATAAAATCCTTGGGGAAAAACCCACAAAGCGAAGTCTTATTGACTGAATGTTAGTATACATTTTTTTATAGAATAAAATTTAAATGTACATGTTGTTTATTACAGCATTGAAATAACAAATTTCCTCAGTCTTTCACAGCAGTTCCAGAAACCAAGCAACTATTTCATGGTTCCTGCCAGCACTGAGCTGTGCCCCAGTGGAGTAATTTTCTTTAGTATCATACACCACATAAATATCATAGTTTTATCTGATTGCAATGAATCTTAGAGGCAAACAGTTGTTTTTCCAGCCCTTTCATATTATATTCATAAAGGCATGAGGGCAGCTTGAATCATTAAACATTAAGCTGAAAGGCAGCATTCGGAAGAGACCTGAACGGGGACCTCCCTGCTGGATTAAATGTAATGTTGTCCTTGCAGAAAATGGCTAACTCGGCTGCACACAGAAGGTTGGCTCAGCTGCTCTCTTAGTTCCCAGAGAGGAGAAATTGTGGTTTGTGCAATTTTGCTTTATGTAAGAAGCAGATTCACAGTCATTGTTCAGATGCAGTTGCATTAGGTGAAGTCTTTGTACCTCTTCTGCCCTTTGTGGTTCTCTAGATATGTGAGCACCGTCTTTCTGCATGCAAATCTCGGTGTGTTTTGAGGATATTTTCCCTCTGTGACCTGCCTATTAGACTGATTGGACTGAGGCTCAGATTACAGTGGTTTTCAATGGACATTAAGCACATGCTGATACTTTTTCAGGCTGGAATGACCTCTTGAATTTGGAGCTGTAAAATGCAGCTACTGTGTTTACTCAGTTGAGGGACAAATCATGCTCCCCAGGTCTCATATTCTCAGGTTGGCTGTAAACCTTTTTGTTTTGTTTATACCATGTTCTGGGACTCAAATTTCACACCCTCGTGGGGTCTCTGCCTGTGCAAGGCTCTCTTGAAAAATATGACTTGATTCGGTCCTAGTTCTGCATGTCACTCCTCCAAATCTCTATGACAGCTTAAGAATAATGTCTGATAATGGAGAAAACTCAGCTGCCATGAAACAGTTACTACATCAGATTGTCTTTTTTTTCTAATATCTCCAAATGAGGCTATTTCAGGAATTGAGAATAGTTCTCTTGGAGCAATGAAGTTTATATAGCCAACATAAACAAATCTACGCGTGCTTCATGCCAGGGGAGGAGAGAGGGGGAGATATTTCTTTTGCTACCAACATAGGCTCTTTTGCTTGAATAGTATTTTTGGCAGATGCTACCATATTTAACTTCCCACAATGGCACTGTTTATTTAAGGCCAATATAAAACATCCCTGGCCCTTCTGTTAGATTTTTCAGTCCCTTGGTTGACTTTCACGTATCCTTTTAAGCACATTTTTTGTGGTGCCTTTGGAATCACTGCTCGGTGCCTTTAAACGAAATACTTTTCAACAACCAGAACTCCATTTTAGCAGGGTGAGGGAAAAAGCTGTACATGCCACACCACTGCTCATGGATTTCTACTTTCTGCACACCCTGTTCTCACCAGTAGTTCAGAGGAAGAAATAACTGCCAGATCAGAGGTCTACCTAGCCAAGTACCTCATCACCAACAAAGATCAGTGGTGATTATTTAGAGAATAGTGTAAAAAAAGTATAGTGGTGCTCTGCCTAATATGCACTTGAGCTTCCAGCAATCAGTTTGTCCAAGGCTGCATTGTTTTGTTTTATCAGACTGACCTAGGAGAAATTTACTTCTGGTTTTTGAACTCTGCCTTTTTGTGGTATAGATAATATATTTTCACCTATAAATCTTTCCCAGATTTTTATTTGATTTTAAGTCAGATACCCATAGCTGTAAAAATAAGTTTCAAATGCTTATATTGGAAGCTTACTAGATTCTTAGAGATAATGGCTTATGACCAACCAAACAGACTCTGATTTCCACAGAAAGTGGCTGTTTTTCACCCCTGATTTCAGGCTGAAGGCTCCTTCTCTACATGAGTGCAGTGACACCATTTCTACTTGTACCCATTATTCCCAAGTTACTTGTCTCTGGCTTTGCATGTGCTAGAGCAGAACTTGCTTCAGCCAAAGCTACTGCCTAATAATACCCACCTGCTAACCAAGCTGCCACAGGTCCTGGGAAGCCACCATGGACTGCCTCTCATGAGTCACCGTGGCCACAGCCATGGGACACCTCTGTCCAGGAGCATCCTGTGGGTTTGGAGTTGGACATCTTGAGCAGTCAGCACTTCCCAGCCTGGCAGGGACAGCTGGCAAATGCAGTCTTCAACTTTCTTGCCTCCTGCAGCAAATGTGTCAGAAATGGCCTTAGAGTGGCCTATCCACACCCCAGTGTTCCTGCCAGATGTGTTATTTCCACTAAACATTATTTACTGTGTTGGTATTTTGGTAAATTTCTGGCTGCTGAGAGCTTTTGGTTATGCTCTTCTACTGCCTTCCCCAAGTAAAATTACATAACACTTTAATACCTTCATCACCACCACTGTTTCTTTCCTGTGTTTTCCTGTGAAATACTGTAAATGCCAAACACAACCTGAACAGCCATCTGCAGAAAGAGTGTCTCCCACAGGAGGTGCAAATATGTGCTCTGTTTTCCTAAGGACACCTGCCAGAAGCCTGCTGATGCATCAAGCATAGGAAAATACTTGGCACAAGTTATGTCTCCAAAGATTTCTCTCCTTGTAGGTAGTGGAAAGTATTCCTTTCTTAACATACTTATTTCATTTTTTGGGTTCTGTCTATATAAGCACATTCTTCACTTGTTCCCTGCTGTGGTGTCCAATAAGCACAACCACTCGTGGTTTCTCATATCTCTCAAAGCACTTATCCAGTCTCATTTTATCTCCTGCCTCCAGGTGAGTGGTGTGAACTGTTGTCATGCTGCACTCTTGCTGCTCTGTCCTGTGCTTCTGAGAGTTTCCTTTTTCCTCAGGAGACTTCCCCTAATTCTTTTTAAGTGTTTTAAGTCATCAGGCTTTCCAACAAATGCATCTTCTTAATGGCACTAAGACTTTTTTAACTCATTAATAGGTCCTCCCTCCCCCAGTATACTCACAAACTGTGCTGAGGTGGTGGCATGACTGGAATAATAATAACAAAGCATTAGCTTGTTCAGGAACATCAGGAAAAATTAGATGGAACAAGATACACTGCCCTGCATTCAAGGATACATAGGTGTGTTGAGAATGTGGAGGAAGTTACAATCTCTGAGAAGGTAAAAGAGGAAAAGAATATGAAGGCTTTGATTGTGGGGATTGCAAAATAATAAACAAGGAAGACTTGAGCCTTTTTGTGTCCAAAAAGCAGAATCACCCAAAGAACAGGATATGAGGGATTTTAACGGTCCAGGTATTCCCTGGTGAAAGAATGTAACACGACGCCAGTGTCCAGTGAGTTCCTGGAATCACTGGCAATTCTTTTTTAAAAGAGTGGAGAAAGGAGTCAGAAAGAGGACTTTTACAGATGTGATGCTAAGCAGTAAAGAATGATGTGAGTGTGAAGGTGAAAGATTTCATATGTAAGAGTAACCTTGGAGTGACAGGGTATATGATCCTTGGAAAGGAAATGAAGAAGAGCAAAAAAAAGATGATGGACCACAAGTGTGAAGGCTTCAATAAACTATTAGATAGCAAGTAGCTAAGTGCATATAGGCATAAAAACCAGCTGTAAACTCCTTAAATAAATGTTTCTAAGGACAGCAGTATATATTATTCCACACCAGAGAAACTACAGACACTGTAAAAAGAGACCAAACTGGTTAAGCTATTCGCAATATATGTCCAAAGAAAATAAACCAAACCCAAATCAGATTGTTCAGGGCACTGAAAAAAATTAGCCTGATCATGAAAGACTAAAATTTGTGCTTTGTCTTTTCTTGTTCTGTTTTTTTTCTGATCCAAAATTGCATGCAAAAAGCAAGGGACATGAGGTCAAGTTTGGTAGTAATGAAGGTGAATCCAAGGAAAGTGATTGTTTCTACTTAAAAAGGAAGAAAAGCTACAAAGCCAAGAAGGTTGAAGTAATGTTGTATCAGTTTTTACTCAAATGATAAGCACAATTAAGACTAACCATCACAGGGCTAGGAACAGAGAATAGGTTAAGGAATTCTTAGATGAGGTAAGGTGCTTTCAGATCAGTTGCACCTGCTTGTTAAGCTCCATCTGTGGATGGCATAAAAGCTTGGTTAGAAAACTCAATCCAGAAAAGAAATATTTCAGGAGTTCTGTGTTACAGTAAAAGTGTATTTCTGGAGGGCTTCCACAGGAATCTGTTCTGGAACATTTTCTGCTTGATGTCCTTCTTGAGGATCCAAACAATGCAACATATTTAATAATTTTCCAGATGAAATGGAGCTGGAGGGATGGCAGATGGAACACACAGTGGGATTGGAATTTAAAGTTATCCTGAAGAATTACTGAAGAAATTACCTGCAAAAACCAGAATGAAAACAGATAGGGACAAGTTAAAGGAGCTACATTTGTTTAAGAATGATCACCTGAAGAAATAAGGGTTATGGAGGCACGTGTCAGCTCTTCAAAGAAATCTGGAGTTGTAGTGGGTCATGAACTGAGCAGGACTCCACACGGTCAGACTGTTTTAAAAAGGCAGAGTCAATAGCGGACCATACAAACAGGAGTGTAAGAAGGCACAGACAAGTTTTCACCTGCTCTAGTGAGCACTGCTAGAGCATCAGCCAGAGCACCATGCCCAGTTTTAACCAATGTCCTTCAAAAAGCATGGAAACTAAATCAGAACAATCCAACAAAACCAACAAGAATGATTAAGAGAAGGAAACAAAACCCGGGAGGAGAGTCTGAGAGAATCACACTTGCACAGCCTAAACAACACAGAGAGACAACAGAGGGAAAGAGAGCTATGACGGAATGTGACAACTATTCTCAAATAGATAAAAAAATCACATCAGTTAGGGTGGTTTGTGTTTGGTTGGTTGGTTGGTTTGTTGTTGTTGTTGTTCTTGGGGTTTTGTTTGTTTATGTTTGTTTGGGGTTTTGCTGTTGTTGTTGTGTTTTTGTTTTGTTTTGTTTTTTGCAAAACCACTACAGGATTATCTTACAATAAAAATGTTAATTTCAACATTAGGTAAAACTTTCTAGTGGGAAAGTAGTAGCCAGCTAGATTATATTGTTTGTGAGTAGGAACGTCACAGAATTTAAATCAATTGAGGTTTTTTGAAAAGACAGGCAACTGTCAAAATTCACCTAGAAATAGTTCCTATTAGTGGGTAAAGCAGTGGACTACATGACCTCTTGACTATCTTTCTAGCCATATCCTCAATTTTTATGGAACTGTGCTCCATTTATCAATCAACTTTGCAATTTGTTCACATGCTCCATTTGTGTATGCGTGTTCACTATAAAGAGGCCTAAATCTTGCTTCTTTGTCACTTTCTTTCTGTTGATTTTTAGTGTTAAAATTCTTCATGGTCCTGTTTTGGCTAGGATGCCTCTGTTCTCCTTTAAACTTGGAACTGTCCCACTAGCTTCCCCTGATTTTTGATCAGAACAGTCTTCTGAACTGGTATTCTGTTATTGTCCTTTTCATTCCTGCTGGACACACTTTCCCCTAACTTGGAAACTCTTACACAGTGATGCTGACCTTTAGGTCTTCCATCTTATTCCATGGACCACTATTATTTTAAAAGATGATGGGTGTTTGCTCTTCAAAATATAATGATGAGAATTAATAGAAGAGTGAAGAGCGGCAGCAGGAGCACACAGATTGAATGCATATTCTTGATATAGGAGCAGACTTTGTTCATCTTTAAGATTTTCATTGGAGTTAGTTGCAAGGTAAGAAAGAGAATCAGGAAGACCTGATGACTGAGGCCAGCTCCCTCTCTTAGCCCAACCCTTCTTAGCAATTCATTCTGAGAGATTTTGACTTGTGCACAATTTCCCTAGCAGCAGAGTTCATATGTACTTGATTACTTACACAGGAGACAATTTAACCATGAAAACCTCATAAGTGAGGGATTAGCTGAGGGCAAAGTAGGGCTCTTAAACTCCTAATACAAGTATGGTCATGACAGCACAGTTTGATTAAATTGAAACATTTCACTTAGCAAAGTATAGATTTAATTGTAAGAATTTTAAAGGTGTCAAAAAGAAAGGGGTACTCATTTCACTCAGCACATACTGTCTGCACATCTCTCTCCCTGAGGGGAACAATGAACAAACCCTGCACTGAAAAAATAAACAATTTCCTTTTCTGTACATCATTCTTCTTCTGGTACTTGCAATTGTTGTGGACACATCTGTGTGATTTCTACAATCCTATTGCACCTCATACAGAGAAATGAGGTTAGTGATACAAAGTTTTATTTGAGAGGCAAGACATGTTGTCACTCTGTATTAGAGATAAAATATAAGTGTTAGAAATTTTTTATTTCCTGCAGATACAAAAACTAACATACTTGTAATGCAAATGCTCTTCAGGATACTACTGCCGTATTTTTCCTGTTGAAACAGTTCTGTCTCTGACCATGGTTTTCATACTTAATTTTTATGTTTACCATCAGTCATGCAATTCCAATTGACATATGATTTGATTTTTCTGCTACATAAACCAATTTTACATCAGTGCAGTTCCAGTAACTGGGGCTACTCACGCCATAAGAAATGGACCAAACCCTTTTTTGTTTTCTCTAGTTTCTCTTTCCTTATTCTCTTGGGCCAGATTCTTAGCTGATTTAATTTTATTCTGTTGTCTTCAGTTCAGCTCTGCTGACTTACTTTATTGGCAAAATTTACACTTCATTGTTATAGGTTAACTTTGAAATGAGTCAGTTAAAATTTGTGCCTTTCTGTTCTATTGAACTCTTTCCTCTGGGTTGAACATTTTGGGCCCAACTTGCAAGAGAGCTCCCTAAAAATAATCACCTTGAAATCAATGGCTGGTCTTAAGAAATTTTGTTTATACATTTTGTGTGATGTGATAAATTACTGCTGCACTGTATTAAGAGTTTATACTCAGAGTGACTCAGGTGGATGGTATGAACTGCTTTGTTCACTAGCTAAAATTCTGTTCTCTTCTGTCTCACTTCTGCCTCATAGAGAAGGGGAAAAACAAAATGGATTCCTGGTTCCAGCTTCAGTAACAGAGCAAACAGCACCCCAGGTGTGTGTGGAGACCAGAAAGTGTGCAACCGTCACCCTCTCACAATTGCTCACAATTTAAAAGCCAGCCAGAAAGCAGGAACAGGAAGAGAAAAGGTCACAAGAGGACAGCGTCCATGGCCAGCATCAGGTTTCAGAGCAGGGACCATAAGGGAGAAAATGAAAAACATTTGGACTTAATTAAGGCACTAATCTGGAAAAATGAGGAACAGTTGAAAGCTGCAGAGTTGGGGCATTATACAAACTTCTTTTCTTGATCACAAAGTAACCCTGCAGTAGCTTCTGCTACTGAGAATAAGGAAGGAAGAGGTTGGTAGGAACTGGGGCTCAGAGGTCTACCCTAGAGCACTGGTTTTTTATAGTGCAGTAGCATCAATAAAGGCAAAGGAGCGAGTACAAAAGGAAAGGGCTCTGGGAGAAAATGACATACATTGCTTAGAGCTTTGCTTCTTAACGGTTAGTGCTTTTCACGTCTTTGAAAATATGTATTTCTCCTAGAAGTAGCTTTTCAGTTGTCATCTTAAATTTTCTGCTAGAAAATTCTCTGTGTGCTTATATATAATATCTAAATAGCAGGTAAATCTTGAGTTATATAAAATAACATTGTAGACAATATGCACATTTATTTCCTTGTATTTATCACTCAAAGAAAAAAAAAAAGGTGTCAAGGACAGCTGCACAAAATGAGATGAAAGAAGACAAGATGCTGCAGTTCCTTCCACCCTTTTCAAGGCCTATCTGCACTAGATTTGATTAACTAAAGGCAGGGACATCTAACTTAGTTTCAGTCCTCTGTGTTTTGTCACTACTTTGGATACAACAGCGCTGAAGAACCAAATCAGGGCCCTTTCTTACATTCAGTGGCCTGCCCATACTTTAACATGAAAAGCACATTAGAAAAACTATAGTTCTGGGCATCCCAGACAGGCAGACACTGAAAACGCTTGACCTCAAAGTCTGTCCTTTCAACTGCTGCAAATTGGCATAGCTATTCACCCGGGTAATGCAGTGTTGCTCAGTTTGGCACTGGTATAAATTTACCCATTAGAAGCTGTATGCACACCTCTAAGGGCATTGAACAAGCAGGGATTCCAGTAAGATGAGGGTCAGAATGGATGTTGTATGTCTAAATGCATAATTTCTCCTTTTCTTTATGGCCAAAACAAAGACTAAGGGGAGTATATTTTGTTCATATGTAGAGACTAAGACAGATTTGCCACCAGACTGGGTAAGCATGTCTTACTCAAAACTTTCTATGGAAAGACAGTTTTCTATCCCAGGATTCAGAAGAAGGGATGCTTGTGAGTAGGAAACAAGAAATGCAGCATTTATTTATTTATTTATTTATTTTAAAATTAGCTGGTTTCCACCTTTAATTAATTAAATTTACATTTAATGGAGGTAATTAATTTTCAGTATAATCAAATGAAAAGCTGGATATTTGGCTGTTTTTCCCATTCTAGTTTCCATATGAAATTTCTCTTTACTAGTTTGAGCACCCCTATGGCCACATCCTTATCTACAGAAAATTTGCTCTATTAAGAATAGAATGATGTTGACTTATGTCATATGGGAGTACGGCCCTCAGTCCAGGAATGTGTTCAGTTGAGTGTGGGGCCCTGATTCTCCCACACATTGTTTCATATGCAGCTGTCTGGGCAAACCAGTTTCAAGCTGTGCATAGAAAGCTGCTCAAGTACCTGATAGTAGCCTGCATCTATTTTGCATGGTAAGTATAATACATAAAGACAAGGTAGTGCAGAATCAAAGTAAACTCTTTTTCTCTCCCTTTAACATACAGGAAAAGAATGGAGCATTGATGTCTACTGAGGTAAACGATTATGTAATAACTTGATGTTATTATTTTAGAAAAATTAAATAGATATTATTTTTTGATGGAAATATGTACTACTTGGTAAGGAGACATAGAAGTTTGTGGATCTTACATGAAAGTTGTTTTTAAATTGTGTTTTGTGGTAATTCTAAAAATAGCTGAGGCATGCAGTAAATAGTACAGTTATTGCTTTGAAAAAAATCTGTCTCTGCAGTGGTCTGAAAATAAAATGCCACATCAAAGAACAAGTACAAGTTACCCCTGATTCACAGACAAAGGATATTTATGCAAGGCTGTGTGTGGAGTTATTTCTAAGCAATACTTTTCCATTTAGTTCTTTTGGAATTGCAAATATTTTTCTTTTCTCTTGTTTTCCCATCACTGGTGAAATGTGTTTCCTTTCAGCCTTAGCAGAGTACTGGACAGGTGTACTGAAAGCCCCCAAACTTGCAATTGAAGGGCTGCTCACGTGGTTCACTAAGCTGGTAGAGCTCATTCTGGTACCATTTAGGCCAGATTTATGCTGATGGAACACCCCTGGGTGAAATCCAGGTCTTTTTGAACTCCGAGCAAAGACTGACTCCAAGGACAGCCAAATGAAATCACCTTAGAGAGAAAGCACTGGAAATACCTTTGTTATTTATATATTTGACCTAAACCAAGTGATCTAATTGTTGATGAATTTCTGTAAAGTACGTCCCAACTGATGCCATTAAAGTCAACCAAGTTAATCTTGTTTTACATATATGACATTGGGGCCAGAATTTGTCTAAAGGTTTTTTTCATTCATGTGGAAGAAGTGAAACTAGAAGTTTTTATTTACACCTGAATAAGGAGGAAGGAAGATTACAGTGAAGTTCTCTGAAGTGCCCAGCCTACTAGGGAGCAGATCCTGTTGCCACTGCCTCTGTCAGCCTGTATAGTTAATATGCCATCCTTATCCTTTATTTCCAAAAGCCTCATCAAGGAACTTTCTGCCTTTTCTTATGCTACCTTTCTCACCGAGAATATCACCAAGCAGGTTTTCTACTCCTTTTTAGCTCTTGAAAGGGTTGGCACCATTTTAATGTTTTTAAATGGCATCTGTGCCAGCTACATGGGAACACTTTTTTTTTTTTTCTTCTTTTTAACCTCTGTTGCTGTCTGAGGCAAATTTAGGCATAGATGCTAGGCAGCAATCATTAATGCCATATCATCCATGTGCATGGACTACTGCAGAGGTCCATCCTGCCCTTCCCAAGTGGTATATTTAGCTCCATCTAGGAGTCACTGAACACAAACATTGAGAAGGCACTGTCAGAGCAAATGAAGCAGAAAAGGTGCTCCCAAAAATCAGTAGACACAAATATCTCTCCTCTGCTTTCTGAAGATATGCCAGTTCCTCCTGCGTATACACCTGGTAGAGCAGCACTGCTCAAAGAAACATCTCAATCTTCCATGGCAGTGAGCCCAGAAGCTGATCTGCCAGCCCCAACCTGGTTAACTACTAGCAGGCAGTAAGTGGGGGTAGCCAGCCTCCCAAAGAGCAAGAGCATTCTATTTCTTCTGCACTGGGGGACAACTTTTGCACTGCTGCTCTGGTATGCAACTCTTAGGTGACTTTGAGGACACAGATTTCTAGGAAGTGTCCTCTGCCTTTCTGACAATCTGTTAGGAGGCCCAGAAATCTGAGTTTTGCTTCACCAGCTATCCCAGGAGTCCTGCTAGTTGGCTGAGTTTACAAGCATGTCTCATATTGTGTGCAGTCATTTCAGAAAAACTGCTTTTCAGTCTTCATCTTTCTTCTGCTTCTCTGTTAAGAATATTCCCATGTCCCCAGAAGCCCTTTGAAACTACACTGCCAAATCAATCTGCCTGCCCACCTGCCAATGTGTGTATACTCTGATAGACATGCTCGGGGCACTCAGCAGCAACCCTACGCTGCCTGTCAGTAGGTCAAAAGTGGCACTGGCAAAATCAGTAGTAGCCAATACAAGAATCATGGGAGTTGTTAATTTTAAACCAGTTTCCAAATTCCTGTCGCTTCTGGTAGGCATCCTATAATTTACCATTAGAAAAACAACTCTGGAACAGCTTCATGGAATATTGAAGGATTTATTAATATACAGACGTAGACTGTAGACTCTATGATTAACAAGAAAAGCATTTTGCCTGTGGAAAAAAAGGTGGTATGGGTGCGCTTCTGCTTAATTGCTTCAATTACTGCAATGTCAATGAATGAATAAACTAACTCAGTGGAATAACCCCAAGCAGACATATCCATGAATTTCTCACTGATGTCCCACAAGGCACATACCCACCTTTTGCATCTTTGCTCTCTATTGCTTTGTGAAAAGGACTTCTAATTCTGTAAACTCTATTATTCAGCCTATTCCAACTAAGAGTACCTCTAAAAAACTTTGTCTCGTTTTCTCTTCTGTACAGAGAAAAGTTTTTATGCTGAAAATTAAAGGAACTCTTCTCCCATACTCTGCTTTTGTACTGGAATTGTATATTCTGGCATCCTGAATTTTACCAACGCAAATTCAGAGACACGATTTCTCTGCATGGGGAAAAGATGTAGTTATTTATATACATAACTTAGAACATGCTTGGTATGTGTTCCTAGCTAAATATATAAAAAAAGACAACTACCAACTCAACAACATCTCCTGAAAAATTAACATTCTCAATTCAGTGACATTTTTCATTACGCACCTTCATTTGGGTTAGTAGGCTATGCATGAAAGCATCCGATCTGGAATCATTAGTGACAGCTACTAAACTTCAGATTTTGCCTCCTGTTCTTAGGGTTGGGGGTTTTTGTCTGGTTTTTTTATTTTGTTTGGTTGGTTTTGGGGGTTTTGTGTTTTGTTTTTTTTTTTTTTTTTGGTTGGTTGGTTTTGGTTTTGTTTGTTTGTTTTTAATTTTTTCCAACATAATTCTGACTACGTTTTCAAGTCTAATGGATATAAATCACTAAAATATTCAACACACATTCATATATGTCAGAACCTTTGGTTTCTTGTCTGATTTCACCATTTCTTCTATATAGGACTGCAGTTATGTCTAAAAGGCTTGATATAAATTAATTAGTGATCCTTGAAATAACCTTTTTGTGTGACATTTGGGAAAAACCTGGTAATAGCAAAACATACACTTTCTCCTTCCAAGTGTCAATCAAACTTTGACTCCTTCACACTCAGCCTGTCTTTCAGATATGTAACTATAAACCCATCATATTCCATCTCTAGATATGACTTTTCAGTTTCACGTACCTTAAATTATGTAATACGCATCCTCATGAATGGAAATATAGTTATTGCTTTTTATAAAGAATATAAGCAGCAGGATATATATTATTATTGCTGTCACAGAGGGTTTTACTGAATTATTCCTTTGACTGTAGTATGAAACATCTAACTTTAAATCTCAGTAACTGAAGTATAAACAAATGGACTAATAAAATGCTTTCCTGACCAAAGTTTCATCTATTCCAGTATCCTATCTCCTAGCAGCTAAGCAGGGACCAGTATTACAAGAAAAGCACATTTCAGTACTTCTTTGAGATACTCTTTCACCTTCCACAATTTGTGGCCCTGAGACAACCATTTTTAAAAAACCTTTATTCCATATATAAATATGATTTTTTTATAAATATAATAATAAAATTTGTACTACAGATATTATTTTTTTATGCTGTATACTTGCCGTTATAAGACCAACACCTTTCTTTAGCTTTACTTCACAAGTTGGAAAATTCTTGCTATATTTCTTGTGCCAAACAAAAGTGCCCTCCTCACTTTTTACAGGCCCTGTTGCTCTGGAACCTGGCGCAGGGGGAAGAAGCCATGGGAGATCTCATGTCCCAACAAGCCTTTGGCATGGAAAAAATCCCAGTAGCTTTCAAATTGAATGGATTCTTCTTGCACCTTGGGTACCTCTATCGCAGGGTCTGTCTGACTCCTCTGCTGTCCCCTGCACCAGAGATATTATGAGGTTCCTGACACCAGGCATCTCCTTTTTTCTCTCTTACGTCTACTAAGTAACTCAACGAATATACCAAATCTACCTTCATTCGTGTTATCATCACTAGGTGGACTATAATTGGTAAACATTTCCTCGGATATCCTGTATCCTTCTTGTGACACATTTTACCCTTAACCCAGGAGACAAATTACCAAAACGGTTCCATTTCTTTCTGTTCAGGACACAGATGTCTTGGCACAGGACTTGCACTCAAGAATCACAGCTCAATCTTACCAGTCTTTTCCTTCCTCTCCTCTCACTGCTAGGACTGCTCATGGCCAAGGGATGGACTGCCACAGGCCTTATAACCTTCTTTTCTTAACCTGGCTGCCAAGGGAAACGAGATATTTGCAACACTGCTTTTCATCTGGGCTGGTTTTTGGTTTTTTTTCCTGCCTGCCAGTGCCCTGGTAGTAACAGAGGGATCCACCGAGAAATTTCATCTACATCTGAAAGAAGAATTTCAAAGAAAATGACATTCTTACTGTTTTTGCAGCCATAAGCAGGTAGGGGAGAACAGTGAGATAAAATCCTGCCATTGTGGGGGATTATTGGACATAAATTGTGCCACATTTTAGATGGCAGCATCTGGCTGATGAGCTGGATTTGCTAATTCAAAGTAGTTATAGCTTTTTCTTGGTGGACCTTATTCACTAATACATTTTTAATATACCTATGTACAAATAATACATATGAAAAAAATAACAGTAAATGTAACAACAATGTAAAATACTCAGATAATAAACTACGAGAATTGTTAGGCTTCTTCACCACCAATTAAGAACTATAATACTTTTTTCCTTATTTTATTTATATATAAACCCTGAAAAGTATAAAGAAAAATAATAAATTTTAAATGCATTTAAACATACTGTTTTTCTGAGGGTTTCAGAGGACAGACTTTTATTTAATTGTATTTCTGGGCTGTTGCCAGGCTGTCACTATTCCCTAGAGTTGAATCTCTGGACATCAGAGGTTCTGCCCTGGAGCTGCATCTACAGACATTAAAGATTCAGAGTCGTTACATACCTTAAGCTAGGAGAGACAGGGGACTAGGTCCTAATTACAGCTTATGCCCATTTAAGGTTCTTTAAGCTTAATGCAGAAGCCTTGATGCAAATGAAAATCAGGTCCTCACTCACTTCAAAAGTACGCACAAAAAAGGTTAAAAATCTGTTTAACTTCCTCTTCTTATCAAAGTCTTGGAAAAAGAGCCTTTTCACAACCACTGAGCACCGCATGTTTTATCTGAAGTCTGCTGTTTAAAGAGGGTGATTGATTTTTCCACATTAAGGGCAAAATAGCAGTAGATCTGTGCCTCACTAACTCTTGTGCACATGCCTGCTAGCAACAGAGAAGCTCACCATTCAAATCAAAATGGGATTTCTGGGTTTTGACTGCAGGAATTACAGGGCTCGATTCCTTTGGCTTTGTCTTAAATTAAGAGCCAGAAATTACTTCCCCATGAGACTTCAAGTTAGATCTTTGCCAAGGCCATGGGTCACTTGATTGCATCCAGAAGTTTACTCTAAACTTAGCTGGTGATGTGTCGATGTGATGAGGTTTCAGCACATGATACTTCATAGAGACCAAAGGTGGTTCCCATGATTTTTAAAATTCATTTGGGGAATAGAAGGACATAAAATCTGACTATAATTTTCAGGTTTTTATTCCATGTTATATTTTTCCAGAGACTTTAGCATTTACAAGGACCTTTGATTTTTCACTTATGTCTGTACCCCATAGAATTATTAATGGAAATGAAAAATAAAACTGCCATTTAGATGCACTGCTGTGAAAAAAAAAATTACTAATTAAATGTGGAGTAAGACTATGATAAAACCTCTTGGTAATATGCCTGGCCACTGTGGGACAAGAGGTCACACTTCATGTGCCAAGAATGACAGTGAGATGCTACAGGGGTTTGAGAACCAGTCGGAGAGTCAGTTCTCTAGTTCAGTGACCTCACTTTCAGTGGGAACTGTATAAACACAGAAGTCGAGCAAATAAATTTAGATATATTTATAACTCTCTAGTGTTGTGAAGTACACTAAAGACAAGGGATGTAGAAATTACAGATTACCAGTAATGGTAAAAGAAAACAACAACAAACACAACTTTAAATATATATTATATAGAGCAGACAAGGAAAAAAACACACAAACCAAACAACTTTCCAGAGAAGACTGCCAATAGCTCAGTGACACTCAGCTTTTCCAGACCAGAATCCTTTTCCTATATGGTTTGCCTCCATCTTATTTAGCAGTGTGGGCGGAACAGACTGGCTGGGATCCTCTGAGAAACCTTGCAATAACATTAAGGCTTCCTTGGCTCAGTCAGTGTCCAGCTGGAGGAGAATGTAGTTTTCTTGCTCTCTAGGTGTCATACAGGTAAAGTATTCAAATTATTTCTTTGAAATGAAAGAAAGAAAATAGCAACTAAGAAGTGCCTTAAGAGGTATTAAAGAACCATTTAAAATTTCTTGAGATTGAAATGATGAAAACTCTTTGCAGTCCAGTCTCCCACCCATCCCATTCCCATACATTTTGCAGAGACCTACAGGATGATTTAAAACCAGTTCAGATTCTAATTTTCATTAAACCCAATGGTCTAGCTTGTGATTCAAGAGCAATTTGCTCACCCTCAGTTCTGCAGCTCTGCTAGACAGTGCTGCATGTATGTCACCTCTGCACTCCCTGAACATCCTGTGCAAACTGTATCCTGCGACAATCCCCTGCAAGAAGTGAAGACCCAACGAGCAAGTTTTCTGCATTATGATACTGAAACACAGAGAGGCATTCCCTTGTATTACAGCACAGACATACTGCAAAACACACACCCACAAACCGACTTCTATGAGAACACATGAAAAACCATCTAGCAAGCCAATAGTGTATCTGTGCCACAGATCATCAGGTGTTAAAAGGAGGGCTGCCTGTGTAGGGTTCCTGCTTTTAGTTGCTGCCTTGAGAGGTCTCTCTGGGACTTAGGTTTTCATTCAAAGGTTTATTTTTATGAAGTATCTTTTCACTGTCAGCATAGTGCCTTCATGAACCAACTTGAAGTTCTAAGTAAAAATAATTACATCCTTGTCCCTGAAACACAGCATCCTCTTGCTACACAGCATTTCTAGAATCAGATACATAGTGGTCAAGTATAAGCTCCTGGACTGCCGTTACAAAGGGCATTCTATGCTTTCTTTGAAAAAAGAAGCCATATTTGATTTTTTTTCAGTCTTCTAGTATTTGTCCCCCTTTTCAGGCTTCATTGACAGCTCTACAGGAAGTTTCATAGCAAATACCCTTTACCCTTAGGGTGCATAGCAGCTGAGCTGGCTGATGGACTCACAGCTCTGCACATTTTTCAAATGTTTTCTTGACTGCTTTTTAGGAACAGCTGTTTTTATAAACCTTTTGTTACTGCTAAGTTGTGCAACCTTTATGGACATTTCTGTCCAAATGACTATGAAACAGTATCTTCACTATTTTTGAATCACTCATTTCTATCCTTCCCACTTAATCTCGTGCTTATGTTCCGTTTCTCTTCCCCTTTTCTTTTGCCTGCAAAGCTTGTTTTCCCCATATTTTTAAGTATAATTTTGGAGGTTTTTCTATCCTCCCACTTAAAAAAGATTTTATTTATGTACTTCTCTATCTTATATTTCCATTATTAAAAATTCAGCTTTTTTTTTAATGCTTCTCAATGCTGTAGATCTTTGTCGGGGCTTTTTAGTCCACAGAAGTTGTAAAAAATATTTTGTGATGCTGAAAGCAGGGAGTTTGCTCTTCCTGCTTGCAAACCTGCAGGTTCTCAGTCATGTGTGTTTCCTTGGCTTCTCACTAAGAAAAACAAAAAAGAGACAAGAACTATGTGTTCTTGGCTTGTCATACTATTTTATTACCTTGAAGGACAGAGATCAACTTGTTGGGCATAAAATGAAAACTTTAGAACAAGCAGCTTGTGGGTTTTTAAAAATAATTTTTATTTGGCATCACCACTCAAGGCTTTCATGTTGCTGAAATCTATTGCTGTCTTTGAAAAATCAGTCATCCTAAGCTGGTACAAAATCAGTTCAAAGAGGAATTTTTCTTACTTCATGATTTCTTAGAAGCTTTTGAAAGTGTCACCTCAAAAGAAGGATAATAAATACTTAAAATATGTTCCTAGTCTCTTCTATGAAGCAATAATAAAGGACATAAATTCTGGCCTTCCACATATCACAACACAGAAGCTATGCTGAAAGAATATTTGGAGGTTGAGAAATCACATCCTGAGAAGTTAGGAAATACCAACCAGCATTATTTTGGCCGTCATGTTCTTCATGAAGATACAGTTCTTGGTTATATGCATCCACCTTTAAAACAAACAAACAAACAAACAAACACACCAGAGCAAGAGGTTCTCAAAATAAACAATTACTGTGCATTTGTTTTCCTTATGGCCAGGTGGGTGATCCCCCATACAGAGTGCTGTTGTTTTGACTACTGGGCTGACCACCAGCAGTGATGGATTCTCATCTTCTGTGCAAAGCCATATGCTTTGACCTTTATCTGACCAGATATATATTATTGTAAGGGGAAAAAATTAAAATTAACCATCTTGGATCCACTCCAGGATTTGGAATAGGATGTGTTCTTGTGTGCAAGATTATTCTTCTTGTCCCTATATTTGATCCCCCTTCTACCTACTCCTGTAAGTCTACCTTGTCCCACTTAGGGGCCTCTGCCCAATCTCAAACTTCTTGTCCAGTCCAGTCCATTTCAAGAAAACCTCCATTCAGCCACTCCCTGACACTGGAGGTATTTGAACTCTGAAGAGCTGGGACTCCTATATTTGAGGCTCCTCTTAGTCAGAGAAGAAACAGGAACTTACAGGGCACCATTGATCCGTTTGAGACTTTGTGAGATAAACTGCTGCCCAGATTTCTCTGGCACATTGATTTAATACACATTCACTCCAAATCTTATGCAAAGGTGTTTCTTAGCAGCATACAAATTGCCCTTCCAATTGCCAGCAGGATTTGTTTCAGATTTTTGTTTCATTTTTATGAGATGTAAGTTTTTAGATCTGCTCTGTCCTTGGATTTCCCCCCCATATTTATTTCATTTGCTTGTTCTGCTTATTTGATCTGGATCTTTGCTTATTTATTATCTTAATTGGCATTTCTCCTTTTTTTTTCCCCCAAAAAGCAGTGTTTCAGCATTTAAAGGTTTGACAGGTTAATCATGACGAAAAAGAAGGTACTTAAATCTCATTATATTTTTCAACTTCAAAGAGCTGTGCTCATATTTATTAATGTATCTTCACAATATTTAAGTCAGAATTACCACTGTTGTTTCAAAGGTAGGTGAACTGAGGTGCAGACATTGAAGCTTAAACATTTTGTATATTCAACAGGTAAAAACAGTCAGCAGGAGGCCTAATCTGTAGGAAGCAGAAGTCTGGTAGAAGAGGCTTTTCAAAGCTTGTGTTTGGTGTTGCCCAAGTTCCCCAGCCTCTTTGAGTCTGTAGTCTAGTGCAGTGAATTTAAATGCCTTTATCACCTTTAAAAAACCGTGGTATTCTCCAAAGCTGCAGATGTACTCCAAACTTAAGCACCTAAACCAACACTAAACCTAAATGAATCTCTGCCTGGTCTAAAGCGAACTAGTACTGTGCAGCAATACCTTACTGCATGTGAGTAGATTTTCTCTAAATGTGATGTAAAATTCCTCCATGCACACTAAAGTGCAAGAGAAAATAGCAGGCTAATGATTAATGTTCAAAAACATCATGGATTAAGGAAAAGTGGGAAGGGTTACAGTTGTCTGTTGATGCTGCTCTCCCAATAACGTCTGCAGTTCACAGCACCACAGAGGACAGTGGTTCACCCCTTTATTACCATGTATTGGCATTTCCACTTGTGCTGACGTATGGCAAAAGCACTGCTGTACAAACACCTCTATTGATTTAATTCTGAAAATATACCACACTGCTAAATAAAAAATAAAAAAAAAAGTGAGCTTCACAACTCTTCATTTTTTTATCCAGTTTATTACCCTAAACTACTAAGTAATGTACATTAATACTGTACATCATAAAACTCTTAATCATGTATCTATTCTCTTCAGTTTATTCTACCTGATAGTATACTACCACACTTCTAAATCATTACCAATGTAATCTTTAAAACAGTAGCTCCTTGTCCACTGTAGGTTGTAAAAAGAGAAAGTAGTAGCTTTCATTTTTTGGTATGGTATTAATTGTTCATTGATTACTAAGTTCTGCTTACTTTCAATTCTAAGCAGAAACTCATTCTATTACTTTGCTTTTCAGAAAAACTCCTTCAGAAAAGTCTGTAAAACAGAATTGAGACACTGATTCTGAGGACTAGTCAACAAACAGGACTTGAATATATTGTAACTATTGATGTTGAGGGGCTCCACACAAAATATTTTCTTCAACAAGTCACAATGAATTTTTTCCCCAGTGTTTTAAAACTTGGTATTCCAGATTGACACTAATTACCACTGTTACAAAGTTTCTACAGTTTATCACTATGTGAGGCTTGAGGAAAATTAATACACTCTCTGTTAGAAATTACTGATATTTACTGTGAATACTAAAAACAGTCTGGAAGCTTATATAAATCCTCTGTAGTATTTTATTTTATTTTATTTTTAAATGAAAACTAATAGATGGTAAAGGCACAAACACACTTGCACATCAGAATAATATCTGGTGTCTCTCCAAGTGGCATGTATCATTGTATGCTAATTAAGCCACACTTGTTGTTGAGAAAGGCAGTACACATAGTGAATATAATAATAGTTTTGCTTAAGCAACAGTTAAGACTTGTATAACTTCAAAAGGAATTATAATTATTTAAGACCATTTGGAAGACTCACCTTCAAATTCACTATATTTTGTAAGTTCTGTAGCTGCAAACCACTTCAGCTTTAGTAGGTACAAAAAGGTGAAGAATAAGTATGTTTATTTTTAAACTTCAGTTCCTGTTGAAACTGTCAATGACTTTTAAATGAAGTACTCTGAAGCACTGGAAGAGTTATTTCAGATACAGAGCTTCCAAGTGGAACACATGACTGAATGAAAGTATCATATCATAATGTACTTTAGTTCTGAAATAACTCCAAGCCAGTCCACCTGTTTTATCACCACAAACTTCATTTGCCAAGATGTAGTTACTGCATTCACAAAACTGTGTTTATGTTCAGAATCACAAATTCTAATTCACATTTTTTTCCATGAAACCTGAGTTCAAAAAGAGCCCTGTCACCCCTTTTTTCCAGCAAAGGGCTACAGCACAAAGCTGTGCCGAGTGCAGGCTCAACAGGAGATGGGAGCGTCCTGATACAGCACATGTAAAAGGAGGCTGGGAATATGGAGACAGTCCTGCATCAGAAGATGAAACTGGAACAGGAGGTGGTCCCAATGCCCAATAATCTTTCAAGTGGTGTGGAGAGAAGTCCTTTTCTTCCCCAGAAGGATCATCTCTGTCATAGAAGAGATAGTTAGGAGCAGGAAAAGAAAAAAGGTTGGAGTTTTTTTTCTGAATGTTGTTTCCCTTCTCTTTTCTCACCTACATATTCTACACTTCCCTTCTTTCTTCCGCACCTTGTCACCTCTCTCCTTCACAAATCACTTCTCCCTTCATCCTTCCCTTAAATCCTGTATTATCCTATTTCTGTCACACTTCCATTTTGCCTCTCATAGAATCACATTTAGATTGGGAAAGATCCTTAAGATCATTGATTCCAACAGTTAATCCAGCACTGCCAAGTCCACCACTAAACCATGTCCCTAAATGCACGTCTACACATCTTTTAAATACCTCCAGGGATGACGACTCCATCACTGCCCTGGGCAGCCTGTTCCAGTTCTTGACAACTCTGTCAGTGAATAATTTTTTTCCTAATACTCAATCTAAACCTCCCCTGGCACAGCCATCCTATTGCTCATTACTTGGCAGAAGAGATCAATGCACACCTGGGCACTCTGCTGGCTCACGTTCAGCTGCTGTCAACCAACAGCCCCAGGTCCTCTTCCTCCAGGCTGTTTTCCAGCTGCTCATCCCCAAACCTAGAGCTGTTTGACCAAAGCGGAGGACCCGGCACTTTCTCTCGTACCACTGGCCTCAGCCCATCGATCCAGCCTGTCCAGATCCCTCTGCTGAGCCTTCCTACCATCCGGCACTACAACATTCTGTCTAAAACTGAAGGTGTCCCCAGCCTCCTCATTCAGATCATTGATAAAGATTAAACAGAACTGGCCCCAGCACTGATCCCTGGGGAACACCATTGGCGACCGGCCACCAGCTGGATGTAACTTCATTCACCAACACTGCCTGAGCCCAGCCACCTGGACAGGTTTCCACCCAGCAAAGAGCACGCCCGGTCAAGCCTTGAGCAGCCAGTTTCTCCAGGACGGTGTGGGAAATTGTGTCAAAGGCCTTTCTGAAGTCCAGGTAAACACTGTGACAGGGACGGGGACCGTGAGAGGGACGCGCCCCGCCCCGCCCCGCCGCGCCTGCGCGTTGCCGCGGGGGTGACGCCACAGCCCGCGCCGCGGAGGCGGGACCCGGGCCCGGAGGCGCCTCAGTAAGTTCCTTCCCCCGGTGGCGGAGGCCGCGGCCCGGGCTAGGCTGGGGGCGGGCGGGGCCGGGCCTGGAGCTGGGCCGTGGCTGCCCCCGCTGTGTGCCCCGCCCGGGCGGCAGGAGCGGCGGGGCGGCGGCTCCCGGTGGTGCGGGGCCTGCGGGGGGCGGCGGGGCAAGCGCGGAGCCGGCCCGGGAACTCGAGCCCCCCCCGGGGGTGTCACAGCCCGGGTGCCACAGCCCGGCCCCGGGGGGTGTCACAGCCCGACCCCGGGGGGTGTCACAGCCCGACCCCGGGGGGTGTCACAGCCCGGCCCCGGGGGGTGTCACAGCCCGGGTGTCACAACCCGGCCCCGGGGGTGTTACAGCCCGGGGGTGTCACGCCTGCCAGCGCGGAAAGAGCAAGAGGGTGTGACTGCACTAGCAGTTCTGGTGTTATAATAAAGACCTGCAGGAAGATTGTTGTATATGACAAGTTTCTGCAACTCAGGAAAGGTACTTCTGCAGCTCACGGTTGACTTAGCAGTGGCCATAAAGCGTGTCGCCTCTGAGGGGGTGGCCACGGGTGCCTCCAGGTCCGGTGGCAGCGCTTGGCTCCTGTGCAGCCCGACCAGGGTGAGCCAGAGCCATGTGCCCAGCTCCTGACTCCCAGACCTGAGCGATGTTTCATAACCTCGCTGCAGCTTCCATAAAAGTACAAATGCGATGTGCAGTCCTCGCGGTTTGGAAGGAACTGAGAGCTGAAGGGTTTTTGTCCTGTGGCTGCAGAAATGGGTGTAGTGATTGTGTGTAACTGATGCTGAGGCCTCCCAGCATATAAATCCATTAAGACTTTTTATATTGCTAATGACACAAGGAACATATCCCAGCTTCCAAGTGATCTGATGTGTCTGGCACAGATAACACGAGGGAAGCACTTGAAAGCAGCGTAAGAGAGTTTTGGAAAGACTCTGGTAATGTCTGCAGTACGGCAGATTTGAAACAATAGGAAAGATTGGCTTGTTTAAATTTATTTTGCTCCAAAGTCATGCCTTATTAAAAGATTTACCTAGTTCTGTGCCTGAATTAAAATTGTCACGATACATCATGTGCTCAATTCCTTCCTTCTCCAAGTTAACTCTTACCCTGTTGAAACTTTAATGTGTGTTGAAGTCTCAGTTAACAGTCTAGCCCTTAAATACTATGAAGTTAAACTGATTAGAGTATTGAATTTGCTTGTACCTATTTATTTGAACCTGTAACATACCATTAAAAGTGATCTTTCCTGTTATTCCTTAATAAAAAGAGGAGGACAACATTGGCTAAATGCACAGTTCCCTTGGATCACAGTAATTCTTGTGCAGTTTTTTTCTTCCCAAGGAACTACTCAGCAACAAATATACTGAACTTTTTTGGGTTTGATTTTGTTTTTATTTTTATAACCTTATCGTAGCTAGCTATTTTTAGTACTAGTTTAATCTTGTAGAAGATGTTTTTATACAAAGCAAAATATATATGTTTCAGGGATGAATGCATATTTTTTTCTGCTTCAGTAGTTAGAAGAATTGGATTTTTTCCAACTTAGTTTGTCAAAAGTCAGAAAGGAAAAGGAAGAAAAAAGCTTATGACAATTATATGTTTAAAAATGTTTTTTGTAAGACTCTAATGTTCTTAGTGTTTAATTAAAAAATATTCTTGGCTAATAATAACTAGAGGCGCAGAAGAAAACCACTATTGTAGGGTTCAAATGTTTTTAGCTTTTGGGCAGGCTGTTAAAGTAATAGATTGTGGAGTAACTAAAATTTTGTAATTGAAATGTTTTTCAAAGCATTTCATGAAGAAAATACTAGTTTCCTATGTTTCCTACATTTCATTTGTGAAAACATCAGAATTAGCAAGACAGTGACAGCATATGGTGAGGTATTTCTGACTTTCTCACATAAATTAAGTTGTAATAATTTTTTTATTTCAATCTTTCTTTTGTGAGTGTAACAAAGAGGTCCTTACTGTCAGCCTAAAATGGCATTTGGAGAATGCTGTTGTCTTTAGATTGTATTTGCTCTGTATTACTGTTGGTCTCATTGCATTTCATGAAAACACAGAACAATTGGGTAGAAACCATGCTATTCTTCGTGTAATATTTGCTAATTAAGTGTGAGTTTGACTTACTGTATTACAGTACTGTATTTGCAGGTATTGGTTGCTTCTTTATAAGCTGATTAAACCATTACTTTTTTTTAAAGGACTGCTTTCATGGGTACTTACAGCATAAACGTTGTAGAAAATGTTATAGTTTGTCTAGCAATATGTCATAACCTGATAATTCTTCCTAATTAATATCAAGAATGTGATCAAAACACCATAAACCTAACTGTGGTAGAACTGTACCATGTATTGAACAAGTATGTGAAAGTGCATAAATTAAGGGAGACTATCTTCATTTTGTCACCTCAGTCTTTTACTATTTTAGGAGAGGGTAATTTTCTCACCTGAACTGCAAACTATTCTGTTTGTTGTTGGTTCTTTCTTGGCCCTCTTTTTGAGGGCCATACAGTACAGAAAGCCTTGCCTGAAGGGAGTCTGGCTGGTGTCCTGGTACCAGAACAGGCTTAGTAGCGCGCTGTCAGTGTATCTGGAATTGTTGCACAAATGGAAAGGAAACAATGTAATAAGTAGGCCAGTGCATCTTTCAGAATTGTAATGCATTGTGGTCACTTCATTTGTGGGTAAGTTTTTTTGGGGTTTTGTTCTGCAGAGTGCTGGGATTCTTTTTTTTCCATGGGATCATATAAAGAGTAAAGTGACTTTTAGAGGCTGTTGTACGATATTAATTTCTGTGTATGCATTGTATTGTTTCATTCTGTGGCTTAGCCTTTTATTGTTTTTTCAGACAATCTAAGCCCAAGATTGTTGGTTTAGAAAAAGTATCATGGTTAATGCCAAGAAGTCATGTGATGAGGTAAGCTCCAGAGCTGAACTATCTCAGCCTTGCTGAAGAGCCTCTCTCACAGCAAGTCACTGGGGAGGCAGGAGTATTCTTGTGTCTCACTTGGGTATTTGCCAGGAGGAGCAGGTGCAAAAGAGATGGAAAAACAGCTTGGAAAATTTGTTTGATAGGTAAAGGAGTTGTGGGGGAAAGAAAATACTCTGGCACACTTTGTAGGAGAAAATTTCTGTTTGGTTGAGTTTGGGTTGCAGATCAGTCAAAGCAATGTTTCCATACTCAGTCTTCTGTGTGAAGCCCTATGATACCAGTAAATGAACACGGAAACGTCTGTAGGAAGTATGTAATGGTTTTACATGACCCAAAAGCAGAAACCAAACCAGAAAAACCCTTACAGGTGTGTTGTCTTACTTTTTGGTGTGTTATGCAGCTGTTGTAAGGGGCAATTGAAAGGGACTCTATCTCTTCTTCTAGGGATCTTTCCCTAGGGCCAGCTCTCTGAAAATGTTTCATGGTGGCAAATTAGAGCTTAGACTGATGTAATTTCTGTTGTTCCTGTCCTTCTTTACTTGTATATAAGTTTGTGGTTATTTTGCGTAGAAAATAGGGAAGTTCTGTTACTCATTTTTGTAGTTTTGAGCACATTTCAGTCTTCTGCTGAATGATATGGAACTTAATTTTGGTAGGTTTTTTGGCCATGCTTGACTGTTTAGCCTCCCTAAGTGAGGTTGTAGTCTGCCAGTTGTACGTGAGTGCATGTAATCTCAGGTTTATATCAGGCTGCCCCTTCAAAGAAGTAGCGCTGTATACACCAAGACATGAGCTTCTGACAGTTCCTGCTCTTGCTCAGCTCAATATAAGTGAAACTGCTAGTGAAGAAATAAGGTAGATCCATGATTTTAGGAAGCAAGGCTGTAAAGTTGAAATATCCAACCTCAACTGCTAATTATATGCACTATCCTAAGGTAAACCTATATGAACCCCCAAGATACTGTTAGGGAATCAGAAAGGGTCAGTCTACAGAAGCCTGCATAGTTCTGTTGTGCATGTAAGTGTGACCTGTGTATGATGAATCAAGCACTAAGAAGTTACCAGCCTACTAGTAAAAAGCCCTAAATTAATAATATGGATGTTCAGTGGGTTTTATTGCTTATGTCATCATCAGATTTTGAGGCTTTACTGAAGAAGGAACATAAGTCGGTATTGGATTTAGAAAGAAGGAACTGTTCTGTATTACAGGACTCAAATGGAGACCACCCAAATGCCTTCAGCTGTTTTTTGTTATTTTCACAAATAGTTTGTTCTTTCAGCAGAGTGTTTAAGAACAGAGAGTTGAGTCAATCACTGTACTGTGTTTTTCCCTAAATGGCCATATTAAGCAAACTTTACAATACTGTTCGACATCGGGGAAAAAAAGTCTTAGACATTAGATTCTCTTCCAGAGAAAAGTCATGATAGGCTGTTGTGATTTCAAATCTTCAAATCCACCATGTTCTTGGAAACTTTTTTTCTGGTTTTGGCTGGATATGTACCTCCTAAGGGCCAATATACTGTCTGGTGTATTTTATGCTATTTTAGCAAGTTAATTCAGAGATGTTATATGTTTTCTGTAGTTCTGGTAGAGTAAGCAGGATGTAGAATGTTCTTGTCTTCCATATATTATGAGTTATCTTTTTTATTACAGTCTTAATTTTTCAAAGAGCAGGCCTGCTGTGTTACTTTACAGACTTGAACTTGTGCAGCACATATTTGGTGCCTCATTAAACACCTGAAGGTGAAACGTCCTGGGCAGTTACCTTCACTTTGTGTTTGTGTGTTTATGTTCTCCTGTAAACTAGGGATTTTCTTTTTGGAAAGATATCCTGATTGGCAGATGACAAAGATTTGCAGACTGTAATCGGTCAGATAGGAAGAATTTATGCTGAAGGACAAAAAAACAAAGACTGCCTGGCCCCAAATGATGTCTTGACATGTTGCTTTTATAAAGAGAAATGGGAAAAAGGAAAAGATTGTTTAGCTTTTGAAAGGCAATGAATATCGAGAAATATAACACAAGTACACAGAATGACGAATGGTTTGAGAGAAGTAATTCAAAAGCTTTTGTTTTATTGGTTCATGCTATAAGAGTAAGGGGACATTCTGTGGACATTAGTGTGGCAAACAGAAAGAAACTTGAGAAAAGATAAAGATAAATGTCTTAATAAATTGATAAGACAATGAGCTCTGCATCCTAGGGATAATTTTAATTTAGGAAAATTTTAATAGAAATTGGGTAAGTTAGAGTGCAAGAATATTTACACAGGCTCAGGTTACCTTTTCTCCTGAAAGAATGTAATCCCTCAGCTTTTTCTCCCTTACAAGATTATTTCCATCGTGATTTTTAATAAAGCTCATCTAAAAACTGTGTATTGGTGGTGGGAGTAAAGGAATTAAGTCTATCCCTAGTTTGTTTATGGGAGAAATGGTTATGGTGTCTCGCTAATTTGTTTGCTGTCTTTCCCTGTGTAGGGTTATATCTGGGTGAGATACCCATGGGGAACTAAGTATAGTTCCCTTGGTAGTATCCACTCATTTACTTTGGTTTTTTTGTAGATGGGGGCATTAAAGAAGAGGTTTTGGTGATTAACATCAGGGTCCTTATCAACTTGGAAAGAACTTATGCAGGGCAGTTGCTTTTGTGGCTTGCCACTAGCGAGACACTGTTCTGTTCAGCTTTGATTTTTCTGTTGCCTGGGCTCATGCATTAAGTAGGTGTTCCTGCAGTAATTTAATCCAAGTCAGTACACAAATTTGTTCTGTACCTAGAGTGATGGAATATTTAGGGAGGGTGAGATGAGCTAACGCTGGCCTCCTGTGTCACCCAGCCAACTCCCAGCAAGTATGTAAAAAGTCATAAAAATAGCAGTGGGGGTATCTTAATTAAATGAGCATGCTTGTTGCGCTGCCAGTCTTTTCTCTTGGCATGGTTCAAGTCCTAGAAACTGTTTGCTTTCAGTCTCTATCAAACTCAATTATAATACTCTGTGATAAAAGCATCAAAAGCAGTGTTTAGCAGAAAAAGACTACAGAATTGGCTTTTGCTCATTTCCACTGAAATGTCCTTTTCTCTCCATTTAATGGAGGCTTCAGTTTTTACTTTTGGTGTGTTCAGCAGCAGATTGACTTAAATTTGTTGTATTTGGCTCTGGAGCAGCAAAGAGCAGATGTCAGGGAGGTGCCGTGACAGGAATAAAAAAATTCAGAAGGCTTGTGGGAATTTGGGGGTGAGGGGAAAGTCTTCCTCCTGTTTTTTCCATGCTAGAATCCATATTATAACATTCAGAGCTGGCATTCAGTTCAAAACCTGCCGTGCTGTAAGGGCTGGTGCGTTGACGCAGACATTCTTTCCCACAGCTCAAATTATGGAAACAGAGTATATTTATAAAATAAAATATGCCTGTGAAATTATAATTGATACCTTAATTATGGAGAACTTGCCTGAAAGATGGTAACTTAGTGATCTGTGGGACATTTTCCTGGCTTAGAATAGCCACAATTTACACTGAAACATTTTCTCGGTGTGAATCTTAGAAATGGAATTCCCCTGTCAAGGCAGAAAAACTTCGGTTAACTGAGAGGTACTCTGTCAGGGATGATAAGCCTAAAATAATGGTCATCTTTTAAACATTATTTATTTACATCTGAAAAGTAAGCTTTGCTATTTGGGGATAGTTGCTATTTGAAAAATATGCATTTAAAAGCCACCACTACATGTTGCCAGTCTTTACATAAGCAGGTGGGTGCCAGATGTATGTGGGATTGTGGAGAAGTTTGTTGCTTTGGATTATTTCTTTTCACTTTTGTAATGAGCAGAATGCTCCAAAAGTCAGTGGAAGCTTTTTTTTTATTTTTTAAAATCTTGTCTTTACTTTGATTAAGGGACCATTTCTGAAACACCTGGTGTAGTCTGTTAGTAGAATGATTGTTTGTTTATCTTTCTCACATCTTTTTTTCATCCATCATCTGCTTGCACTACAACAGTATATATTGCCACAGTATAGCTTATAGAAACATAAATATATTTATGTAATTTTGATTGCAGGTTGCTCTATTTGAAAATTGTGCCAGTTCTCTATTGTCTAACATGTAGAAGGATGTACTTGATTCTTTCTGGAGGAATTTTTTTTCCCTGTGATGAGAAAGTTTTACTTACAATAATTACAATTACAATAATCTGGTGGGGAGGACAGTAATAAATCTGCTTTTCCTTGAGATGATTCTCATTAGTCTTTTATTAGTGTTTTAGTAAAATATGTTGACTCGTGCTTTGGGTCTTCTATTTTAGTGATGAAGCTAGACTGTTGTCTAGCTCCAGTAGTAGCTCTTATCATTTTTGGGGGAGATGGGATTTGAAATAGGAGGAATGTATGCTATGGAGCACTTCATAAGAATATAAAGTCTGACTTTTTTTTTAAGAGGCAATTAGTATAATGGTGTGAGTTGACAAAAGCATCATATGTGTAAGGTATGTAATGTACATTCTCTGTTCTCTTATAAAGACAGGCGTGGAGTGTGCTGTTCAGATTTGAGAACAAATCTTCCCATCTCTTTTGCTGTTGAACAAAGTAAATGCATTGCTAAAAGAAAACAGGATAAACTAGCTTGCCTGGTGGCTGTAGCATGTTGAGTTTCTTGTTAGGTAGCTAATCTCAGTGACTTTAAAGTGACAAGACTGGAAATAGTTGTGGTCGGAGCTGCTCCAAGAAGATTGAATGAAGCCTTTTTTATTTTCTAAATGTAAAGGAATCCAGGTTCGATCTACAGCTTCTGGCAGGGTTATTCAGGTGATGAGTTAGTCCAATCCAGTGCAGGATTTTCCACCTCTGACCACTTTAGAACATCATCTGCTTAAGGTGAGATGCTGAAACCAAGAGTTTGGTGTGATTGATTAGTATCGTTTATGTTTGTCCTGTATTTTATAGTAGACTGTACCTACATACTGTTGCAACTGTCCTGTCTTATCAGAGAATAGGACATTAAAGTGTGTGCTGTTCAATAATGGAAACAATTTACTTGAGTTGTCTCTTTATAGCGTTTTATATGTGAAACACTAGAAAGACCATTTCCAAAATGTTTATTAATAATTGAAAGTTAATAGATAAACTTTAATTATTTTTATAGGTTAGTACTTGCTGACAGAGAATAACCATACTTGCTTTCTTGGAGGATATTTACAAAGAAAAATTGTGTGTTTTCTTTAGTGGCCTCTCTTTCCAATGCTTGTCTGTGAATGGTGTAGTTCCTGGTTAATTCAGTCTTTGGCAATTATCTTTAGAAAGCTGCTCTGTATTGGAAAGGAGAAAATGTGTATGTATATACTTGCAGTGAGGAAGACACTGGGTGGGAATAGTAACACACATGTTAAGTTGACCTACTCTAGATGTCCCCAAAAGAGGAAGTTTTAAATTCCTATTGAAATCTGGTCATATTACAAATAACTGTATTTAGAACCTTAATAATTTTCAAAACTAGTATCTTTGCAATTTACTTTTTCATTATAAAGTGGTTTCACAGGCCCATAATATGACAATTTTTACTTTCAATTTTTTAAAGTTGATTACCTTTGTTTCTGAAAATAAGGTGAACGCTAGTAACCTCTCAATTAAGAAACATTACTTGTACTGTTACACTAGAGTCATGGAATATCCCAGATTGGAAGGGACCCACAAGGATCATTGATTTCAACTCCTACTAATTTTCAGATATAAATTCTAAAGAGGTTTCACAAAGAGCAGATGTGGTCAGGTGAAAAATGTTGATTTGCAAAGGAATGCTATGTTAGCAGGGCACGCTGTTGTGAGCCACAGTGCTACTTCAGGGTTGGTTACAGGGAATTGGTTACAAATTCAGGTATTGAAAGAAATGCTTGGTTTCTGACATGTTGCCTACACTTGGGAGGTATGAGAAGCACTTCCCGGTGCTGTTACCACTAACTCATCTGCGTGGTCATAGTCCTTGTAGTTAGCTCCTGGCTTCTAACAGTCTTGAGTCAGTTCACCTTGCTGAATAAAGGCTGTGATTTTAAAAACCATAGCATTATCCCTGGGAGTACTTTTGCTTTAGATGTACAAGTCCTTTGAAGACAGAATATCTTGCAGCAATATCGAAATATTTTTCTGACTGATCAACAAATATTGTTATATGCTGTGGGTAGGTTTGTGTTGCATTTATAGCCATCAAAAATTTAGTGGGTCATCTACTATTGCAGGTTTTTTTTTTTTTTTTTGGCTAACATCCTGTATGGATATTGTACTGCTGAATCTTTAATCTGCTGTGGAGACAGACAAATTTAAGGACAAGTGACTTTAATCTCTAAAGAACGTGTATTGACTGGGAGAGTTAGTTCAGTTTGTTTTTCCAAATCACCAGCCCTTAGAAGTGGGATTAAGTTTAGTGCAGGAGAAAATGGAACCTTCCCTTTGTCTCCAGAAGGAGGTCACAGTGCTTGTCTCTTTTCAGCCTCCATCTCAGTAAAATAATAGAAAACACAATTGTTTCAAGTTTCAGTTTTACCTCCTGTCGAATGGGAGGTACAGTGACTGGTGCAGGCCATAATGTCAGCAATGCCTTTTTGGCCTTCTTGGTTTTTACTCCTTTACTGTGCGATATCTACCCTGTTTGCGTGCCCAAGCTCAAAATTCTCATGTGCTGCTTTTATATTTTCTTTTTTTTCCCCTTGATTTTATTTATTTAGAGATTCCACTGAACAGACTTCAGTCATGCAGGACTTGGTCATGCATGTGGCTTTAGTGAGGGCAAAGGCCCACCCACCCTAGATGTGAAGGCAAGGAAAAGGAAACAAAACAATCCAACAGAAAAGAGGGGAAAGGGAAGACTTTGGTAGTAAAGGAAGATAGAGGGAAACACCTGAGTGACAAGGTGGAAGAAAAGAAACTGAAGTGCTGGTATGGTGTGCTGGTTTTGGCAATGCTATATGTGATGATGCTGTTCTGGTTTGTAATTTTAGGAACAACTAAAAGAAGCGTGTTGCTTAAATAAGATAATCTACTGATTTTTTTAATTGTAAAAGTATCTTCTTTCTCAGAAGGTCAGATATACGCTAACATTTTAGGGGAGCTTATTTTTGTTTAATGAGAGTATATTCACAGTAATTTTAATCAATGGATTAATAAAAACATTAGTGCTTGGTTGCCTTAGTGCTCATCTCTTGTCTGATTTGGGTTATGTGCAGCATTATGTCTTTGTAGATATAAAGGAATGCAATTTTCTTTCGCGAGAAACTTAAAAAAAGTCTCTTGGATCACTAAAATGGTTCCCAGTCCTGTGTGAAGAGCATGTTTATGATCGCTGTTGACTTTCCAAAATGGCACTTGAAGGCTTTGGAACTAGACTGAAGGACAGTCAGATTACTCAAATTCCCTCATATCCCTAGAGAACAGAAATTACTTCACCAACAAATACATAAGGTAGCTTGATCTTATTCTACTGAGCTATGGGGTTTATTTCAGAATTTGGGAGATTCATTTTCATGGAATAGGTAACAGAGAGTTAGCGTTCTTGGTTGAATAATGCACTGTATATTTTGGAAGGAAGTTTCCTGTGACTAAATAAGAACAAGATGTTTGACCATCTTCTAGAGAGGAGACTGTTTGGTCAGCATAAAGTTAAAAAGTCTGGAAGAGACAACTGACCGTTCTTGTGTGGTGTTTGCAACTTTTTCATGTTTCTTCTGGGCTTTGATTATACTGCATATACATGGCAAGAAGAAAGACCGGAGGTTTTGTTCGTTTTGTGGAGGTGTAGCTTTATCACATCGTTGGGAATGTATAGCCTAGTAATATATAGTGCTTTTTCCATTCCTGCATTTTGCAATTGGTTTGTACAGCCTCATAGTTTGGCAGCTGAGAGCTCACTTTTTCATGATTTTTTTTGGCATGAAAGGGTTACTGTTCACATTTCCTGTGTAATTCCTTCTGATCTTGCTGGGCTGTAATTACTTTCTTGATGTTAAACATTCCCAGGCTCCTATAACCTTCTAGCCTGCTTGCACTGGCCAAGTTTGTCCCAGGTGATCATGTGGGCGAACCTCCTGTTTTTGAGGATAAAAATCTCTCCTTCCTGTGTAAGATAGGCTACATACTCATTCCTTTGCTGTGCAATCCCCAGAGAAATCTTTTAAAAAATAATAATAAGGTAACACATCACTCTCTTAGAGTCAGATTTAGCAGCCAAATAGATGACAAATCAAGTGTGTGGGTTTAGAATTTGCTGAATCTTGGTTGAATGACTGCAAGTTCACATGAAAGATTATTTTTTCTTAATGCGTTTGGAAAATAGGTTATGATATAAAAAAAGACAGATTTTTACTGTAGCTTCTTACTTTTGACCATATAATTGGCAAATCTTTTTAAGCTTGTTTGAATGTAGAACTACTTAGTTGAGCCTTCAGGATCTTTTTTTATTTTGAATTCTTTGCAGCAGCTGCATATCTAAAAAATAATGAAAAAAAAAAAAAAGACAAGATCTTACTCAAGTCTGTCTTTCCCACGTAGTTCAATTATCCTGTATTTCTTCTGATTTTCAGTTTTGGGATATAAACAGTAAACCCAAGGTATTACTTTGTTTTTAAATAGAAGTGGCTGTATACTACTGAAATATGTTGACTTCACAGGTGTGGGAACTGAAGTGTTCTGTTCTGCAAGGGCACTGAAAGGTCCTGTGTGCCACTGCTCAGCTGCTCTTCAGCTTTAATGTGGAGGAGACACCTGTAAGAATGCAAGTGAAGTTTGTTTTCCATGACCTTTATACTGTTCTCTCACAGTGCCAAGGAAGATGCAAGATTGTGATGGCAGGGGTTTTTTTGGGTATGAGGAGTTGTAATGTGCTGATATATTGACATTGGTGGGTGTGTTTTAAGTACTGACAATGTCAGAGAAAGTAGTTGGAGGTTCTGTGTACTATTGGTTCAAGAAGTAGCCCAAATTTTGATACTTCATTCAAGAATGATATCATTATCTTATTATGGTGTTATAGACAATTCTTTTAGTCATAATCCAAGTCTTATTACCTTGTGCATTTAATTGCCTGCTTTGTGCAATTCTCAGGCTGCAAGTAATTCTGTTGTGTTCAGCTGTATTATTGTACTTGCAACACAGATACTCAAAAGTCTTCCCAGTAACTGACTGACTGAAGTCTTGTGAATGCATAACTGTGTTTGAGCTCAGTGGGTTTATATGGTTATACCTGGAAGAAAATGGTTTGTAGGTAATAAATTGTAGCAGTTCTTACTTTAATTCTTATGCATACCAATGCCTGTGCTTTACTATATAAATAGAAGTTAGAGCAGTTGGTGTGCCTGTTGTGAACTGTGCTGCTATACTAGTGAACGATAGGAAGAATATATTTTAATGAAAATGTCTTTTTAATCTTTTCAGGAAGTCTTCTTGAATTTGATGGCTGAGTTAAAATTGGAATGCAGTCAGTATGCTGCCCAGTTCTTAATTGCATACTCCATCATGTAGTTGGGAACATGGCTGTCAGGTCTGCCTATTTTTGTTGTTGAACCCAAATGTTTTTACTGGGGTATTCAACACACAGAAATCCAGTCCCGGCATAAAGTATTTATACAGTAATCATGTGAAAAAAACCCATGAAGCACCAAGTGAGTGTAACTGGACAGAAGAAGATTGGACAGAAGAAGATACTGCTCATAATTTGAAATTAGACTGTTATTGTGTTACTTAGTAATTTTATTGTGGCCTTCATGCGATCTGCAGTTATCTGAGATTTCGTAGAAAACTTCGTATGAAGAGTTTACCTGAGCACATCAACTTGGGTATGCTCGTGCAACAAATTGCAGCAGGGTAGTGCTTTGGTTAAAGCTTTTTTTTTTTTTTCAAAACCACTTAGTTTTGACTTTTTGTTAATGAAACACTGATGAATTTAGAGTTAGTTGAGAGGAAAACTGTATTGAAGCCTGTTTTCTGTCTAACAGGATGTATAGATCATCTTGCCTTTCTCTTTACCTGTTTAATTTTGCTTCTGCTCAGATGAAGACGGAGAAGAATTACATGTTGTATTGTAATTAAAGGTAACCTGTTTCGAATTTACTTTGTAAAGTGCTTAGGATGTAACTGATAAGACTTTCCATTATGAATTTCACCTTTGCAGTGGAAAGTACCTTGACTGGTAACGAATTTTCTTCTGTGAAAAATACATGGTTTCAGGGTCTATGCGGATTACCTCTTGCATTTTGTGTAGAAGTCCTGTTACAGGATGTAAGCTGGTTCTGTTGATCTTGTCTGTATGAGTGTGGGTTGATCTTCTAGTGGTTTAACTTAAAACTCCTCTGGAGTTAGATGTCTCTAATTTACTAGAGGCAGGGTGACGCATGTAGCTGTGATGCAGGGAAGAACTGCACCTAACTTTAATGCTGTTTGCTTTTAACAGGCTGCTATAGAAATAAGGAATCATTTGAATTAGGTGAGCTTTTAAGCTTTCAGACAATGTAGTCAACTGTATTTTTATATTCAGATTTGTACAAGTTCTCTTTTAGAGAAGACATGTAAATTACTGTTGTGACAAAATGCATAAATATGTCTAGGGTTTGATAGTAATTAATTCATTTCACTTATCTAAGGAAAGATTAAGTGCCTCAGTTTGAAACTGGCTATAAAAAGTAACATGTAAACAAATTTAACACACATCTGGTGTAATAGCACATTTCATAGAACTGCAGGCACTTTGTTTTTAAATGCAGTGGTTTCTCACTTTCAGTGTTCACAAACTGTTTAGTCACAGAGCGCCTCTGGACTAGACTTCTTTAAGGACAGGTTTTATCTCCATGGCTTTTTTGAGTGACTTGAACTGTATATAACAGTCTTAAGTACTGCTAAAATGTTGATTAGCACTCTGATAGAATTACGTTTTTTACCACTGGTGTGTAAAAAGAATCACAGAATCCTAGAATATGCTGAGTTGGTAGGGACCCACAGGGATCATTGAAGTCCAACTCCTGGCCCTGCACAGGATGGCCCCAAGAATCACACCAAGAGCCTGAGAGCATTGTCCAAACTCTTCTGGAACTCTGTCAGGCTCAGTGCTGTGACCACTTCCCTGGGAAGCCTCTTCCAATGCCCAACCAACTTCTGCTTGAAGAATCTTTTCCTAATATTTTACCTAAATCTCCCCTGATACAGCTTCAGGTCATTCCCTTGGGTCCTGTCACTGGCACCAGAGAAAAGAGACTAGGGCCTCCCTTTCACTTCCCCTTGTGACAGAGCTGTTGATTGCAATGAGGTCTCCCCTCAGTCTCCTCCAGGTTGAACAGACCAAGTGCCCTCAGCTGCTCCTCATACGGCTTCCCCTCAAGGCCCTTCACCGTATTTGTTGCCCTTCTTTGGACACTCTCTAATAGGTTCATGTCTTTTTTATTATTGTGGTGCCCCAAACTGCACACAATATCCAAGGTGAGGCTGCCCCAGTGCAGAGCAGAGCAGGACAATCCCCTCCCTTGACTGGCTGGTGATGCTGTGCCTGATGCCCCTCAGGACACGGTTGGCCCTCCTGGCTGCCAGGGCACTGCTGATTCATGTTCTACTTGCCATCCACCAGGACCCCCAGGGCCCTTTCTGTGGTGCTGCTCTCCAGCCTCTTGGTCCCCAGTCTGCTGATACATCCAGGGTTGCCCCACTGTGTTTGTTAAACTTCATACACTTTGCCCAGACTGACCCTGCCCTCTAGTTTAGGTCTCTCTGCAGGACCTCTTGACCTTGGAGCGAGTCAATAGCTTATCCTAATTTAGTATTGCCAGTGAATTTAGTTAGTATACCTTTGAGTCCTGCACCCAAGTTGTTTATGAAGATGTTGAATGATTGACTCTTTGAGTTTGCTTGGATTTGTCCTAATTCAGAAGATGCTATGTATCTGCTCATAGGAGAATCTCAGAACACATACTCTTTGTGCTACCGTCTTTCAGATCTTTTTTCTAGATACTGGATCTGGTGGGCTACTTACATGAGAATTCTACAACATTGACTTCAAAATAGATTTATGTTGCACATCAGCTTTTTTGTGGTCTACACTTCATCTTTCGTTCTTTGCATTTAGACACATATTACATACATATATATTTACATGTAAATATCTTAACACTGATGTTTTTATAAAATTGGCTATAACCTTCCTTCTTAGATAAATATTAAGAGTGCATAAGATCTTTAAATTATGGCATTCCTTTGTGTACTCACTGTGTACGTACTACATTTTAATTCTTGTGTGTTTAGTGATGTATACTGACATGATGTATGTAGTTTTGCTATTATTAATTTTATAATTTCTTTAGTATTTTCATTCCTAGAGATCTTTATCGATGCTTTAGGGAGGAAGAGAGGTGAAACATGAAGGAGAGATCCCAGTTACAAGAGGGGAGAAGGTGTGAGGATATGGTGGTAGCACAGTAAGAGATTTTAAAAGTCAGAATTATCAAAGTTAATTTGAATCATCATTTATTTTGAAAGAGTCATTATTTGACAGACACAGATGTTGGAAAGGAAAATTAGTAAGCTGAAAAAGGATGTGCCAAAAGTAATGTACTCTTGTGGGTATGCATTATGGAATCAGAAAAAATTATTTTGGAAAGGAACACTGGAGGTCATTTGCTCAAATGCTATCTTCATAGCTATCTTCATAGTTAGGGGAGGTTGTCCAAGGTCTTGTGTAATTGAGTCTCGATTATCTTCATGGATGGATACTACAGAGTCTCTGGACACCCTTTTCTGGTGTTTGATTGCTTTCACTGTGAATTACTTTTTTTTCTGATGTCTAGATTTCCCATGTGACAACTTGTCTGTAGCCTCTGGTCCTTCCCTCACACAACCTGAAGTGTGGTCTGCCCTCATCTTCTATACACCCTCCTATTTTACATAGGTGAAGACAGCAGTAATATTCCTACCTTAGCCTACAACTTAACATAGGTGTGTGTGTGGGGAACCTAAACGTGAGCACAGCCCTGCAAGCACAGAATAGACCAGAGTATTCAGTTCCCTCAGCTTGCACTTAGATATCTATGGAAGCTTTTCTTAGCATTTCACATGCTTTGCTAGTAGTAACTCGAAGTGATCTTTGGTTTGCTAATGCTGTGTACATGACCCCAGGCAATGTTTCTGTAGTCTTCCTGTTTGCTTCTTCCTCTTCTACCTTTCATAAGTTTCTTTTGTCTTGGAGCTCAGTTAGGAGTACTTTGTTCATCTGTGTTGCCTTCTACCACACCTGTGGCATGTCATTGTACTTTGAAGAAGCTGACCTTGAATATCAATCAGTTTTCCAGGACTCCTTCTTTTTCAGGGAAGCCCTTTCAAAGGGGCAACACCAACAAGCTTTCTGAACAAATAGAAATGTTTCTTAACGTTCAGAACTACAATTTTGCTATTGATCTTTGATAGCTTTTCTCAGGATCTTAAGGTTCAACGTTTCCTACATCTAACACTGCCACTGACTTTCACATTCCTGGCCAGTTCTTTCTTTAGCTTCCCCCATCGCTTTGGAAGATTCTTCCATTGCTTTGGAAGACTGTTAAATCATAACCACATTTTCCCTCTGAAAACATTTAAGCCTTATTATAAAATACTGGCAACATATAGGAGGGATGCAATGCTGAAAAAAGAGGCAGTGCAGCTACAATGCCCTGTTTTTTGTAGGAAATATGACTTCTACAACCCAAATGTTAGAAGAATCAAGTACTTTTCTGTCTGCTGTTGTCTGAAAGGGAAAATGTTTGGCATAAAATCTTGAAAATGTTCTTGAAATGCTAATGGAAACACCTTTCTTAGTCTGTCAAAAATGTGTATGAGGAAGAAAAGAGAAATAGAACAGTTTGTCAGACTGTATAGTTGCTACTTGAGACAAAAATTCCTCTTCTGTTACACTGCCCACTCAGAATTTCTTAGTTTGAACACTGCTTGTAAGAAGAAATAACAGGTATCCTGGGTAAAACTGCCATCTTTCGTTTAAAAACTGAAATAGGCATGATTTCTGTAGCTTGGAATGAGATAATAATCAGCTGATTGTGCATTAAAGACTGGGCACTGAAACTAGTAATTTCAGATTATGTTAGAATCCCTACCACTTCAGTAAGTTAGTTGGTGAGGTGTTGTCTTGGACCTGGTGATGTGCACAAACTCATTTGAGTTCTGAATCATACACTGAGAGAAGGAATTTTGTTATTTTTCTGAAATAATTGAAACAGGTGTACGTGTTCATTTGTCAGTGAATTTCAGGTGTCATTGTTTGTCGTGGAATAGGAAAAAAAAAAGATTGGGGTACTGGGGTGATAATTTTCCCAATTACACCTAGTACTTAACAGTTTGTTTTTTTTGTTTCTGGATTATTAACATATTTTTGAAAGTATCTGTTTTCAAAATTCACTAAGCATGCATCCAGCTTATATTCATTCACTGGGTTTTCACTAAATAAAATAGTGATTTTTGAAAGGAAAAAAAATGCACACCCCTGCTCTCTGCAATTTATCGGTGTTTACAGGAGTGTAACAAGCAAGGTCCCAGGTGTGTGTTACTTCTGATCATTTACCGAAAGCATGCATCTTCAGTGATGGAAATAGCTTATTTGCAGCTCTTACTGAGTAGTTAAAATATTTCATGTGACCCACAGATAAATACAGGAACAAAAGATGCCTGATAGCCTTTGCTAATGTTTCAGTGTCCAGTTTACCACATTCAGAGACTACTATTCAGCAAATGAAGAAAAGGAGATTAAATGTAGTGATAGAGATGCTGGCCTTTTTTTCTGTGCCAAGAGAAGATGAAGTATCATGATATATTTTAACATTGAGATGCAGTACTTCCAGAATTTTGGAAAGTTCTGTCTATATTTTTAAGGGGTTTTAATTTTATGATTTTAGATGAAGAGTCATGAGAGCAGAGAACCTTAAAAGGTGTTTAACAGTTTGAAAGATGTTAGGAAAGGACATACACTGTATTCTTATTATACTTGTGTTTCTCCTGTGTAGAAAAAGTTACATTCTTGTCATCTGGTCAAATGCCCAAAGCAGTTTCATGCTTTCTATGCTTCTGCTAAATGTACATATATTGTCTACATAAATTTGTTACTTACTGGTTGTTTCTTTTAAAAATTGTATCCAAAACTTTGCATTTCAAAATCTTAAAGCTTAATGCTTCCATCTGCATAAAATGAATTTGGTTTCCAGTCTGTGGCTTTTCATGATCTTTAAATGTCATAGGTGCTACAGCTATTGCAGTTGGCAGTCTTGCAAATACTTGCAAATTATATATGTATGTAGCCAGAAATATTGAAAGAATGAGTTACATATTTATCTCTAAAGATAAGTGTCATCAGTGGAAATGCTTATTTTTTTAGATTAATCAAATGGCTGTGGGTTTGAAAGGAACTCTTTGTCATCACCATTTTATATTTCCTTTTTAAGATTAATTCAGTTCCAACTTGTAGCATGGTCATTGACATTTACATGCTATGGGTCATGAGGCCTGCATACAGCAAGTGAATTCACACAGATCAGAAATGCCTTAGAAGGAACGTGCAGAATGTCTTTGGCAGTTATCACCATTATTTTTTCTCTCCCCTCCTCTCTCCCAGTGCTCTATTTAAAAAGTGGTTAGCTGGATGAATGAATTGTTTGATATAGAAGATGATTCAAGTTGTTGGTGTGCGTTCAGTGAACATCTCACAATGACAAAGTTTACAGCATAGATCTTATGTTATTTCACTATTAGTGAAAGGCGAATGGACTTCACAGAAAGAAAGTGAATGTGGTAGAAATAATATGCAGGGTTTTCTGCTTTGCTGCAAAAGAAGCACTGATTTTTATTTTTACAGAAATGCATTTGGTAATATTCTTTCCCGATAAAACTCTTGTCTAAATCTTACAGGATACTGTGTTCTTTGTCCAAGCTTGTATATTTCTGCTGTTTAGTGCTAGTTTTTGAGAAAAAGCAAAATGATAAATTAAAAAACAAAACCAAACAAACAAAAAATCACAGCTGTGTAATGAAAATTATAGCAGACCCAAATTACTGGTATGTTAAAACATGTTTAATGAGTATTTACTAGAGAACCTCTGTGAAAACTAAAATGTCACATCAAAACTGTATAGACTTTTCTGTGGTCTTGTATATTAAACATTCTACATTGCCGCCTTGAATAGTTCTCACCATTCAGAAGACAAGTAGTGTAGTACTGTGCCAGGGTTTTTTATCTGAAAAAATATATTAGAGGCTCTTTGTAAATGTAATTCAGATCCTAGAAATGTGAGTAGTTTCTTAAAACTCCTGTATTCAATAAAGGAAAATTATGAGAATTCTGCCTGTTGCAGGTATAGGGAACTTGTGCTGGTAAAGCAGTTGGCCACTGATCAATTTCTGAAGCTTCTAAAATACTTCTTCAAATATATATATATGTATGTACACATATATATATATACATATATACATATAAACACATACATATTTATGTATACATATGTATATACATAACAGTTTTCTATCAAATAAAAGTCATATTATTCTGCTGAATTCTGTAAAGGTTTTTCTTTCTGATGCATGTAGAATAAATAGTGCAGATATGTTAGGAACTGTGACCTAACTTTTCGCATTGGGAGCCAGGAAAAAGTTCTGCATGGGCAAATCTCCTACTTTAATCTTTAAAAGAAGAGCAAACTTAAAAAACAAGGAGTACTTGAGCATAAAAATGTGACTAACTTGATAACTACTTGCTCATTTAGTTACTCCCAGAGCAATTCTTCTCTTAGGAAACATGATTTGTTTGGTTAAAACAAGGTAAGAAATGGAGTGAAGTTAGCAATACAGTTTTAAAGAATGGGGAGCTGATTATGGCAAGCACTATATGGCTTGGAGACAGGTGGTTAAGGAGGTAAAGTTATTAATAAAAATCTGTGGGCTGTAGAGTACAATGGAATTCTTTAAATATAGAGGGTGTTCTTGAAGGATACAAAAGCTCAGTAATGATAGAAGTCCAATAACATGCAAGGATGATAAATTTCTGCTGTGCAGAAAAAGGCATAAATATTCAATAAATATTATGTTCTGTATTCAGAAGGAGGCTGGATGATGCCTTTACATCTCACCACCTCCATCATTAGTGATAGGAAGAATGTATTATCACTGTACCGGCAACTATTAATGTTAAATGTTTTTAAATCTGCTGCCCTGACACCTACATACACTAAAAAAGGAAGAAAGCTTAGAACCTATATGAATTATTCATTTTGAGTTTTAACAAGTCATGGAACAGTGGAGAAATTCTGGAAGGCTGTAGCAGAAGAGGAGCTAATGTGCCCAAATTTAGAAAGTATAATATGTGCAGCTTGAAAAGGCCAATAGTAGTATGGTGTCAGTGAAGATTTAAAGGAGAATTGCATAATTAATGCTGATCAGACTGGGCAAGCCAGACCCTACGTTGTACTGCTGCATAGGGTTACTCCTTTCTGTGAACTGAGGTTAGGCTGGCTGGCCTGTCGTTTCCCAGATTCTCTTTCTTGCTTTTCTTGACAGTTGGTGAGCTATGCGCCGGTTTCCAGTCTTTGGGAATCTGCCTTGATGTCATGACTTTAAAAAGATTATAAAGTACATCCTTGTAGTGACACTGACCAGCTCTCTCAGCACTCATGGATACATCCTTCTGATCCTATGGGTTTGTGCAACTGAATCTTTATCTACTGTTGTGACATTATGTTAATACCTCAGCCTTTTCCATGGCTGCTTTCACCTTCTTTGCTAAGCATTAGGCCCACTTTTTCCTTAGCCTTTCTTTTGTTGCCAGTGAACTTGCTCTTGTCACCTTTTCTGTCCCTTGTTATTTCCAACTCCAGGTGACCTTTGCCTTTCTTAATATTCTCTGTGCGTGCTTGAGCAGTGCCTCAATTAAAACTCTACTGAAGTCTAGAGACACTGAACATGACTAGCGAAGTTTGGATTTCACCATAGTGTAGGAATTAGTGCCACTATTCAAAAAAATAGATGTTTAGGGTAATTTATTTAAATACCCTAAGTGTGCAGAACTTTAATGTTAGGATTTGAAGGCTTGACATGACTCAAGTAGTGTAGGTGTCCTACAGCATGGTTTTTATGGGAAGTTAACGAAAAAGTACTCTGTGTCAAGCCAAAAAAACCGAGTTACTCTAAAAGCTTGTTCATGCTTAATTGTTTTTCCCTTGAAGTACTAATTCAGTCTGGTCTTGCTTAGTTTGAGATTTAACTGAATGCATTAGGAATACAAATATCGGTAGGAACAGAAGACAAAGCTGGAGGCCCATAGAGAAAGAAGAATGTTCCCAGGATTAGCATAGTCTGCACACCACAGCTGGTCATTGGACAGTGTCCAGGAATAATTTTGACATGTTTATTTCACATTTTTTCTCTGTGAACATGTTTTGAGGACACTTCATTAAATATGTCCGATAGTCTTTGAAGCTCTGTGCCTTTAACATTTTTTAAACAACAAACAGGGTGTTGGATACAAAAATGAAAATTATATTGGCAAGGACTATTTGCACAATGAGAGTAACATAAGCTAAGTGAGTGAAGGCAGTGTATATTTAACAGTGTAAAGGTTTTTGTAATAAGTAGGCATGTTTCATCAGTAACATTTTGCTGAAAGACAGTAATAAATTCCAGAAAAAAAGAATCCTTTAAGTAAGTCATAGAATATGGATATATACTTTGTCTTGTCAGTGTCCTGTATATTGCATGGTGAATGGTGTACTAGTCTGAACAACAGCTGATGTTTTATGTGCTTCTTGATGCTAATCAGTCAAGTGTCACCAAAACTAGATAAGCCTGTGGAATACTTTTATCTACCTAAATTTTACTATTAGTATCAAAAATATGTGTTTATACCAGATTGACTAGAAAACGTACTCTGTTATGTCCTGATTGTTCTTAAAATAAATGATATATTGGTCACTGCCACCCACCAGTTGCTTTGCTTTGTCAGTTGGGTCAGACCTCTGGGAGCTCTCAACCAGGGAACTGAAGCATTCCGTGCAGGTGAATCCACTGAAGTGGTGACAGTCCTTTCCCAGAAAATGAGAGGGATATGACCAAGTAAAAAATACAGATGAACAGCTGAACTTCTCTGCTGGGGTCTGTATGAAACACCCTGGGCACAGCAGCAGCAGGGAGGGCAGATGCTGCCTCTGCTGCGTGTGCTCATCGCACAACTGGGGCTGTCGCTTGTCTTGCTGCATCTCTCACAGGGGTTCTGCAGCTGTAGTCACTTCTTCAGCTGCCGATGTTGAGCTGCCCTTAATTGTGCCAGATAATTTTGTGTGTATTGTTTGTGTATTGGGGATTCTTATTATCTACAAGTCTAAAATTTATGCAATGTTCTTTAACATTTAAGACACCTACTATGAGAGAGCTTATATAAAATGTGACCTTCTAATTTTTGTACTAGATTTGGAACTCTGAGTTTTATGAAGGTGCTTCAGTGAGATTATGTTCTAATTTGTAAACTTACTGTTTGATGATTCTTCCAATGCAAAATAATGTATTACATGTTTAGGAGGCAGTAATGGTAGAAGTCATGTAAGATTGAAGTTGCTTATGCCAGTCATTAGATTTTTATGGTTTTTTAGGTGTTACCTGTTACATACATATTCTTTTCTGGTGAGCAGGATCATGTTTGGGAAAGGATATAATTCATAGTTGGACAATGTTTTTAGTGTTCAACGTAATTTAAAAAAACCCAAAAACCTAACTATTGTATTTACATCTCTGGTTTTAAAAGTGTGTGTGTTCTTGAAGTGTACTGGGCACTAAACAATGCAGAAAAAAAAAGTCCTTAGCCCTGAAACAGTCTGGGCTAGAAGCATTAGAGGCAAAATTTTGGAGCAGAATCCATGCAGCACCAAACCAGTCAGAACAGTTCTTAGTGCAACATCTGATTAGTTACCTGGTATATTTTTTACTCCAGGGATATCTGCAAGGACCAGCTTGTGCCTCACAACAGTTTCACATGCTCACTTGAATTCTACTTCTTCAGTAGAATTTAGAGGTTATTTTTGAGTTCAGCTGCAGAAAATAGGCCTTTTCCTTCAACATAAGTAAAGATTTCAGTGTATAATTCACATTAAGAGCTTCTTTGGTTGAAAGAAATTAGACCTTATAATTTAGTATGCTTTGAATGGTCTTAGGCCTGTGCCAGTGTTTGGGTTTTTTGGCACCAATACCACTTCTCCGTTCTTTGTCTCTTTAGCTTCTGTCTCTGAAGCTTGCATGTGTATTACAGATGAGTCCTTTTGAGGGGGACTTTTAAGAGAAAGTTGTTAGTTGGTAGGCAGTTTGAATTTTAACATCTTGGAAATACATACCATTTTGGCCTAGCTCATTTATTGCTTGATCAGGACCAGTCACAGTGATAGTTAGATTTTTTTTTTAATTTTTATGTTTTCGTTCTTGAATGCTTGTTTTGCTTGAGTCTGAGAATACAATACAATGAAGTTAAAAAATATACATTGGATTTTATAAAATATGGAGGATATTTGCACAAACTCTATAAATGTCACAATGATGACCTTTGAAGAAACTCTGTAATGAAAATTCTTGTAGAAACTTCTGTAGATGATGCTCACTTTACTTATTTGGTATAATGGCAAAATTTAGCACTATGCTCAAGTTTGGATCTATAAAGTCAGAAATAATTACATTATTTTAGTCAGAATTGTAAAAGCAATTGACCTTGCAAAGCTTGGAGTGCTTTTTTGCTTTATGTCAGCTTTTGGTTGCCTTTCTTCTAAGTACCCAGACTATATGAAAACAATGAAACCCTGTACAAAATCCTTCCTGAATGACACGGGAAATTTTATCAGAGGGAGTCAGGTTAGTTCAAAATAACCTGAAATATTTTAGTCAAAATAGAAGAAGTGATTGATTGTTTCTTGTTTAGTCTTTACAGAATTTAAGGACCAGCTGTGATTCTGTGAAGAATTCAGTTTCAAACTTAATCAAACTGTACAGGTGATTGTGTTGTATGCTTGTCTTAATCTTAAATTATTAATGGATTTTTAGGGCTGTGTTATCTGATACATTCAAATACATTTTGATTTTATGTGATTAAGTTCTGAGGTCTCAAGTATCTCCAAAATATGTTAGGACAACCAAATTAAGAAAACAGAACTTGCTCTCCTTTCACCATTGCAGTCCTGGCTGGTTATTTCTGTAGTTTAAATTAATAGGTAACAGAATCCCAAAATTTTCACTGGAAGTTGTTATTACAATACTTGTAATAGCTTATTCCTCAAATGTCGAAGTTGAGGAAGAGGAAAAAACTCAAGTAATATACAAGTAATGGGGTTTTTTTTGTCTTTCCTTTAGTTATCTCTAATTATTTGGTTGGTACCTTTCTACATTAACCTCATCGTACTCTTTGAAATAACCTGTTGTTCTGTAGTGTAAGAACAAGTAAATAAAAAGTATATATGGCAATTTATTACAAAATATCTTTATTTTCTGCCAGTAGTCGAAATTCTCTTTAATCCTTCAGCATAACATGAAACATGGGCGGTTTAGCTAATTCTGAAGTATGGTAGGAGCATTGCAACAGGGATTGATGGTACAATCTATCCTATGTACGTAGACCCAATTTTTCTGTGATTTTCGGGCTGTCCTTTGCTGTCAGTTAGTAAATGTGATTTGATTTCTGAAAGGCAATTGTTGAGGTTTTCAAGACCCATCTGGACAAAGCTGTAAGCCCAGTGTTGACCCTGTTTTAAGCAGGGAAGTTGGACCGAATGACGTTGGGCGGTCCCTGCCAGCCGGAATGATTGTGTGAGTTGCTGTGTATGCAGTCATGGATGTTGGTCTAGGTGCATGAAGTTTTATTTGAACTCCACTAAAATTGCTGTTCAGTATTTGTGCTATTTTTTATTTGAAAGATACCTGTTTATCTTCTGAAAGAAAGCTAGTGTACTGCAGCAGATAAATTATGTAGTCTGCTCCTATTAGACCAAAACAATAATTAATTATAAACAAAAGTAAAAAAGTCTTCTCATTTAATCAAGCATTGCAAACTGAAAACCGTAATGGTGTACTGCAATTCCACTATAAATGACATAACATATTGCTAACAGAAGTGTAAGATACATAGGTTCTGTCTTACAAAACTACATTGTTGAGAATCCCGACAAAGCTTCTAAGCAGTTTGGACCCAGGCAATAAATTAATGTTTAATTAAGGACCAGAATAACGTGGCAGGGGAGGAACAAGTAGAAGGAATTGCACAGTTTGAATTTTAAAGTAAATTCCAATTTAGTCATTACCAACTAAGTATGCTAGATGTTTCTATTTCTAGGGGGTTTTTTTTAAAACACAAAGTCAATTTAAATTTAAATTGTAAGAACTATGGACAGCATAGATTTCATGTAGTATATTATAAAAATGAAATTAGTTTGTATTTTCCAGAACTATTGTTTCTAGCTGCCCTCAGAATCAAGAACAAAATGTAGCAATTTGTATTGATTCATCATTTCACAGTTACTTTCACAGTAGTAATATCCAAGACTGTATTTGAAATCAGAAGCGTTGATCTTTAATGCAGAGTAATGGCAAATATGTCTAATACAGACATGGAACTTACGCAGGTTCCCAGTTTGCAGCATTCAAAACACAGCTGAGAAGGTATTTACTAAGGAAAACATAAAATGATAATTTTTCTTTTTAAATTGGAAAATTGGAAAAAAAAATGTTATTTTTTGCCATATATTTTGTCTAATATTAGACATAATAGCCGCTGTGCTGTTCATTGCTCTTTTTTAGTTTTTCAGAATGGAGTTGTTTTCTTAAATAGTTGAGGTTATTTATATTCTTAAAAACTGTTCAACTACAATTTATTTAATAGAATGACGAATCAATATTGCTCTTTCTTTAACCTTCTGTTCTCCCAGCATCCTTTTGAGAAATTTCACTTTCATACATTTTTCTTGCAGGTCCTTGAATTTGGTCTCTTGGAGATAGTTTTAGTTGTAAAATAAGGATTACTGAGACTGGATGCTGGGCTGTCTACAATAGCAGAAAATGTGTGGTAAAGCCCCATTTTTTTGCAGTGTATGTGCTAGTCTTTATTCATACAATTGAGAAAACCTTAGAAGCTGATTTCAGAAGATCTATCTCCTCAAGAAAAGCAATCACTTTTCATTTGCTTGCTATTTTAAGCCAAATGTTGAAGTTGCCCTATGTTGTTTCATAAATAAGCTTTTATTCTCAGCAACATGTTACTGAAAGTAGCATAGAACCTGTCATGTAGGCACAGTTCCACTCTGACAGATGGGCAGAGTGTAGGCATGCCAGCCAACCCTTCCCCACATCACCCAATGGAGTATGAAGGGAAGCATTTTTGTCCAGGATTGCCACTGTGGCATTCAGTGCATGTAAGGCATGAAGTTCAGGAAATGCACTCGGACTGGTCCATTTCACAGGATGACCAAAAGTTTAAAAATAGGATGGGTTTTAGGTTCTGCTGGGTTTGTACTGTTCTGTTTCTTTTTGTGGTTCTGCTGAAGTCATCTAATGGGCTCAGCCAAAAGAATTCTGCCATGGACACACATTTCTCCCTGATTGATCATCTAAATATGGAAACATAAGCACTGTGTAATTTCACTTGTAAGAAAGCTGTTCTTTGTGACTACATCCGTATCTCTTTGGATACAGAATAGGAAGACAAGGATCTACTGACACAGTCCTGGTCTAAAAATCTGATGTAAAGTAGACATTTGAGACTGAAGATGTGGCTAGTGAAATGCAAAATATTTTTGCAGATTTTTGGAAGTGCAGATCAGCTATTGCTTGGTTATTGGGATTTGGGATTTTGGAGGAGTTTTTATTTTTTAAACAAATTGGGTTAATGCCTTGTGCTTGATTTTATAAAGTAGCCAAGCACTGCAGGCTTTTGGCAAATACACTAGCTTGAACAAATGCTTTTGTGTGTTACAGTAGTCAGTCTTTGTGTCTGTCATTTTTATCTTCCTCAGTATTTTTGCGTAGCTTCAATGTTTTAATCTTTTATTACAAGTCTAACTTGGCCTTTTTATACCAATGAATTTTGTAAACTTGCCTGGAAGCTGTGCTGTTTCAATACATTTGTGCTTCTTGGGGAACTTGGTTTCAGTTGAAAAGTTTCTAAATTAAGGGAAATAATGTTTGCATGACACTCTTTTACAGGGTGGCACAGTATGTGAAAGAACAGGTGTGAAAAATGAAGTGAATAAATTTGCTTTTGAAATACAAATGGGCATTTCACAGGCTTCTGTCAGGAGAACATCTTTTCTTAACTGTTCTAAGTATTTAATTTTGCTTTTTATCTGAGTGTTTTCCTTCTGAAATTAAATTACATAATATTTGACTAACACATCTTTGCATGCTTAGTTTTAAATTAAAATTCATAATTAAATGTAGTATGAAATTATAAGATTTGATTTAATGCTTTCTTCTGGTACCTGAGCTAATGTTCACTGCGTTAGAAGGCACAGTCGTCACTGAGAAGCTTTGTTCTTTTAACAAAAGGTACCAAAAATAAATTCAGTTAGGGTCATAGTGGTTTAGTTTAATACTGTTATGATAATAAGTCCTATAATTACTTTCAGATAGTTCTTCCTTCCCAGAGGACGAGGTTTTTACTTCTGATGCCTGCTTAAAGCATGAGAATGACAGTAAAATTAATGTCATAACCTTTACAGCCTATTTATCGCTTTCTGTGTAATATCCTAAAGGATTTTGTGTAACATCTAAGATAAATGTCTTAGTATGGACAAGCATCAAATTAGGTTAATTGGGTTCAACTGATATCCAGATTCAGTGTGTCTATCAGGACACCTGTTTCATATAAAAGACCTATGGGTATCTTTCTGTGAAAATTGCTGTTAAATTATTACATGTATATGCTCTGCTTCCTTTGGTTTATAGAGAGCAAGTTACAGTGTAGGATTTTTTCCAATTTATTGGTTATTTTTGCCTTTGAAAATTCATTTATCCTTTCATTCTGTGGTAACACAGGGACTAGTATAGACATGATAGAGCTTATTTTGTGGCATTAAGATAGATTTTACTTCCTAATTCTGTTCAACTCCTCTTCCCTTGAAATTCTTTTAATAGATTTCTTTTCATCTCTGAGTACTCAGCAGCAGATTTCTAGAGAAGTATTTTGAGTTCTGGAGTACTGTGACTTGGATGATTTTATTTAGTGTCCTATGGTAGGGTTACAAACCGAGCAAACAAATTTGAAGATTATATAGAATGTTAAAAATGTTGTCATTGGGGTAGGCTCTCAGGTGGGGAAGAATTTATGACAGTGCAAGAGAGAAATAATCATATAATCTCCAGTATTTTGGAGGAGCCAGTATTGGACTCAAACATAACAAGGGAAAACTGCAAGAACATTTGCTTCCTCAGTATTCAGTAAAAACAACAGGACATTCTGAATTATTAGTTGGTGACCAACTTAAAATTTGTTCTGGATGTAAGAGTGTAAAATAGGTACAAAATTTAGTTAATAATTTTAGTTCCAAGCTTGGGTCTTTTTTGAACATCAACATGTTTTTTATGGAAAGTAGTCATACCAAGCCAGATTTGTAGTGAAATTTAAAAAGAAAAAAAAGCTAAATATCCTGAGGGCAGGTATGGGTAGCTGTGTAGATGTTATAACCTTCAACTTCTATAATTTTAAATCAATCCACAGTACAGAACAGTACAGACTGCATTTTATGTTTAGGACATGCATCAGTTGTCTGTAGATATTAAGTAACTGTTAAACAAGGTAAAGCCTGTTGGAAAGGTGTCAGAAACTTCTAGAAAAAGGATCCAAAAGACGGTATCACTACTGATGTGTTTGAAAATAGTGTAAAATGCAAACAGAACAATTGCACAACATTATGTGGTTTGCTTTGTAAACTGTGTTTGTATTAAAAGAAAACATGCTTTAATACAGCCATATATATCAGGGTGGATAGAAAAAATTGAAGGGATGATGGTAAGTTCAGAGTGTTGGTCTGTTCAGTTTTTCCAGGAAGGAAGGTTGATTAAATATCTCCAAATATAAAGAGCGATGAAAGGTTCTTTAATATAACAAAAATAAAAAAAAACCTATTCGTGAATGGCTAGAAGATGAACAGTTAATTGGAGAAATTATATTCTTTTAAAATTATTATGATTATTGTTGTTGACAGTAGCTGATCAGTGTACTTGTCTGTCAAAGAAGCACTGGAGTTTCTAGATTAAGACCATTACCTTACTGCAGTTAGAATTGAATTCAAATCAGAAATGCCTCTACAAAATATTTGCATTTATATGGTCCAATTTTCTGTTCTAGTGTTAGGGTTTATGAATATGTCAGAAAATGTGTGGAGCTTCTATTTCCACATGGTATTCTAAGAATTGTTGATCTGTATCCTGAAGTTTGGTTTCCTTGTAATTCTAAGAGGAGTTAATAACCATAGGTGGGGAACCCTCTTACATAATTTAATGCTCCCATGCACAGGGAAGAACCATGAAAACCTAAAACGGGTGATTTAAGATTAGTAATTTTGAGAATCCTAATTTGAACATAATTTCTTACATTGTTTTTACAAGAATATGTGTTTCTTTAAGTACTTCAGTATGTTTTGAAGTGCTGGAAATACTGAAGTGGAAGAAAAACTTCTGACTTTGATTTTCTGAAAAGATGTTATTGATCACTACAGTCTTAAAGAAGGATGTCTTACAATGTGGGTGACACAGAAGTTGAAAACCCACACTGGTTTCTAGAATTGTTTTGCCATTCCAAAATTGCATCAATGTGGTCCGTTCCATTCTTGTATGTTAAAAGGAGTTGTCTAGCACCATTAAACTGCGTTTATGTGAGCTGACATGTTTGTGTGCTGGGTCTGACAGCTCAGGGGTTGTCTGCTTAAGTACCACGGACAGAGGCTCTTTGAGGCAGCCTAGGATCTTAGGATCTGCTCATACTTGTCAGCAAACCTCTGCTAGGAGGTGCTGGTTGATGTACCAGACCTGCTTATTATGTATGGCTTAGCAGAGAAGATACAGGTACCAAAGAGCCTCACCTGTTTGCTGTGTGAGACGTCTCCTCACAGCAGCCACACTATGTTCTTTTATGCTTTGGTGTTGAACTTCCTGAAAATGGAATTGGCTTTGTCTTTTGTTTTTACTTTACTGCTACCTACAGAGCCCTCTCCTTCACAGAACCTCAACATGGCTGTTTGAGAGTCAACTGCATGATAGTAAAGAAATATATTCAAGACTTATTTTGTTTGTTAATTGCATCAGGATTTGTCCTAACTATTTCTGTATTTAACCAAATGCAATCTTTGAGTCTTGAGTGCATATCTGGCATGTTCTTTATGTGAGATTCTCCTGGCTTTTAAATTGATAGGAAAGTAAGCAATCTCTGCATCTACACAGCTGGCTTTGTTTTTGAGAATGTTGTAGATGTACGCTGGTATGAAAGGCTGGATCTGGGTAAATCCCAAAGAAGTTGTAGTTCCATCTATGTCAACCAGTGGACATGTCTGTTACCTTCCTAAAGCCTCCAACTGCATCAGGAGAAGAAGAGCTTTATACCCTTTGTGACTTCTAACATGTTAGTGATGGTGAGTTGAACCAAACTATTATGCAGCCATTCCAAACGCTAGGCCATTTTATGCAAAAGAAAATCTAAGTGGATACTAACACAGTTCTATATTGTCATATTATACTATGTCTTTCTTAGCAGACTGTTGATTAACACTTAACCAAAGCTTGAACAACACACTTGACTGCACTGGAAAGAAATCACCAATTCTGAAGTTACTGGGTGGCCATTTGATGTAGTGCTGTTTTGTCAAATGTAGGGCATCAGATCTTGTTTTAAGTACAAATGTCAAATTTAGGAGAGTAGTGGCAGTGTAATGTTTGGTTCGCAAGAACAAGTTAGTATCTTAATTTTAGCATCCAGGGAAGATTCTGCTGGTCAGTCAGTTTTGTGGGATCCAAGCATAGTCACATAGAATCACAGAATGGTTTAGGTCGGAAGGGACCTTAAAGGCCATGTAGTTCCTACCCCTCTGCCATGGGCAGGGACACTTTCCACTAAACCAGGCTGCTCAAAGCTGCATCCTTAAACACTTCCAGGGATGGGGCATTCACAGCTTCTCTGGGAAACCTGTTCCAATTCCTTACCACCCTTATAGTAAAGAATTTCCTCCTAATATCTAATCTAAACCTGTACTCTTTCAGTTTAAAGCCATTACCCCATGTCTTATCTGTATGTGCCCTTGTAAAAAGTCCCTCTCTAGCTTCCCTGTAGGCTGCCTTTAGGTACTGGAAGGTGCTATAAGGTCTCTCTGGAGCCTTGTGCAGATTCCCAGCTCTCTCAAGCTGTCTTAATAGGAGAGGTGTTCCAGTCTTGTCATCAACTTAGTGATTCTCCTCTGGGAGCCTCTCCAACAGGTTCACCTGTTTAAAGGAAAATGATTGCTTAACCCTACACTGTCTGTGATTCTTCAGAATACATTGTCCCATTGGAATTCATGATGTTCCCTCTCTCCTGGCTTTAATGGGTTTTCAGTTACAAGAAGCCTAAGTTAGTGCATGTTGTTGAAACATGGAGACCACGTATAAGGGTCCAAAGAAACACTTGGTTTAAAACTCCAGTGGTGTTTTTGCATGAGGTGCAGACATACCGGGATCAATTCTGAAACAAAAGTCTGGAAACTGTTGCTGTTATCCTATTAATTTTTTTGTTTGTTTCTGAAAAAATATCAGAGCTTCTAAGTATCTGTATTTCTTTCCAGGAACATTGTCGTAACTATTAAAGAGCATAATGCAGAATCCGTTAACAATTTCTGCAGGTATAGTATGCTTTCTGTACTTCTTTTAGAAATTAGCTGCTTGTGATTCAAAATGTGGAAGAAATTTCATCCTTATTAATCACTGTATGACTCGTGTCTACTATTCTACTGTAGTATGGTTTAGGGGAAAAAAAGAGTGTTACACTGCAACATTTATCACTTTAAACAATTGCAGTAGCTAGAATAGTTTTCTTCTTCAGGGCACTACTAATTACTGTTACCACCCGTAGCTGAAACTTGAAAAGCATCTGCTTCTTGTTTGATTCAGCAGAATTAAGTGTTCAGGTTTTATTACAATTTTTTTAACTCTCATATATTTGGAAATCATTGCTATATTTGACCCCCATGTAATATGGGATCAACTCTATCTCCAAATTATGCTGCAAGACTAGCAGAAAAAAAAAACCAAACCAACATTAACTTGTATTTTTTTTTAATTTGAAATGCCTTTTCTCCAGCATTCTTATTCTTACTAACATTGCTTGTGTTTAACTCTTTGTTCCATGTTCTGTCTCTTCAAAAGTTGTCTTTTGTTTGATATAGTTTTCAGTAGTGTTAGTGTCTTGATTTTTTCCCTTATAAGTAAGGATATTTGTGCTGCAACTGTATATTCCCAAGTCTCTAAATGTGTAGCTGTAACTTCAGTTTCCTTTCCCGACTTGATCTGTGTCACAATGATGACGTTTAAATATGATTTTTAATGAGTGTCATTTTTAATGATATTTCTTGAATGTGAATGAATGTTTGATGGATATGACATCAGCTCTAATGGACCTTTCAGAACCATTCCATGTTGTCAGTTAAGTTTCCATTGTTACTACTTATGTTAATTAAGAAAAGCACTATATATTACTTAACTTGAAGCCTCGAGCTTTTACTGTCATGTAAGTTTATATTTTACCTGTTTTGTGAAGACTGAGTGTTTATGTGATGCTGTAATAATTCTGGACAAGTGGTTCCTGAAGCATGTCATGCAAATTGATCTTAGTTGATGAGTTCTGTGTCTAATGGGACGAACTATTCTTTCAAGGGAAATGTACTTAACTGTTGGATAAAGCTGTCTGCCCCTCAGTGTGCTCTACAACTGCATACTTATGCCTGAAGTACTTATTTCAAATACTTAAAAACCTTCATTTAATTTTTCCTTGAAAGTAACAGGAATTTTACCCCAGTTACAGTCTTATGTTAAAGCCATTTGTGAATAATAGAATGAGAATATAGACTGTGAAGCTGTTTGCAAACTTGAAACTGATTAACCATTTGCTTTGAGATTTTTTTAAAGGCTTGGGGGGGGGGGGGGGGGGGGGGGGGGCG
>JAWWEU010000081.1:14386457-14457601 GCA_035583155.1 Acropternis orthonyx
TATTTTTTTAACGGGTTCCCCCCCCCCCCCCCCCCCCCAAACCAAAATCCATTCTGATCAGTGTTGCGTTATCAACTTGCACCCATAGTGAATGGTAGACTTTGGAAGTGAGTGGTCATGTTAGAAGTCATAACTAGATCATGACCAGGAAGTACATCAGTGTGAAATGATAATATTCTAGGAATATACTAGTCTCAGTATATTTTTTTTACTCTTTTACTCTCATATTTTTTTGTCTATACATCAAGCACCACTTGTTTCTTAAGTGTGGCACTTTGAAAATACTGAGGCTATTAGCAATTTATAATGATTTATGTATGTCTCTAATGTTGGTACATTTCTTACAAATAAAAGGTTTGAAAATAAATTATATTTGTAGTAGAATCTATCCATCAGTTACATTCAGTATAGCATTTTTGTCAGTGTTTCTATACTTAGAAAGTGCTTGTTATTTTTCATTTAAGTACGGAAGTAATGATTAGTGCAGGTTCTTTGAGTGACAGCATAAACCCTTCACTACTGCCATTTGTCATGTAATAGCAGGAGTTCTGTAATTTGATCTGTACTCCTTCAAGACATCTGTATTTTTTTCAATCTAAAATATTTTATAAGAAAGGTAATTATCTTTTATATAACCAGCAATTGTAACTCCCTGCAGTAACTCCCTGCAGTAACAGATGCACTTTTCTGGATAATGATAAATATCTAACTTCTCAGATTTTATTTTTTTTTGGTAGGAATTATGAAATTATCATTGAAGCATCATATTCTGTCATTCACACTCACGTTAAATATTTACTGTTGAGCAATTGATGGCTTTTTTTACAATGCTCAATAATGACAGAAAATACCAGTGTGCCTCAGTGAACTGAAAAATCTTTGGCCTTGTCAGTTTTATAAAATGTATTTTTTAAATGACTGATATGAAATAATTGTCCATCTTCTACAAATGTTTTGCAAAATATAAGGCTATCATGGTTTACCTAGGAATTTATGTAATACTTTTTGTGTTCTTTAAATATACATTGGAAAAGAATATCAAGCTGAAGTAATAGTTTTGCTCATCGAGTATGTGTATTTCACTTTTTAAAAATTTCATAGGTTTGTTTTTTTAAAGTCAATGTATAGTTCAGTACAGTTTGTATCCTTGTTAGTGTATGGTCATTTGGTGCTGGGAGATCTCAAACTTCAATTAGCCATGTAAATGTGTTTCTTAGCATCAGCTCTCACATTGCTGGAACCCCTGCTGCCTTTATACCATTAACATAAATGCAGGTGCAAATAGCATTTATGTAGTTTGATAGAAAGCAGTTGGAGACGTTTCACTGTGGGACACAACACTTTCAGATTGTGTACATCTGTTCAAATAATGTATCCAAGCCAGTGACATGAGTGCAAGGATAAAAACATCTGCCCCTGAGACCATTTGCCATACAGCAGATGCTTACATCTTTATTTAAGCAGATGGTTTGTGTGATGAGCTGAGCAGTGATGAAAGCGAGAAAGTTTGACAAAAATTCCAGGGTATTCCCTCAGATGGGAAAATACTTTGGTAACAGTGCTTTGCTTTCCCATGGCTACTGAAAGAAGAACATCTACTATAAATGCTGGCTCTTCCAGTAACATGGACATACCACTTAGGACATTGACTAGATTAACATAAAATCAGTGCAGGGTTTTTTTTAGTCTCATGCACAACAATTGTACTGCAGTTATAGAAGATACTAAATAGTTTAATAGATGTATTTACTTTTGAACAGAAAAGCTCAACTGCTTTGTTTCAAGATGTTCTCAAGTTATACAAAACATTGAACTGACTGAAAAGTTTGCAGAGGTGGAATGTTTTGAAGTCCTGACATACCACACAGTTGTTGGGAGGTTGTGTGCGGTGTTGTACAAGATCCCATGACTTTGGGGATTTTTCAGGACAAGCCACGTTCAAAGTTACAGAACTGTTAGAAGAATAGTTTATCCGGTGTGCTGTTTGAAATGGCTGTGGGGCAGTGGGTGTCAGTGCCAGCCCCGGGCTGAGCGGCCGCTGCGGGCCCGACTCCCCCTGCCGGGCTCGCACCGAGGGGCTCCTTTGTCTGCCAGCGCCCGCCTCGGACACGTGCGGCTCGTTAGCGGTGGGCTGATACCTCGGCACACGGCGAGCCGGGGATATCGTCTTTGGCCTACATTCCTGTTGACTGCGCTCTGTTCCCATGCCTATTGCGCCGGCACCGTTGCCAGTGTTTGCTGATAGAGTATCACCTCTCAGCAGTGTATTCCATAGTTCCTTTACAGCACATCTAGCACTTTGTTTAGAGAGCCAGCGCTGCCTTTAAACAGCGCACTGACTAGCAAGCTTAGCAATGCCAATAAGCGTTGCAAATAATTGTAATTATGCACAGAGGGAGGAAAACCAGTCAGATACTGTAATTTGAATTGTTTTCTGCTACATCCTACTGCCAGTAAGGCCTAGCTATGTTTGGGTTCAGCAGCAAGGGATAATTTTATATGTTCTGAAAAGTAACGTCTGCCTAGCCAGGACGATAGTATTTCAGAAGATGTTTTAGTTTTCCTATGCTGTACAGGTCCGTGTCTGTATTTGAAAAAATAGACATGCCTATTTGAAGTACTGTAGAGATTCTCTATTCTTTGTTTTTGTTTTAACCTTTAGTGGAATTAACTACAGGTGGCAATGTTTTGCATATCTCAGCCAGAGCTGGAGAGTCTTTTTCTGAAGAAATCTGGGTCATGAAGAAAGAAAAGGGGGCATAGCTAGACCAAACAAAAACCTTGGATAGAGATTCCTCATTCAAAATTTAGACCACTTAGGTAATTTTCAAAAGAAATGAGCTATTTACAAAATCCCTCAGAAAATACTCTCCAACTATCCTTGAAGTCTAACAATTGTTCTGGCCCTTTCATTGGGGAATGATGAACTTTGTGTATCGTTCATAACAGAAGACTCAAAATAGGCGGAGCCAAGACGGGCAGTCTTCTGATCCTCTGCTCATCTTGAATGAGGGAGCACTTTCTGAAGTTTCTACTACAGGCTTTTAATGCCTCAAGTAAAATATATTTGCTCTATTGAGCCAAAGTGGCAAATTAATTGTTTTATCTTGTACACAGTCTTTCTTTAAAAAGAAGTGCTCTGATTTTCACAACAAAAAAAAAAAAGGTGGTGCTCTATAGGAAGAATAACACTTCTGTTCTTCTATTGTGCTCTCTATTTGCATATCAGTATTTGGAAAAAAAAAAGGAAACAAAAAAACCCCCACAAACATTTGGGGAGTAAGAGGCATAATTCCCTTACTGCAGTCAGACATACCTGTTTTCTGTCCCGAGGAGGGTGAGGTGTAGATATGTTCTCTTCTTTGAAAGGAGAGCAAAAATCAAGTCAGAAAATATTTTATGACTTATTCATAAAATGTTTCTACTTGACCTTTTTGTGCTGCATAGTTTCTGAAGCATTCTGCCTTGATTTTTGTAGAAGACTTGGTCATTATTGTTTCCTCTACTTAAGAAAAAATAAGTCTATTAATTACCACTTACTTTAGGCATATTGAGATACTGTCCAGGTTGATTTGATCTTGATAGACCCTTTAGAAATGACTTTACATTGAAATTGACTTTACAGTGAATTAATTACTGTTTAGGTCCATATCTTTCCTGAAGCTCACTAAAAGAAATTTCAACTGGCAACTCTCCCAGGAAATAATTTTTAAAAATCCAGGTACAGGTGTTTATCCCCACCTTTTATCCCCACCTCCTAAAGTACCTAATTTATATTTGCCATGCTATTGGAGGGTTACGAATTACGAGTTTATGACCAGTGCTTCCATCACCTACTTTCAGCTATTTTCTGAACAATTAGTTCCCCCAAGTGGCTGCATCACTGCAGCATTGCTTTGCAAGTTTTCAGGGATGGTGCCCTCTATGGAACAGAATGACTGGGCAAAACCAAAAAAGATAACCACCGGGTTTGCAGTGATACCACAGTAATTTCCATTCTACTCAATTGTGTCCTGTCAGAGCAGCATGGTTTCTAGATAATGCCCACTTGAAAGCTGTCATGATTGGTTGCTGAAACTAGCAGAGGCATATAAAAGCTGAAACACAGTCTTTGATGATGTATCTAACAGTGTCTCTCAGACAGAAGTTCCATGCTTAAATAGAAATTAAATTTAGTAGTGATTTGTGTGGTTGCAGAGGCCAGGCACCATCTTGAGTCCATAGATAGATCTGCATAAATCTCACTCCTGAGTTCTCTTACTGCCACAGTGAGAAAAGTCTGTGTGTGATTTCAGCTGTAAAGGTGGGAAAAGTTATTAGTAATTACAGATGCTTTATGTCTAGCTCTCTTTATGTCAGTTTTCATTTCTTGATATGAAAATATTTTGATCTGCTTAAGACCTATTAATTTTGTTGACCTAAATAAGAAATGAGTAGCTTATAACTTGAAAGACTGTGCCTTCAAAAAAAAAAGGAAAGCTTTTAAAATTCACAAACACTGCGTGAGAGGTGTTAAGAGAGCATGTAGATCTGCTAATAACTGAATTTTAAATGCACTACAAAAGTGTCTAAAAATCTCTTATGTATATGTGTTCTGACTCTTAGGAACAACTTTAAAGACTTTTTTCCTTTATACAGTAGCACAAAAAAAGGCTTTTTTAAATAGGAGGTTGTGTTAAGCCTTGCATTGCCCACATTTTCTGTAAGATGTTGCTTTTGAATATTGATTTACCGGTGTGGCTCGTACATCTGATATTACAACTCAAAAAGGTTACCTCAAAGCTATTGGCCACTTGTTATTCCCTGTAGAAATAGTATTTCATATGTCTTTTAAAAGTTACTTGTGTTGAGACAATACAGAAATCTATGAAATCTAAATCTATGAGAGATCAAAAATTACCTCTTAGTGTATTATTGTTGCTAATGCTGGTAATATAGTGACTAAATGAATTGTTATCTTGATGTGTTAACTGTTGTTTAACAAGTCTGCTTTTGTATGGGTATTGGTTTATGTTACACTTTTCTCGGAGGGCAGAGATGCTGAAGCCAAGGTGCTGGCGAGATTGATTGGCAGATCATCATAAAAAATTTCTTCCTTGTATGTAGTTTGAATCTACCTTCTTTTAGTTTAAAGCCACTATGCTTTGTTCTGTTTCTACAGACACTGTAAAAAAGTCTGTTGCCATCTTTCTTTTAAGCCCCCTTCAAGTACTGAAAAGCCACAAAAAGGTTTTCTTGGAGTCTTCTTCAGGCTAAACAACCCCATTTCTCTCTCAGCCTTTCCTCCTAGAAGAGGTGTTCCATCCTTATGATCATTTTTGTGGCCCTAGTCTGGGCCTGTGCCAACAGGTCAACATCTTTCATGTACTGAGGACCCCAGAGCTGGACACAGTACTACAGCTGGGGACTCATGAAAGTGGTGTAAAGGGGGAATATCACCTCCCTTGACCCTGCTGCCCACGCTGCTTTTGATGTGGCCAGGATTGGCTTTCTGGGCCGCAGGTGCACGTTGCCAGCTCATACTCAGTTTTTCATCCTCCAGTCCCCCTAAGTCCTTCTCAGGAGAGCTGCTCTAAATCACTTTATCCCCCAGCCCGTATTGATACCAGGGATTGTCCTGACCCATGTGCAGGAACTCACGAGGTTCCCATAGGCCCACTTCCTGATCTTGTTCAGATCCCGCATCCTGTGTCCTTCAGGCACGTCAGCTGCACCACTCAGCTTCATTTCACCTGCAAACTTGCCGCACGTGCACTCAATGCCATTGTCTGTGTCGTTGATGAAGGCATTAAACAGCACTGGTCCCAGTACAGACCCCTGAGAGACACCACTTGTCACTGATCTCCATACAGATACTGAGCTGTTCACCACTACTTGCCAGCTGCACCCATCCAGCCAGTTCCTTATCCATCCAATAGTTCATCTATCAAATCTGTACCTCTCTGATTTAGAGAAAAGGATGTTGAGGAGGACGATGTCAAAGACTTCAAAGAATTCTAGGTAGATGACAGCACAGTAATAAAGCAACTCCTATGTTATATACCTTCAAACAACAGAGGAAAGCAATTCTGGAAGTTGAGAAAGTGATGTAACTTTTTTTTTTAGTAGTTAACGTTAAATTTGTACAAACTTTGGCATGTATCAATATATGGTCAATAGTGAACTAAGGATGTCTCAGGCAAGAACAGAAGATTGAATTAGACAGGAAACTGAAGGACTTGCCTAAATGATCCTTGTGGGTCCCTTCTAACTCAGCATATTCTGTGATTCTGTGAAATATTAACTATGTACCCATGGTCTTGGATTTCTGTATGACTTACCTCTGTAAGGTGATAGTTTATGTCAAAAATAGTTTTAGCTTATTCCTACACTGAAAAATGTCACTCAGAAGTTTTAATGTTGAACATCTGTTTCAATGGAGTCCAGTTAATATATTAAAAAAACATTTTTATTGTGTACCTTTGTCATTGTAATGTGTTCTTCTGTTAAGAAGTCTTTTGGAGGCCATTTAAGGACTCCAGGAAGCATCCCATGGCTCACAGAATTTCTTGAAATGCACTATAATCCTAATCCCTTAAGATAATAAACTTGCACAGACTGTAAAGAAGACCTTTCTAAATGATAAAATGCTTCATGCACAACTAGAAAATCACATTTATGCTCAAATCAGAATTAATTATCTGTAGCTTCAAAGAGGTCTAATATTCCCTCCTAGAATTTTGACACTGATCTTGTTCCTCCTCTAGGATACCAGAATAAATTTTCCAAGTGTATTTGCACATTCTCTATCTTAGTGTTTGTGTGAATAATATACTGTGACTTTCCAACCTCACATTAAAATACTTTGTTATATTGTTTGTTTTTCTGAACTAGTTTAAATTGCACAAAAGCACTCTTATGTAAACATAATTATATTACTCTTTAAAAGATCAAGTACTAAAAGAGTAAGAAATGTGAGATTCCCTCTTTGGATTAAATGCTTCTCCTTTCCAGATCACATGTAATAGTAATATTGGTTTCCTATCTTAAGTCTGTGTTTAATTCCCATATCCCACTCTGACTCTTTGGCCTAGATATTTTTCAAGTCTCCTTTCTAGTCCTCTTGTCCTTTTTCTGCTTGCCCTGTACATATCCGTGTTTCCCTTCCACACTGTCAGCTCTGCAGTTCAGAGATAAGGCGAGGCCATTTCCTTGTTCCAGCTTGGGTGTTTGGACCTAAAGCTATAGCTCAGGGAAAATCCAGCCCAGCCTGAAGCAGGAGCACGTTCAATAGAATGTAATAATTGAAAAAAATTAGCTGCTTAAAGTATCTATTGAACGCATGCCCAGAGCTTACAACTTTGCCAAATTTGGGCAGCTTTTCACAGACCAAAGAGACATTGCTGTGTCACATATCAAGGTCTTCATCTAATACACAGATGTGTTACTAGATTCTTCTTTTTTATTTATATTTTGTTTAATGCAGACAGACTCATGAATGGCTGGCATTTTCAGTTGAAATTAATTTTAGAAAATTATCTGAAGCAAATACCCAGAACAGAACATTCCACTCAAGTAGTTATTATTAGAAAAGGTAGACACACTGCAAATTAATTGCTCTAACGTATGGAGTTTGGCATTCGTAGTTTGTAGGCTTTATTACCAACCTTGTTTTGTATAGGCAAAACTAGTTTTGAACATGGAAGGCCAAATTCTTTTTTCTAGAACATTTGCAGTTCCATTGATTTACATGGAATCATGGAAAGTGTAAATTAGAATAGAATTTAGACCCTGTATTTCAAAGCCTCACTAAAGCTACTGAACTTCATTTTTCTGAGCTTTTTGTTTTGCTACCGTTGACTGTCTGCCACGACACTGAAGCTAAACCATCCCATCTGTTTGCCACATTAACCAGCTTTACTCAGTTATTAAGCTATCACCTTGCATTTGGCATGTAATATATTGGATTTAAAAATGTATTCTGAGGAGAGAAAAATGGCAAAGAGCAAGAAGCACTAGCTTTCTTAATGCAATAGCTGGAAGTTAATGTTTCGTATTGTCATTTTATGTTGTCTTTTTCTCAGTTTTGTTGGGGTTTGGGGGTTATTTGGTTTTTTTTTTGACCTGGGATCTATTTATAACTGACTGAAGCACTTTTGCAGGTGGTGGTTTTTTGCATGCTAATCCTGCAGAGAAACACTGTGTCCAACAAAGTATGCTGGGTCAGCAAAAGCAAGAAACTTGTGCTGGAAAGACAGTATCCACAGGTATTTAGTGTGTATGGAGATTTGGCAAAATGAATGATTAACTGTCATTGGCAGAAAAAAGATCTAATGTTGTCTGTTAGATTCTAGTTGTGCATTTTTTTCTTTCCCATAGAACAGATTCTTCCTTTCAAGGTCAGTAAAAGACTCAGCAATGTCAATGTGCATTTAATAAAATATTTCATTAATCTTCTTCATCTATATTCTGTCTTTTCCTTTAAAACAAGGTGATCTGTTTTTTTTGTTATCTTCCTCCCATTTGTCCATTCACACACAAATTAAATGCATACCTGCACAACTGAGCTGGACCTACAAGGCTTATTGAAAAAAACTTACACGGTGGTTTCTGACATTTTGGTGGTTATGTTCAAAATAGACCAGATCAGTGGCGAAAATGACATTTCTTCTGATTCTTTCTACGGTGCCTGACTTCAGGAATGTTACATGCTTTACACAGAAAACAAACTGAAGGAAGTACAAAAGTAAGGCAGATCAGACTGGAGCAGACTAGACTTGGATGACTTAGGAAGGAAGGGGAACCTTCAAGAAGCAGCAGCCCCATAGACTACTCCCTTTCCTCTGGAAGACTCTTCCCAGCATGGCTGTATCAGAGCATTTGATGCATCATTGATTTTTGTATTGGTGTGTCACTGCCCACTCCTATACAATTTTAAGGTTATTTAGAAGGGATGAAAGCTTATGACATGCTGCAAGTTTCTGTGTGCTTTGACACTTGCAGGACCTATCTTGGTAACCATTAGTCTCTTAACAGAGAATTTTAAAGTAAATGGGTTGAATTGCATTTGTTTTAGCCTTGTGCTTAATTATTTGAAAATGTGCACCTCTTGCCCCAAGTCACACCCATCTAAAAGACTGAGGACACTACGGTTGAAAATAAGCTTCATGTCCTTCAGATATTAAATCTAATGTTTTCATTTTAGAGAAAGTATAAAAATTGTTGCCTTTCAGTGAACAACCTGTAGACAGACTTGTATAAAGAAAGTTGTCTAAAACCAAGGGCCATTCTCACAAATGCCATTGCAAAGCCATAGCGGAAATTTCCCCTTCTTAGGTGCAAGTCTTCATGGGATTGCCTGGGCACAAAGGCCTTTCCTCAGGCCACAGCTGACAAGTCAAAATGAGTCCTTTGAATCAGAGACAGAAATACTTTGGGAGAAGTGGAATGTCCCTGAAAGATGCATGTGAAGTTTCCAAGCAGCCTTTCCCGGTAGCCAGACAGCCAGAGCATATCCAAATCCTTCAGTGCAGCAAAGACATGAATTACTATAGCACTGTCTGTGTGTAAAGGAAATTGTTGAAACTTTGCACCAACTATAAATGGAAAACAGAATTTTGGTCACTGATGATACTTGCACACTCTGGGAGGGGTCAGTAGAACCTCCAGTCTGTGAAGCAAGTGGCTACCTTTTCACGCTCCAAGATGCTAAATAAACAGTCTTCCACCAGTTCTTCCAATTAGCTTTCGCAGTCTGCAAGCAAAATCTTAACAGAGTCTGAAGGATATCAGACAGCTAGTCTGCATCTAGCCCTTTTCTATATTTAGGCACTGGGTAAGCACCTTAACTACTGTAGCTGTGTTGGATGAGAGGGAAATGTGGAGTTGAGTATCCTTTGCTTACTAGAAGCACTGCAATGAATGTTCTGCACTAAACCGCCTAGTGTAAACTTGGGGGGAAAAAAGAAAAGAAGTTATATTGAAGGCTGATGCCAAACATAGCTTGCCTGGAGGACATATTTGTGATAAGATTACAGTAGTTGGAAAGAGAGTGTATAAAACCCCCTTCTCAAACAGTTATATCAATGCTTAGTATTGTGTTAACTGCATCAGAAGGATATTGATCTAAACAGACCTTGTTTCAAAGAGCATTTTGTGGTTGAGATTCCTGAAGGTCTTGGCTTCTAGAGTGTTACTTTCTTGTGGAATGCTGAGAAAATACATGGAGATACTTTCTTTATAGAAAAGTGATTTTACTGCTTAATTTGGCAATAGGCGAGTCAATGCATTTAAGATACATATGGTTCTTTTTAAAGTTAGTGCCATGCATTATTTCTACAAACATTTCCTCCTAACCTCACATTAACCTTTCTTTTCTGGTGCTTTGACTGCCTTTTCTGCACCTTTGTAGAAGTGACATTTCTACAGCAAAACTTCCACCTTTTTCTGTTACCTTTGGTTGGAGAGCAGATGCCTTGTAACTTCAAGTAGCACAGGTGTGCTGGCTTTCCTAAAAATTTTGTATAAATCAATGCATGAAATTTTGAAATACAAGAAGAGAGGAACAAGCTAAACATGAGAGAGAATGGAATCAGCTTCATGTTAAACATAGTGGCAAACTGAATAGCTGCTGATTTGGAGAAAGTCTTTATTCTCACTGTATGGCAAGCATAATCTAAAAAAATAAGAGCTGGCTATGTCCCGTAAAAGGAAAGTACATTTATTATGTCATCTGCTGTATTTAAGCTATACTATTTGACCTGTAACTAGCACTGAAGTTTAGGGCTAGTTTGGTTAGTGATTACAATACTTTACATCATTTTATTGTTCTTCTCAGAAGTTCTTAGAAGTGTTTACTCTAAGCAGCAACAAGAACCTACCCTGCAGGAACCAAATCATTATCTGAGTATTAATAGCAATCGTAGCAGCTGAAAATGTAAAGGTTCCTATATATTTAGTGACTGTAGATTGTTTTTTTCTTTTTTTAAATTGAGAATAAAAAGGGCTGTAGTGAAACAATTTTAAACATGCCATGTTTCTGCTTCTTCCAGGTTTCCCAAACTGTGTAGGCCTGGACTTATACCTGTGCAGAGGGATCTCTATATTTGTGTAGGATTTCCCTATGTACAGTAATCCAGTCTGCGCAGGATGTCTAGAAATTCAGGATATCTTTACAGACACTGAACAGAACGTTAAGGTGGTCCCCAGTAGTTTCACTTAATTGGAGCATAAAGAGCGTACATAATGAACTTGGGTTTTGATGCTGCAGATGGTAATAAAAGGATCAAAGGCTTATGCCCTTCACAGTTATTGCTCTGTGAATCTGCTGTGGATCAAAGAGTTTTGATAAGCATCAGACCTACTGTGTATGAACTGTACAGTTTATATGTGATTTTTCAGTGAATCCAGCATGTCCTGAAGGCTGTGGATTTACTGCACATGTGCACACCATGAATATGTATGTATATCTGTCCAGGAGTTCTGGTCACGGAACAGGATAGGTCTGCAACTTACAGTGTCGGTTGCGAAGTGTGTGATGTCTGAGAAAAGCATACAGGATTAAGATAAACTTACTGGACTTTCCAGTGTCTTTTATTAATTCACGCTCACCTTTTTAAGTCCAGAACCATATAAAAATGCATTTGTAATACAAGTCTTTAAAATGGCAAGGAATGCAAACTTTTCTGTGGAATTACCTTACTGTGATATTTCAAGGTTCCAGCATTTACTTTTATGTATTCTATTCAAATGTGATTCCTCCCTCAAAATGATGTTTGCTTTTATTTTTGCCTTCCCAAGTTGCCTTATTGCCTAGGGGCTTTGTAGCTGAATTTTTGATGGTTGAGATTGTTGGGATCTTTCAAGAAAATGTTTGAATAACTTACTACAGTAGTTCTATTGTGCATTAATGGCACATAAGCAGTAAGTCTGATTGGGTATTTAGCAATAGTACATCTTCCAAGTCCTCTTTGATTTTATTATACATTATTTGCATGTTTTACATATAGCAGTAATTTTTTTAAGACTTCATCAGGCAAACTTTGGTCTGTATCTGATAAAACCCACAAATTCTAAATGTTCCAGAAACTTTGAAAGAAAGCATGATTCTGTTGCAGAGATGGTCAGAACAGGTTCTCAGAAAAGTTCTATGTGCTGTCCCTGTTCTTCCAACTGAATATTGCCAGCATGCTAGTGCAGCTTTTCCGGGGCTGAAGAGACTTACGGGTGTCTTTGTTCTGAAATGCCATGTAGTTTCTAACCTAGACTGAAACATCCATTTAAGACTTGATTAAGAGGCAGGTTTTTTTGCGTATCTGTATTCAAGAACATTGCTTCAGGCAATGCTTTTGTTTTGTCCATGAAACGTCTTCAATTCTAAATTTAATTTGGTGGCCATTTAAATGCCAAAATATTTTTAATAAGTGTGTGTGTGTGTGTAATAGTATCCTTTGCAAGCAGTTTTAGTTTTGAGACATAATTTTTTAGAAAAGAAATACTGTATTTCATATTACATCTTTGTTATGTTATTCTTACAGATAAACACAAATCCCCTTCGGATATAATACAAAGTTTTCAGAAGAAAGGTCAGTTTAGGACCATTGCTCCAAAAATGGTACCAAAAATTTTAACATCTGGAGTGGTTTCCTGTGTTCAATCATCTTTGCCTGAGCCAAATACACCGATTTCAGCTGCAGGTTCTAAGCCACTGGTGGTACCAGCTCAGAACTACACTGTTATGCAGGTGGCTGGTCAGGAGGGGACGTTTTCCCTGCTGGCCGTGCCGTATGTTGCCCCTGCCCTAACGCAGCAAGCCCAGCAGTCAAATGTGGCCCCCTCTGAAAACCTAAAGCTGCCTATCCCTAGGTACCAGTCTGCAAGGAATAATTTGCTGAGTGACAAAAAACAGGCAAAAATCTCTGTTTTGGGTGCACATAACAAGATTCCTACCAAAGCATTGGTCTCATCACAGACTTCCCCCGTGACTACTTTAACTGAAGGCTGTCCTGAAACTCATTCTAGTTCAGATTCAACTGAGCAAGCAAGGCAAACAGACTGTGACTCATCTGAAATTGCAGTTGCCACACTAGTAAATAAAAGCAGGTGTGTGGAATCTGGATCTCCTGCAATGAACAAAACTGAAATTGCTAACAGTAATATTTCTGGACCATCTGTAATTAAAGACTCTTTATCCAAGCCAGCAAGTACAATTAATCCCACAAAACAAAGTCTACGCTCTGTGAAGACAGCATCAGACACCACAAGAAGGTCAGTCATGACATCTGAGAAACCAAAGGAAAAACCCACAAATTCTGCAAATCCTGTTGCTGTCTTGTCACCAGCAGTTTTTGGCAGTACAATACAGATGACTCCATCAGCACCAAAAGGAAAACTTCCTATTTTGCCGTATTCAGGGATGAAAAATTCAGCATTCTGTAACTCTAAGCAGAATACTAACGTTATGGATATATCTGAATGTGAAAAGATACCAGCTTTGGCAAAAACCAAAGCACTTGATGACCAATTAGCTGTATCATTTACACAAGTCCCCAAACAAACTATTCGAGAAAACACCTTCTCTCCATCCAGTAAAGTGGATGTCGACAGTCTTAAAAAATTGAACAGTGCATCCTCTAAAAAAAGAGGCAGGAAAAGAAGAGCTACGGATGATTTATTGGCTTTTCAGACCAAGCGAAGGAAATGCATCATTAATAAGTTTAGAGAAGGAAGAGAGAGGGTGAAAGTTGATATTCAGACACCTGAAGACAAAAGAGCAGAAGCAGTGAAAAAATACCGTAGTATTAGACCAAAACCAGTGGTAGTTGTGCAGGCCTTTGCACCACTGACTTCTGCAGCAATGGTAGAGACACCATCTCGTGACCATTCAGAGCAAGGTGTTCTTTCAAATGGCTCACTTGCCAATAAATATTTGAGTTACAAGCATAGTGATGCTACATCAGCTGAATCAAGTGATTTAAGTAGAAATGCATGTTCATCCACACCTAAGCCGTTGCACCGATGTCCTGTTTGTAACCATACCTTCCAGTTTAAGCACCACCTCCAGGACCACATGAACTCGCACTCAAACAAACGGCCGTACAGCTGTCGCATTTGCCGGAAAGCATATATTCATTCTGGGAGGCTGAGCACACATATGAAGCTTCATCACAATGAAGGCAAACCCAAAAAGCTGGTGTGCTGTGAATTCTGTGCTAAAGTTTTTGGCCATGCAAAAGTGTATTTTGGCCACCTCAGAGAAGTCCACAGGGTTGTTATCAGCACGGAGCCCTCTCCTAGTGAGCCACAGATGCAAGATGCTTTAGAGAAGAGAGACATGAATATTGAAGAGTCAGAAGAAGCTACAGAGAGGTGAGCATTTTAACTAATTAAGTGTAATGAAAATGGGATTTCAGGTTGTCAGTGGAAATTCATAAACATCACCATGATGAAAATTGTTGCTTTCCCCGCCCCCCCAAGTGAGAGTCCTAATGGTTTAAATGTTTTGGCTAAATTTAGTCAATCCATTTGACCATCCAGTATATTTTAGCTGATTTATTGACTATAAATCATTACTGACACTTGAATATCCAAAGTAATTTTGCATGTATTCTAGTAACGCCCAATATACTGTCACTGGAGCCATTTGGATCAATTGATTTCTCATGGTTAATACTCTGTTAATCTGCACTGTCTTCTGTCCTACCCATTTGGGGGTTTTCCCTAAAAGATAAGTGAACCAACTGCAGTAAGTGAGAAGCGATTCATATTTCAGTATTAGCTTGTAGTTTGTTTTCTCTGTTAAATACCGTTATCCCATTGCCTCTCTGGAGTGCTGTAAGCTAATCCATCTCATGTGTTGTTTACTGCTGCTTCTGTGATTGCTCAGCCAAGTAGAAAAGTTAACATTTACTACATTAGGATGGATAGAACTATCTTTTACCTCTCCATTATGATTTTGAGGTGAAATTTCTTGACACAGCATAAACGCTGGCTTTTTTGTCACTTCCACTGTACATTTACTTTCATTGAAGAACATTCAGGGCTTTAATGTGACTCCTCACTGCAACACTACAATTATAATTTACTCATTTTACTTTTCATAGCTCCACTCTCTGGGGCGTAAGTTAGAAATTTTTAAGATCTTGAGTCTAAGAAACACCTGGACTTTTCTGTCAGTCTTACTAGTCATCATACAGTGAATCTCGTTCAGTTTATCATTCAGTTTTGCTGGGTAATCTGTCTAATGTGTATAAATACACAGTATTATGAGGTCCTTTTTGTAGATGTTCTGAGAAGATTTCTGAGGAGAGTGTGTTTTGACTGGCTTAACTTGCCATGGACTGACTGTATCCTTTATATAGCAGAGCTGTCCTAAATCAGAAAGAGGGATGTCTAATTGTGAATTAGGTATTTAAACTTTTCTAAACCATGTTACAGACTTTTAGGAAAAAAAAAAGCAAGAAACTTTGAAGTTTCATTGTTTTCATCTTGGAAAGGGAGGTGTGACATGTGGTTTTGCCTTAAACTGATCTTAGATCATTCACTGTAAACAAGTAAGTTTCTCTTAGTAGTACACTACAGATAATAGTAATTTCCACTTTTCTAGCACAGCACTAGAAGTATTTGGATTCATCTCACTGAATCAGGAACTTTTTTAAAAGTTGTCAACTTTTTATTAAAAGGCTAGTGTTGTCAAAATTACCTTTCTACCAAGGCAAATTTTGGAGGCAATTCTTAAGCTCAGAAGTCCGAAACATTTGGTTTCAGTTGCTTCCTAAACAGCTTTGCTATTATTTTCTCTTTTTTTTCTTTTTTTTCCCCCTCACTCTCCTAAATTAATTAGATTCTGTAAAAACAATGCTTGATTTTCATTAAAAGTGTTTCATGACTGTCACCTCTTCTTGGAACTTATGACAGAAATTGCTATCATTCTTCTGTGCCTGGCTAATACTGTAATAGTTTGTATTTCCTTTTTTTTTTCCACAGGGGAAATAAGTGTAATTTTGAGGACCTATTCCATAACCCGGGAGGAGTGAAATTACAGGTCAGGTGTGGTCGATGCCAGTTTATTGCACAGTCTTTTGGTGAAATGAAGTTCCACTTACTGTGTTCTCATGGAGAAGAGATTCAGGGAAGAGTAAAGGAAGGGGTTTTGCAAGGAAATAGAGAAGCGAAGGGAGAACTGATCAAACATACAACCCACTTCCAGAAACAGCGCAATGAGAGACGACATTTAGCAAAACACAGTGCCCATGAGGAGGAGATTCATACTTTTCCAAAACTGAAAAGACAGATAGAATTCCACCATCAAAATAATGTCGATATTTTATCTGAAAGGGAACTGACTCAGTCAAGAAGTGGTGAAACCACCAAGGAGATGCAAAGTGTGGGATTTGATACCCCAAACAAAAAAATAGAATTTTGGTCTAAAGCAGGCTATAACTGCATTTTATGCAAGCAGTTATTTGGAAGAAAAGAAGATCTTTTCAATCATTGGCAGAGTCATCATAATTGTGAAGACCCTTCCACTTTATGGACAATTTTTAGTTTGGTATCAAAACAAGGGATTATTGAATTTTCTAATAATGGTAAATATTGAAGCTCAGTTCTGCAATGCTATGAAAAACATTAACTACCTTGCCAAATTGTTTATGGTTTTTTGCTGTCTTGGTAAACTAACTCAACAACTAACTTCAAAGTTTTGTTGGCTAGGTTTGTTGGCATTTCTTTTAAGTTATGCTAACCTTTATTTTGGTGAATGGAAAATAAATTATTCAGTGTCATTCCAGGTGTATACATGGAAGCTGATTGTGAAACAATGTACTTAAAATTCGTGCCTAAGGAACTTTATAGCAGCAAATACTCAATACTAATGTCTAACATCTAGGAAAAAGATTTTCAAGTTAAATTATACTGTACACACAGAAATAAATCCATTTATATGAAGTAATCTCAATCTTGGATGAAATAACAAACCCCAATGGAAGTGTAATTTCAGTCCCAACTGTGCTTTCAAATTCTGTGGTAAATACATATTTCCATGTAGTTCTGTTGATCATTTGAACGTGCATACACGCAGCTGACATTCAGAACCTTTATAATCTATAATTTCAGAACTTTTAATTCTTGATTCCAGTGTGTTCAACCATGTTCATTGCTTGCAGGCCTTTTTGGTGTTAAATTCTGTCCTGGTAATAGCAAAGATTTTGTATTTTGTATGTCAAAACTCTACATGCATTTATTTGCCTGTAGCTTTTCATGTTGAACATGAATTGTTTGCCAGCCACGAAGATGAAGCCCTCAAAACTTGACTGCTTTATGAAAAAGAACAAGGTCGTTGTAAAAACAGTGATCTGAGATGGATACTTGTGGGAAGTCTGACATTCTGCCTTAGACTGTGTGTCTCACAGTGAACTTTCAACGTATTCCTTTCACCTCCAGTCACAGCAGCACCACTGCCAACTCCATTAGCACTCTGCCTTTAGCACTCGTGCTGTATCACTTCAGTACCTCTGCAGCTGACCCAGTCTGTGGCTCTAAAGGGAAATTGTTCCTTCGCTTCTAAGTCTGTGGCAGAGGGTAGTGAGTTGTTTTTTCTTGTGTTGTCAGATTTGCTGTACTAGAGGAACTGCGTGTGGCTCCTTAATCTCCTGGTGTCAGGAGCTGGTAACCATTCCCATAGCAGGGAGCAGAGCTGTAGCAGCCTGTGGTGCAGGAGTAGTGCATCCTGTGATCCCTGACTGCAGGGCAGGCATGGCCAGTGACCATTGCAGCACATCTCCAAGGGGGCAGTCCAGTCAGGCTGTAAGGGGATGGAGTTTTGTTGAAAAGGTCATTGAAATTACTGAATTGAGTTTGAAATTGGTGTTAAAACCGTTGTTACTCAAAGTCTTATTATGTACCTCTGAATTATTTTGGGAGCAATAATGGAGGCAGACTAAGAAATCACTACGTCAGTGTTCAAGAGAAATCAGAGCACATCAGAGGGCGAGCTGAAAAATACATCAGTACTTCCCCTGCAGTACCACTCTCTTCATTTCTGTGCCAACTGTAATTGAGGGTTTGCAATAATGAAAAAGTCATTCCTAAAATTTCCTGAGTCACCCTTCTCTGTTTTGCAAAAGTTATGGTGTTGAGAACATGAGAGCAGGTTTTAAAACCGTTGGGCTTTCTGACTGTTGCAATATTTTGTGTATTTGTGTTGGTTTTAAACAGTAGAGGCAATTTTGATGAGCTAATAGTTTTGAATGCAATTTCTTGTTGTATGGTGCTTTGCCCTGGAGATGAACTATAAGCCAGGAGCCAAGAATAATAAATGACAAACAGAAAATACTTGTAGATCTGTATGGGTGCTTGGTAAGGTGGAATAATTCTCATGGTTTTTCAAAACTTCCTTCCTACTGTCTGTTGTTTTAATACCTATTTGTGCCCTTTCTTTGCTTTTCTACTTTGTTTTTTTTTATGCTGAATTACATTAAAAGTACTACTTGTTCTTATTCTTGACACACCCGTCTTTTAATGTGTACAGTATATTCATATTTATTTTCATGGGCATATTTGAGAAAGAATAGTTAAAGTCACTGTTTCATATCAAACTGAGGCCATATTTAACTTAGTAGAGTGTGTTGCATTTAGAAGCACTTTTTACCTGCCCCGCAATTTAATCCTTTTACTTCCAAAATCAAACAGCATGGTGTTTTCCCTTAAACAGAAATGTGAGAACAATCCTTCCTTCCCATAGTTACACTATATGAAAGGGAAGTTCATTCTCATCACGAAACATGCATTTTAAAAATTGGGGACATCCCCCCCCCCCCATTTAAATGGGTTGATCATGTTCTTTATTTAGAATTAGCATCAAATCACCTTTCTTGCAAAATCACCCATTCCGCAGTATAGTTTAAAATGAGCTGTCATGAATGCAGTGCTGAGACAGGAGTCCCTGCTGGTCAGGAACAGCACCAGCGATCACAGAGTTGTCGTTTAAACATATTTTCAAAAAGTATTTGTTAAAAACAACGGTGCATCAGAGCCAGAAATGTGGATGAGTTGTTTGGTGGTGGTCATCAGGCAAGAGGAGTCGGCGGTCCCTTTCACTGAGGGGGAGATGCAGTTGGTGGTGGGAGGAAGAGTTTGGGATGAGGTAGTCAGTGGCATTTTTTTAACAAAAATTTTCATGTACAGTTTTTTTCATCATATTTTTGTGGTTTTTTCCCTTTCCGTAGTCCAGGCCAAATGGTAAAGGTCTCAGCTTTCAGCAATTTAAAGCCTAAAAACATGTTTGAAAGCATGGTTCTAAGCCGCTTCTCAGTGTCCTCATAAATGTTTAAAATTAGAAGCCTTTTTTCTGAGCCTGAAAGCATTCTTATGTTTCAGGCTATTACGATTACAGTAGATTATGAAAGATTGGGATTTTTGAAAATAGCTTTGCATTAAATACAGATGTGTCCTTTGTTTAAGATGTGTTTGCTTTGCATTTGTGTTCATTCTGATAACATTTGGAGGTACACAGTGAGCTTTTATAGACAGCAACATTAAGCAGTGCATGTTTGCTCTTCAGCAGAAGAGTTGTTATGAATACAGTTCGCTGTTTACCTTGAAGCTGGACAACTCAACATCTGGTTTTGCACATAAATTATGTTTTTAAATTGTTAAACTGAATGTTACTGGTTTTGTAGCTGTAGTTTTGTTCCCCTCTGATTTTTCATTAAATCTGTTTCAGCTTCACTGTTCAACTTTAAAGCTGTTCCTCACATGGAAAGTTGTTCCTTCATCATCACACCATAAATAATCAAAGCTGGAGGAGTTCCATTGCTTCTCTGGCTTGCAGAGTATTGCCCTTCTCCAGCTGCAGAGCTACAGTTTCCTATGGCTAACTTGACATAGTTGCTGGCAGTAAACATTTTACTTCATTTATTTATTTATTGGAATTCAAATCTCAGCTGTTTAGCTCGATCAGAGTTTCTGTCATACCTCGTTAGATACTTATTTTATCTACTATTCACTGAGCTCTTTAAAGAAAGTGTCATAAAGAGGATGAACAGGTATTTAAGGCAGCAGATTTCTACCCTAACTTTGTGCAGATGATGCTGACATTTGGGAATCACCAGCTTATCTAGGCTCAGCCATGTAGTATATTATATTTCTACAACACATCCACCTACATGTGCATCTATTTTGGAACAAAATGTATACTTCAAATTCAGCTGTCAGTTACTATTATCAAACCTGTACAATGTAGGTTATTATGCATAAAGATTAAAATGCTATTAACCGTAGTAGGTTTACATGTCAAATTCCTTATAGCTCTGAAAAATGAAAATCTCTGTGTGCTGAGTATGACACACTAAAAATCTGCTCTCATGAAGAAAATTCTGATGGCTTAAAGGTTGCCCTCATTTTAGTGTGTGCTTTTACAGCTGATCTGTCACATTGCAGGATTTTCTCCACATTTATTAAATTGGCATCGTTTTTCTTGGTTAGGAATACTGAAGAAGACCTGAGTCTGCAAGCAGGTTTCCGGAACAAATGTGTTTACTTGCTGTTATGCCATTGCACATCGGGTTCCAAGGCATGTAGATACTCAAACACTTTCTAGGGGACTTAGAGCATAATTCAGTGGAGGAAGGGGGAAGAAACATGTGAGGGAAAGTAGTGATGGTGGAGGTTGGCACAATGTATTGAATACAAGTTCAAGCTTCAGTATGACTGGCCTTTGATGGAAGTGTCCTGGAAGCCTTACACTTCTCTCTTTCACCCTGCTGTGGTTACATCATTCCAGATTCTGCTCTCACTTAAGGTACATCAGTTTGGAGCACCCTCAGCTTCTTTGGACACAACCTTTTCCAAATGGCATAGCTCATTTTGCAAATTTCCTCTTGGTATCTCAGTTACATGCCTGTAGTCAGGTGAGCCTCATGCTGGCTGCTGAGACCACCTGCTGCCAGACTTGAAATGCGGTTGTTCCATTTTCTGAGGAAAGCATCTTCTACCTTTAGTCCATAAAACCGAAATCAAAAGCTGCATCTATACTTAACAAAATAGGAAAATGGCTCACTCAAGTTTCCTACAGGTGCAAAACTGATAAGTAGTAGGAAAAAAAAGTGCAGTGCTGGGATAAGAAAAAGCAGCTGCTAAATATGATTTGGGGTATTTATGTACCATTGTAAAAGACCAGAATGTTCCATCACCTAGTTAACTGAATAATAGAGTCAGAGAAGTTCCATAAAAGTGTCTCATGCAGATGTGATGGTATAAAGCAGCCATTCAGAGACACTGTGACCAAATGCTTCCTCTGCTCGCCTCACCCTGCCTCCCCTCCCCTCCCTTCCCCTCTCCTCCTCTCCCCTGCCCCTTCTCCTCCCTTCCCCTGTCTTTTCCTTTTCTCCCCTCCCCTCTCCTGCTTTTTTCCCTCTTTTCCATTTTTCCCTCTTTTCCTTTTTCCCTTCCTAGCCATCCTACCTTTTCAGCATCCGTTTTGGCTGAATGCAATTTATAAATGTATGGTTCAGCAAACTCAGCATTGTGTCTGGCATCTTTGCTGCTAGCCAAACCCTGGGATTGAGCAGTTGTGAACACTCTCTTGGAGAATGTTTCAGGCTGGAGCAGCCTCCTGCACTAAGCAGGGCTTAGCACCAGCCCAGGAGCAGAGCAGTGGTTTGGCTTTTTGGAAGCCATTACTGATGCTGTTCCCACTGGTCCATCGCCAGTTGGGGGTCACGAGTGTAAACAAGGCTTCAGTATAGCAGCTGATACTTCAAGCACTGTCATAATCAATTTTATGACTTTTGTAAAGCAAGCATGAAAATTGGGACAAAAAAGAAATCCCCCCAAACCCACATAAACTTGCAGTTTCAGCTGGCAATCCTTCAGCAGTGAGAACTTCTCTTAGCACAATCCTGGTTTTGTTGCTGCAGAAGATGGCCAGCCTCTTTACTCGTGTGAAGCTTTGGCTATTCTGTTTTTTTCTGAGACTTCAGGCTCTCTGCCTTTCACATGCAGTGAATAGACTCCTTTTTTTTCCTACAGCTGATTCAGGGCAAAAATAAAGCATTTTATTTCCTGAATGCTAAGTAATTTTGTGCAGCTTCAGGTTTAATCTGGCTTTTGAACATACACCCAGTCAAGGAGATCAATACACCTTCCTATTGCTAGCAGCAGTAAGTGACACAGTGAGGGAGGAAAGCAATAAATATCCCAGTGACCATACCTTTGAAGCAATGCAGTTGCTTGCCTTTCACTGGAAGTTTAATTTCTTCATGTTTTTAGTTAAAAGCTTTTAATAATTTCAACTGCAGTAAATACACTGCAATACTTTGCTATTCAAATAAATCCTTTTTTAGCTCTGAGTCCTTGGAGTTTGAATCCTGTCCAGCCTTTTTCTGCTATCTGCCAATTCCTTCCTAAGTGCAAACCCGACGTGCTTGCCAATAAATCCACCTTCGTGCCATTTAAAGTCATCTGCAGGGTTTTTTTCTGGAGCTAATCAAAGTTTGCAAGAAGACATTTTTTAAAGGGAACTGGTTATAGGATTCAAGCCATTTAAACTGTGCAAGGTAATTAAAAAAATTGCAGCTAACTGTTATATAGAGAAGTGGTATAGACTGTTGGAAGCTCACTTATTGTTATTCTCTTCTATGAATATTTGGAGAGAAAGTTTTCCAGGGAAAAATTTGGGGGTTTATGCTGTTTTATGTGCTACTCTCCTAATCCACTTTTTAGATGCCCCAGCCCAGTACAGCAGAGCCCAGCCCTCCGTCCTAACTTGATCACAGCCTGTTAAAGCACTGTTTTATTTTCACCTTGTGAGACGGCTGGGCTGATAAATAGATGGATACTGGCACTCTGGGAGACAATCACAGTGTCTGCACAGGTTAGTAGTCTCATTTTTTCAAGAGGAGCATTTCTACTGTCTTTACACAGGCATGCACACACAAAATTATAAAAGGATTAAGTCTCTGGAACATTTTTAGCTTGTGTGTTAGTGTCCCACTGTACAGTGCATTCTAGTTACTTTTATTAAAATGCAGTAACAGTGTTATTATTGTTAATATATCTATGGCTGATCTAAACCCTGAAATACACAGTGGTCACGGGAGTTCTTCCAGGAAATTGGATTAATTGTTGCATTGTTGGAGTTTCTTTTTTAAAAAGTGCTACTGCTGCTGGGTAACACCACATGTAAGGCTTAAACGATATTTCTGAGAGTGATTTACTGGTCCAGCAGAAAAGTCTGGTGATAAACCTTTCCACTGGGATTTGCTTACATTAGGAAGCAATGCAGGTGGCAGTCTATTTCAACATGGAATGGATTTTTCCCCCCTTTCTTTCTGATAAATGAAGTGCTTATGTAAGGTGAGAGATTGAAAAAAAATGAGAAGCCCGCAGCCCTTAGAGGATCCATCTGAAAGCTGCACATGCAGGCAGAGGAATGCAGATAAACTCTGGTGCAGTTTCTGTACCTGCTCACCCTTATGCAGGCTGGGAGCCCTGGGTGGTGTTTGTGCTGGCCTGGGAACACTGCTCAGCAAAAGCTCCTCATCGCAGCCAAGGGTTTGAGTTTGGAAACTGAGCATCATGTGCAGCACAAGAGAGTGTGTTGACACCAAACTCATTTCATCCGTTACTTGGTAAGAAATCGTTCCCGTATCTTCATGGCAGGAGTCCTTTATCCTTTGAGCTTTTGTCGTGTGTTTTCATTTTGTGCATAATAGATAGGATCTGGGTTTGAGTTAGTGCTCAGCAAATTGGCTGTTCTGAAGCTTCGTTGTATGCCAGACCAAGCCCTTTGGCTATCTCTAATACCTACTCTCTGCCTCCCAAATGAGTAATTTGTGTCAATGACAAACATTTGATGGTTTTTGCTGTCAAGTATCATATGCAAATCTCCTAACAGTGTCATATTCTTAAATTATTGTAGCGCTTGATTAAATTAGCCCTTTTAAAAGGGATCTGGGTTCACTAACAGTGTTTCCTGTAATGCACATCTCTAGAGAAAACTTGAGATCTGACTTTTATAGTCAGAACCAATTAGGCTCATCCTTTTTTCCCCCTTCTCTCTGCAGCATTCAGATGAATTGCATTTTTCAGGCACAGTTCAAGCAGACTGTCAGGTCTCCAGGGCTCTTTGCCACCTGGGCTCCACATTTCCACTGTCAACTGCGAAAAGTAATTCCACTTTTGCAGTTGTGTTCAAGGAAAGTAAGATGATAAATCCAAAAGTTAGATTTAAGAGGGGAAGTACATTATTGTTTACTCATCATTGAATAAGGTTTTGTTCTAGGAGATACGGTTGATGTGAGGCATGGGAAAGTGTTGTCCAGTTTGAAGCTTTCTAGGTCATGAAGTTTTTAGGATTCTCACTTTAAAGAAAGAAAATTTAGGTGTTTGTTAGTAAAATATATTTTCAGAGTCCCTGAAATGTGGCAGTGGTTTTGAAAAACACCAGGCTGAAAAAAAATAAAATGGGAAAAAGACAGTAAACTGTAAACACAGAGTAACAACCCTCGAGAAAAACTCCACAAAATTCCCAAGACATGCAGGCTCTCCTAGTGTAAATAACTGCTTTCAGATAAAATTCACGATAGAGTGGTCTTGCTGTTCAACTAATCTCATGAAATTGCAATATGATTGAGAACAACCTTTGAACCAGAAGAAAACATTAGGTCTTTTCATTTTGGAGGACTGAGAAATTCTGCCTGAGGCAGGGGAGAGGTGCAAGTATGAAGTTAACTTGGAATCGTTGCTCAGTTCTCCATGCAGCATTTGTTTGCAATGTTCTTTTCTTTGCCGTAATGCCATAGAAATGCTTTCCCATGGAGAATAGATGGTAGAACTTTAATCCCTGCTAAGTCTGCAAATCGATTAAACCTTCAGTGTACAGCACCAGGAGTCTTCAGTTTAAAAAAAAAAAAGAAAAAAAAAGAAAAAAGAAGCCATTATAATGAAGCTCCAGATCTCTCATCATTCACCGGTTCACCTTTCAAATTTTCTGCTCCCCTTGTATCACTATCAGTTTTAATACATGTAAGTATCAGTTCACCACAGCCATCCAACATCTTGCTCTGTACAGGTAAACCTTGTCACTATTCTAATAAACTGCTAAATGTATCCAAGTCCTTCTGAAGACTTTCGGACAACAAGGAAAATAGTGCTTTGCTTGCTGTCGAGTGAAAGTGATTAGTTTATTTCTAAACACCAAGCTTCTGAGAAATAAAACAGCATGGTAAATGAGGCCACCTTCCTTTTTTAACTTGGTTTTAATAGCTTGCTGCACTAATGGCCAGAACTATAATTGGGTGGGAGAACTTTGAGCTGCTCTATAATTCAACCTGTGGAATATTAATATTATGTATTGGAAACATTTTCACAGACCACAAAAGGCTAATGTGTCTCAGGAGCGAGATTCACTCAAGAAGGGCCAAGGTCGCCGTGCATCTCAGCTTGCCTGCTCCCAGGTAAGCCAGGCACAGGGTGTAACCTGTGCCTTACCATCCCCTGTCCCAGCCTCTGTCCCCGGCGACAGTGCTGGAGCTGCTCAGGACGCGATTTCCTCTGCTGCCGGCACCGGGTGGCAGCGTGGGCAGAGGGTGTGGTGCTGCCTCCAGCCAGAGGAGCTGCCTGCAGAGGGGTGCCCTGCAGCAGGGGCCCGGCAGCCTACAAACAATTTTTAGATATTTTTTGGAATCTCTTTGGCAGTTAATAGTATTCTCATTGTGAGCCTCTGCAGGACGAACACCCGTGATGTGACATCTGTGACAACCAGCCCCTCCTGGCGCGTGTGGTTGCCTGTTGGCCAACAACCGTGGCACTGGGTGAGTGTATGCAAGGATATGAAAATGGAGAATTAATTTGAATTATGGAGCAGCATATCTTATCTCTTCTAACGAACTAAATAGAAAATTGTGTGTGTACCAAGAAAAATCCTGTTCCTCACATGCTGATTGCAGCAATCCAAACAAGACAAGAAATCTCAGTACAAGAATCTTATTTGAATGTCCTCACTGGTAGGTTATTAGTAATTATGGGACAAAGAGTGAGCCTGTCAAGAGTCTAAACTGAGACAGGGGAAATCCAAGAAAGAGTTTTAGTTATTTAGTTATGAAGAAAGATGTTAATTACTGTATGCAATTACAATATAAGTTGGAATAAACTGTGTGAACTCACCTGCCAAATTGCATTTTGCAGAAAGTACCAAACCAGGGCAATAAAAGCATGAGAGGAGCTGAAGAAGTTTAAAACTATTTCCAGAGCTGGATATTTGGTAAGAACAAAGGCAAGAAAAATGAAAAGGCATATAAATACTTATATCTGCCAAATACACTGCAAGGGATTAAAAGGGAAGAGTATTTAGGTCCTCATTTCAGGTTAAATTTAATGGGGAGCTTTTCCTCCACTCTTGTTTTCTTGTTTTCTCTTTCAGACATGGTCACATCCCCACACAAAGGCCCTGTGCAGGTACCTGGCACACAGGCTCACTGTGCTCCTGTCGACTGCAATGGGGGGAAGCTGCTTAAACAGGGAGCACAAAAATTTCCTTACGGTCATTTTCCTTACCATAGCCTCGCAAAGATCTCAGTCTCTGCAAAGAACAGCAGCACCCAATGCTAAATAGAAATTACTGATTGAAGACTGATTAGCCACAGATGGCCATAGAGTGATTTCTTTCTTAGAGACTCAAAGAGTACATGGTTTGCTTTAGTTTCTTTCTCCCTCACACAGAGTTTTCCTATCGGTAGCACTGGTTGTTGATTGATGTTTTACAGACAGTTCAGGAAAAGTAATTAAGACAAGCAGGTCTGGAGGCATTTTCAGGAATTTCAAATAGAGAAAAATTGTAGTGTACTTTGAGAAATATCCTTGAAGACATAATAGAAATTTGGTTTCCTCAGGTATACGGTGGCAAATGGTATTTTTTTGTTGCCCTTTTAGCTTTATCCTCCTCCTCCTCCTCTCTGCATACAGCAGTCCTTTCCAGCAAAATCCCTTTCAGTCATTCATTGTATAAGAAACTTTAAAAAATATTAGAAATTAACAAACAAAAACCTGGGTGGTTTTTTACCAGGTAGTGAAGCTGAGCATCAAATTTGACTGAAATGCACTCATGGACATATAGTGAAATCCCTTTTCCTTTGGGGATACGTGCCCAGGGAAGGAGAGACATACAAGCACACCAAGCCTCCCACTCTTTATTTCTGTGCTTCCCATCACAGGCTCCACCGGTGCCCAAATAAGAAAAACATGACTTGTTGCTAGAAACAGAATACTTCTTTGTACCATATGAAATGCTTTGCTAGCGAAATCTGGTACAGGCTTCATGTTAAAATAATGGATACAAAGTTCATCTTGCTGCATTATGATACTTCAACCCTCAAAGCTCTTTGATTAAGAAGCAGGAGCAGGGAGCACGCAGCCCTCTCCTCCCCCGCCTCAGTCCTGGGGCATCAGCAACAAAAAGGAAAGGATTTTGGAGATGGTGGCTTGCTGAGAAGAGCAGACCATCTCTTTTGCTGCCCAGCTGCAAATAAGTCTTATACTCTTGTCCAGGTTTCAGAGGCAGTATAAGGGTTCACAAGGTTTCATTTTGTTGTCTCGCATTCCCCACATTAGGTGTGAGTGCCCTGAGCTGGTGCTCAAGGAGAGACCAGCTGCCCCTGCAAGCAGCACGGGGAGCTGTGTGGGAGGGCTATGGCAGCTCCCACAGGGGCTGCAGGCAGCAGGGAACCATGAGCCTGTTCCAGTCCCGGTAGAAGAAAGCCTGAGTGGTGGTGCATGAAGTTCAGAGCAATAGGAGAAACTTCTCAGGTCATAAAGTCTGATCTCCTTCCTTCCAGCCTCATTGCGCTGGTGGCTCATAGTCATCTTGTGAGCTAATAGCTCTCCTCTTTCGATGTCAAAACCAAGTAAGTCCCCATGGGAAAGCTACAGTTCCACTTAGGTGTCTCCATGTGCATGATGTACAGTTGGTGCAATCAAGTTTAATCTATTTCTAGTATTCCAACCCAGAAGGTCTGATACATAGTATTCTGATAATCCCATCACCCTTACTATACCAATTAACTGTCAGATCCACAGATTTCATTAGGATTCTCCTACCTGGTTAATTAAAGGTATTAAATAAAAGAACTTGAAACACTGAGCCTTCAAAAATGGTGGTACCTTCTTTCCTGATGGCTATTCTCTTGCCACAGCACATGGTTGCCTACCTCTTGGCCTGTTTCTGCCCATAACAGAAGTATTTGGTTCTGTATGGTGCCTCTTCAGTGAGGCGCAGGCAGTTTACACCCAGAGCAACCCACTTGCAAAAAGTCACTCCTGTTACTGAGGAGTGGTGTGAGATGGGGTTGAGTATAGACAGGTTTGGGGAGTATATACCAACCTTCATGTCTTTCTTTATCTTTTGATTTCATAAATGCTTTCAAATTATAGTTCAATATTGAGCATAGACTAAAATGGCTACAATAGTTGTGATTGCTTGAGTTTCCCTCTCTATAATGTAGTTTTGGCTTACATATTGATGTTCTTCATTTGATAGATGTTTGGCAGAAGAGACAAGCTGGCCATTCTCAGTTTCTGTACATCAAAATATTTTTTCAGGTGGAATATGGGCACTTCCAGTTTTGCATTCGTATTCCCATTTCTCAGTTTTCTTTTCATGCTCTAACTGGGTTTGTTCACATCCCTACATCTTCTTACCTGTAGGAGTGAACTTTGCTTTTATGATCAGTTTTGTTTTCAGTAACTCATCCTGTGTTTACTCCTGATGGAGTGACAGACAAGACATCTTCTTTACAATCTTTTTCTCCTTGTTTGGGATGATGTTTTTTAAACAGTCTTTTTATGTTTATAGAGAGAATATCATGCATGTCCCATGCTCAGATTCTTTAGTTGAGCTGATGCTGTTAAACTGTTTCACTGATTTCTTAAAGCTTAACATTAGAAACTGAAAATTTAATTCAAATACTTCATTCAATTGCTTCCCCCCACCCCCCACTAATTTAGAGTAATCAAGTTGTAAGGAAGTGGCATCAATGTCTTACTGAGACAGGCAATGTAGCTCAATTCCATAGCAGTTTTTGGCATATGGACTAAAAATCTTTCAGGCTCAGTATCAGGTGGGTGCAGAGATCCCCACCTTGGGCAGGGAAACCACAGAGCAGAAGGAAAACATTAAGTGTTTTGAAACAGTTGTGACAGGCCCTGCAGAATTTATGACCTTCAGGGGCCTGTGAGAAGTTTACGAGGCCGGAAGGTTTCTGGGGAGCACTTTTGTGTGGGCTTTTGCAGGTGGTTCCCTGAGATCATACATCTCCATTGGCTGGAATTGCCGTGCTGCTGGAACTGGTGCTGCTTTGGCTTTCTGAATGGCAAATCAAGCCTTTCTGGGGAACTGTGCAATTCTGCTGCAGAGCAGCAATCCCATTCCGAGATGCTCGGCATCACCAGGAGGACAGGCACACTTCTGGCATGCAGTGAAGATCAATATGTTGTTTTGGAAAACAACTGTTTGTAAAATGTCTGTGCAAGGTCAGAAGGAAAAAATCCCTTGTATTCTGGTCAGCCTTAACTGAACTAATTTATTCCTCCAGGTGGTTTTATGTTCCAGTGGAACTTCTTGCAGCAGTACAGGAGATAGTGAGTGGTGTGCTGCAAAAATCTAGTGTTACATGAATGCTCTTTGACTTTTCATCAGAGGCCTATTAGATGTTTTCTAATGATCAATTGTTAGAATTCTTTTAAATAGCACCAACATAATTTTAAGTGGTTATTTAGTGTAACAAACAAAGATTGTAATAAACCAGAAACTCCAGGAACAGTGGCCATGTCAGTATCTCCTTTCCTGAGATGGTCTTTCTAGTTCTCAGGAGCTTTCTAAAGTTACTGAGCACAGCTGGAAACAGGTGTCCTTGCCAGTATTTTGTGTGCTTTTCATCCATTGACCACACTGGCTTCATGTGCCCACACTCTCTGTGACTCCAGTGGGGAATCAGCACAGAGCCTGCAGCTCCACACTTGCTGTCCACAGGTGGCTGCTGTTTCCCTCTGTGGGTGACCTGTGCCACATGTGAGAAAATGCAGCCATGCAGGTACCTGGCTGCTGTTACAAATGCATGTCAAATTAATTCTTCTCACAGACTGCTGGATGTTCCCCACAAAGGCTTTGCGGCAACACTTCAAGTGAGAGCAAAGTCCCTGCCTGGCTTTCCCCCACCCCAGTCTGGCACGGCAGCACCACGTCCCAGTGCTGTGTCCCAGGCCATGCTGGAAAAGGTGGGAAATACTCCAGTCCTAGGGGATGGAGGTTGCTCTGATATCCCCAGGCTTGTTTCAGTGGCCACCCCTGCCTCCCAAACATGTTGGCGTTCTGCCTTTCTTGTCTGCATTTAATATCTTTTGGCTTAAATACCATTTCTTGTGGCTTTGGCTGCAAAGGAAAAAGATGGAGAGGGAAGCCTCCACCACATGCTGATATGCTACAGGCCATGAGGGGTTTTCCCAATGCTTCCCAGGCAAGACCATCTCCTACTGCATGTCCCACCTGCAAGATGCATTCTGGTGAGGTCAGCTCAAGCATTTACTCATCTTCCCAAAAAATCCCTGCTGGGGATGAGAGTCATGAGGATCTACAGTATTTCAATGAAGCCTTTATTTACACAACTGTTGTAAGTATCATGTAAAGATTATTGCAGAGTGGTGGATAAGGATTGTTTAAATTGGATTTCAGAAAGAATACAGGAATTGATAATAGAATGTTATGAATTGCAAAACCTGGCAGCTAAAACTTAAACAAGGAGCTATTTGGTAACTTGTAGCATAACCTGCCCTCCCTATGAAGGTGTCCATCCTTGAAGAGGCTGTGCTACCTGTGTTTTAAGGGATATACCTGAAGGTGGTTATTTCTCAGGTTTTGCTCCCCTATAGGGTGAGCAGCTGGAGGAAAGCATGATGATATTTTCGTCTTATTTGTAATTCATTTCCCCTACCTTAAAGTATTTATCATCTGCTGTAACCTGTTGTTTCAGACAGCTTCTAGATCCTAGCTGATGGAGTTTATTGATTTCTTGACTCTGATCTTGCAAATCTTATTTCAAATTCATCACCTGCCAGAGCTGTACTGGGAGCCTGAGCTGAACTGCAGCACGTTACAGGTGAGAGAGCTCTCTCATGGGCTTTCCAGTGTCACCAGCTGTAAAGCCCCTCTGTGTGCCCTGCTCTGGAGCAGCCCACCCTGATGCCAAGAGGTTTTGGAGCAAACCCTGACCCCTTCCCCTCCTGCAGCCCCATGCATGGCTGTGCCTGACACCTTGGCATGCCAGCACCAGCCGTGCTGTGCCATGCTGAACCACGGAGGAGGAGAGACAAGGAGCTGTGCACAGCAGATGTTAGGCTGTGGGTTGGTGGCCCAGCTTGGTGGGTGGCAAGTGCCCTTGTCCCAGCCCACCTCCAGCCCTGCTATCCTCACACACAAATTATGTTCCCGTCCTCCCACTGCAACAGAAAGCCTGAAAACCTGAACCAGATGCAAGGTTTCACCTGAATTTACAGACAGCCTGGAAGCAATAACTCTGGGAGGTATAAACTACTCCTTTCATCATAATAAGATGTTAATGGGGGTAAAGCCCCACTGCTTCAGGCAGTCCTCTATTAACTCTGCTGCAGCAGCTGGGAAAAGGATCTGCTGGATCAGTTTCAGCAGTGCCCACACTTGTGCATCCCCCATGCCCGTGGCTCAGGGCCTCCCATTCAAGTGTCCCCCTGATGTGGTCCCAGTCCCTGAGGCAGAGAGTGCCTGCTCATGTCCCTGCCCCCAGCTCAGGGTCCTCCAAGTCCCAGGGTCTTTTGTGAGGGCTGTGGGCAGTGGCACACAGCACTTCTCATGGGGCTGAGCAAAACATCTGTTTGCCATTGCTGTGGGTTGTTTATAGCATTTTGATGCTCTCTTCTGCAACATTTTATTATAAAGGGCCTGGTGATACTCCCATGCAAAGTGCATCTGAAGTGCAGTTTGCTCCTGGTTTATACATTTTAGCTAAGATTGCCTATGATCTGGGATGTTCCCAGGGCATGTGCCCCTCTGATGCAAGACCAAGAACATGATTCTCAGCTCTCACATTGCTGGTCACAAGACGTGCTGCTCTGCTCTCCCCCTGGCTTCCAGTGGGAAGGGATGTTTGGGCCAAACCAAAATGTGTCTTCTTTGACTTAAAGTGCAAAATTACTATGGAAGTCAGCCTGCAACCTCTCCAAATCCAGCATGGGATTAGAGGAGCAAACCCAGTCAGTGCCCTCCTCTGCAGTGCTCTGTACACATTTGCTTTTCTATTGTGGGAAGTCCATACACGTGGTACAGGGCTCAGGCAGTGCTGAGGTAAGAAGGGGCAGAGGGGTAACATGTTTTCTGCTGGGCAACCCTATCTGCTCTAACTCAGCTAAGGGGAACTGTGAAGGATAATTACCATCATGTGTTACCTGAGATTACAGGGTTGCTTTCCAACTAATGACACTAGGAGAACCAAGCAGTTGTTAATATTTAATCAGACTCTTGGCTTAACAATTGGATAAATGAGGTGTGTAATTACACAATTATAGAAGACATTTCAGATAGGAACTGTGCTGTTATTAATAGCGAAGGTGAAAGCTGGTGAACATACACTGTTCAGTCCCATCAAGCACATCATTAAAAAAAATCTTCAGTGCGAGAATCTAACAGCATGTCCTACGAGATGGTAAACAAAGGTTTCAGCTGCTTTTGAGATAAAAATTCTTGCTTGGCCAAGAGGTTTCAATATAACAAAAAATACCAGACCAGGTGTTTTGTTGATGTGGCAAACTGTAATCAGGGATAACTAGGGAACATTTAAATACATACATAGAGTATATCACACATTTATGGCTGTGCTTTCCATATAATTTCTCACCAGTCAGGCAATTATTTTCCCTCGGTTCTTCATTTTAAATCTTAGAGGAAACAGAGAGGTACCTTTTAATTCAGTGTAGTGCTTACCTGCCCAGTGGAACTTTTCTTTAAAATAAGTGTTGTCATATAGCATATACAAAGTGTTGTGTTTGATTGCAAAGTACCAGTCAGAATGAAAATGGAGATACTGTCTATAACAATTTCATTAGTCTGTTCCTTTAATACTGTGCTTTATTTCAGCTCCTTTAAAATGTTACTTTTTTCAAGTTATTTTGCTTTGAAAATATTGTAATAGTTGTGGTTCTTCGGTATTCCACTACAGTTACCACTAACTGTAAGTCTTTCAAGAGTCTATTAGTGGGATCCTGGAAAGCTAACATCAAAATCAAAGAACTTATTGACCAGCATGACTGCAGGTTAGTGATGTGAATCGGAATATTGTAGGAAATTGAATCTCAGAAATGTTTTCCACAATGTAATGAGGCAGCATTCAGGTGTTAATGTGGTTTCCCAAATGTGAGGTTGTAAAAACAAGAAGCACGTTTCTTGGCAGATGCTCTGGGCAATAGTCTTTTGATTCCCTCCTCTTCCCAGCTAACCTTCCTGAAACGTTTGCAGTCATCCAGATTTGGATGCACAGACATTGTTGAATGTCTCAGTGTCCAGTTCCAACTGTGACTGGATACCACCACCTCTGGAGTGTGCTTTGAGATCAGAGGAAGAAATGTCCTGTTGAAGTCATATTAATGTTTTTCTTCTAGAGATATTCGCATTCACAAGAAATCATGTAACTAGAAGTGGTGTGCATGCTCACTGCTCAGCTGAGAGCTGGTTCTGTGCCAGTGGCTGAGCTGCACAACACACTGTCAGGTCCTCCAGACATGTGCTTGCACAACAGTTCCTCTTTAATAGAAATTTGTACTTGGTGCTGAGCTCCTCCTGTGGAAAGAGCAGAACCCTTCAATTATAGTGATGCAGAGCCAACAGGGATAATTAGGAAAATAAGATTTACCTATATGATATGTTGGCATAGAACTCTAAAAGGAGACATAAAGAAATGCACAACCAGAATAATTTCCTGTAGAATGTTACCTTGTGATCCAGTTTATTGTAGCCTGTTTGTTCATCCTCTTTCTTTTCTGCCTCACTTTGAGTCTGCCAATCCTGTCTTGCCCAAACTGGTTCCACTGAAATAATTGTCCTCTTTTTCTGACTTGGTCATGCACCTTCCTAAGACTGCAACTCTGTAGCTCCCAGCCTCACTTTTGAGTTCTAGATGGCTGTGGACTGTGGCCTCCATCCTCCTTGGCAGACCTCTCTTGCTCATATGTGATACCCACATTCTTGTGCTCTCCATTCCTTCTAGTACTTTCATTATTACATTGCCAGCAAGAACATCTTTGACAAATAAAAACTTGCAGCTCTCTTTCCTTTTTAGGACTTGTTTCCTCTGCTTTGCTGTCCCCATGGGCTACCTCAGAATTACTGGATGAAATACAGCTTAGAAAGTGAGGAACCTTGAACCTGGTTTGGCTGAGAACCTGCCCTCACAGCAGCTCCATCCATGAATTATCCAGGCTTCCTCAAAAGGAAGGACTACCTATAGCACTGGGCTGTGAAGCATTTCATGTCTTTATATCCCTGCATAAGCATATTTGGGATAAGGAAATAAGCAGTGTGCAAGGCTTTCCACCCCAGCTCTGCAAGCCTGTGCTAGCCCACCCTCTGAGGGCAGATGGCCACCTGGTGAAATCCCTTTTGGCCCACGGGACACGGTTTTCCCATGAGCAGCAAGAAAACTGCTGTTGGTTGGTGGGTTTGTGCTGGAGTGGGCAGCGAGAGCCACCTGCAAGGTCCTGCCTGCTGGGAGCATGGGCACCGTGATGCATAACTTTCTGTAAGAGAGTCCAGCCCCCTCCCGGTGCACTGCTTTTAGGAGATGGTTTCATTATCTATAAAGCTTTTTGTTGCATCATTTCCCGTTAGTCAAGACATGATCCGTGCCCAGTGCTACTGCAGCAGTTACGATAAAGGCCTTTGCTGTTGGCCTTTGGGGCAAAATACAAGACTGACAGAGGACTTTTCTAGCTGAGGCAAGCAAGATTCATTTGTTAATTAACATCTGTGGCACCTTGAAAACAGAAAATGCTGCATGTGTACTTAAGTATTTTTCTAATGTCAAGGTGGCTTATATTTAAACTTTCTGAAGTCCTAATGACTTTGTCTGTCAATTCCTGATCAACTCTATCTATAAAAATAAAAATAAAACAGAAAGATATTGAGCCCTGGCACCTGAAGAAGGCTTCTTTTCTCCCATGTGTGGGGTATTCCCTTTCATGCCTCTTTGAGGATTGAAGTCCAGAAGACTGCAGAGTCAGTGATCGTAAAGTACTTATGACATGAATACATAAAATATCTATTTAATTAAAATGTTAAAATGTGTGGACTCTTTCAAGGATGCTGCTTTGTAGATTTCTGCAGATTGGGCACATCAGTAATTTATGCAGTGTCTGGTTTTGCATGTTGTTCTGGGTCATTTACACTTGTCCTCAGCTGAAATATGGACCAACCTTTCCACTCTCTGATTACCCCAGCAAGACAGGATGCTTTGCAAAGGGAACACACAGTGACAATTGCTGTCTCATGAACATTTGAAGTGGTGCACACAGAGATCCACATGGACAAGCAATTCCAAAAGAAAGATGAGTCACTGTTTTCATGGAGCTTGGGAGTAACTTTCTGCCAAACTGGTACCTCCATTTCTCTAGTCATCATTTGCAAAGGCAACTTTAATGGAATTCATAAAATCAGTTTGTTTCTTCCTTTCCTTTGAAGAAAGTTGTGGGGAACTGTGATGGGTCTGCAGATCCCTTGGCAGAGCAAGAAGAATTTGACCTTGGTGAGATTGTGTGCCTGTGAAGATACATCCCTGAGCTAGAGAATTGTAAACAACTTGCAGGTGCTGAGAGAACTCAGAAAACTACAAGATATGGGATAACAAGATGGGTGAATTTGTACAGAGACAAAAGGTTGTAACTGTGGCCAACGAATGATTGTTTATATGTAGTAAGCACCAATAATGTTAATGCGCGTACACTTAGAAAAGATATAAAAAGTAGCTGTGCTAAGAATAAACGGGGGGATTCTATGCCTGACTTTCTTGTATATTTTGTCGTTTGTCCGTCTCAACAATGACAGAAAGTGAATGTCACCCAGACCTCACAGAACTCTCAGTTGGATGCACATGTTGGCTGCCCTGCTTGACCCCCACTGAGCTAAATGTGTATGTTTGCATTCAACCTCTGTTGAGGGCAGAGAGAGTTCCACAATGTCTCTTCTCTCTGTGCCAAGATCCTTCCATCGGTTCATCCCACAACCCCCATAGGTAGTATTCAGGGCACTTTATGATAAGTTAGAGTAACTGCTATTCCTCTGTGTAATAACTCCTGAAAGAAAGAAATAAAAAGAGGTTTCACAGAGTATCGATAAAATTCAGGGAACATCTTAGTTTTTAATGGAACTCTAAATATCAAAAGTAAATCTGCTAATGTAGATGTTGTAGTCAATGGAGAGTAACCAAAAGGCTTACTGAACTTTCTTTGAAGGTTTGAATAAAGAAGGATTTCTTTTGCTGCTTCTGTTCAATGGGCATGTTAAGTTAAATGCAGTCAATGGAGTGCAGAGAAGCAGGATAGCTGGGGAAGCCCAGGGAGAGGGAAGATGAGCCACGAGCTTGTATTTTGGCAGGGAGGTGACTGCAAGCCTGAACTCATTTCTGCGTAAGGAGACAAATGAAATAAGGCAGTATTGGATTCTGCAGGATCCACTTATCTTTTATCTGTAGAATTTAATTTCTATTTGTAAAAGAATAGGTGGATGTTATGCAATATTTTTCTAATGCTCCAGATGTGGAAAACAAACCACATCTGGCACATAAAATAACAATGAAATTATCTGAAAGCTGTACTGTTCTTAAAAGCAGCTACAAGTATGTGTTCAAATAACTTGCTGGAAAAGAACAGGTCCAATTTGTCAGATGATAATACATAAGCTTAGAAGGAGGGAAAAATTAAGCCAAGAAAAATATTGCACTTCAGAGAGTTTAAATAAAGAAGTTCTTTTCCACCAATCTTCTGTGGGCTTGCAAGACATAAATTACACAAACAGCATTTAAAAACAGGAATGCAAAAATCAAAGAGCAAAATTAAAAGCTCTGTTCATGTTCCAGCCATGTAACAAGTGTGCAGCAGATGTCGGAGGCCTACGGTTAAGAAATCCTCTGGTCTGGATGCACAAGTTCCAGTATGACCTGCTGGTATGCATCTGAAGGCAGGCTATAACAAATGTACTGTGAGCTGTGTAAAATACACAGTCTGTGAGAAGAGGAAATGGTGCAAATCTGGCAACAATGCTTTCACTTGTATTTCTCCAAAAAAAGCTGTTATTTCATAGTGGTTCTGAACAAGTGGCCTGAGAGCTGTTGCACTCCATCTCTTTTCCCAGTTCCTCTCTCGCACTGGTGCTGAGGTTTCCTTTGAAGCACAGGGTAACTCGCTGCACCTTAAAATGGAGCAGTTCACCTTAACTGTAGCTGACGTTTGGGTTCCCGCTTTCATGGCCCATTATACCCTATTTGGGTGAAAAGACCTGCACCGCCAAAGGCAGAAAGGAGTAATAAAATAAAAATAGCATATTGAAATAGTTTAGCTGAGGGAAATTGTCAAAAGACTATGGATTTATTTCTTTGGTTTTATGTTTAAAGTGATTCCTAAAGCTGCATTTTGATAATATTCTTACAATATGTCAGACTTTACACATTAAGTGGTAGAAAAATACCCTGCCTCCTACACTCACAGCAGCAGGTGAAGCATGTTGTGATAACTATACAAAGACTTTTCTGCAACTGAGTTGTTTTTAAGTTAAATATTTTTACCTACCAAACAATAATAAAACATCAGTCAATACCACACGCAGATCCCAGATGAATGCAAGACTGAATGCACATTAAAGGCTTTGCTGACAGCCCTGACAAGAGGGTTTTTCATGCAGGTTTGCAGGCTTAATATCGTTTAAACAAACTCCCCTTTACATCACCTCTGCAGTTGCAATGGACCTTACTGTGGGAGTAAATTACACGCCCGCTTACCCTGAGAGGGTTTAGATTAAATGTGAAGTGTCATTCTGGGGGTGGAGGGGATGGGCTGGCTGGGGAGAGGGAAGTGGCAATGGGTGATGCTGCATACGAGCCCAACATGGAATCAAATTAACTAGTTCTGCTCTGTGTACATTTTATTCCTCAGAATAGCTATAAGTCTGAGTTGAATCGTGCAATGGGAAATGCTGTTTGTCTGCAACCTTCCACTTCCTATTATAGAAAAGGTTAAGAAAATGTATAGTCACATTGAAGTTTTCAGTATGTTTATTAATACAAAAAGTATGAATTTTTGGAGTTGTACACTGCAAGAGCAAGACATGGAAGGGCAGGTGTAAAATGTACTGTTTCGTGTCAGTGGCAGCTGCAGTTTCATTTTTGTGGCAGAGTGATAAATGACAGGAATTCACAATGTTCTCCTGACTCCCTTGGAAGATGTATTCTATAGAATGAAAATAGAAGCACTGAATTATTAAGGATCATCCCATTTACATATGAAAGTGGTACGGTGTCATGTTGAATACACCATATTAAGAGGTCAATTAGAGACCTATTTTAAGTTAATAGAATTAGTCCTTTTTTTATTTAACATTTTAAGTGCAATATTTCAAGATGTAGTGGAGATCGAAGGAACGGAAAATAGTGTAATCCAGTTGAAGGCAGATAATGCTCATGGAATGGCTGAGAGCAATGCCAGCAGGTGAAAGGGTGTGATGGGGCAAGGACTGAGGAGGCAGTGCCCTTTTCTTCCCATCTACACTGACTCTCTTGTGCATGTGAGTGAAACTTGCTGGTTTTTAAAGTACATTCTCTATATCCAAATAGACCATAAAACAAGGAAAAACATGCTTGAGCCCTGGCTCCCACCTACAACCCTCATTTCACTAAATCTTACAGCACTTTATTTAAATCCTATTTGATTTGGTGGAAACCGAGCATATAAAAAAGCCCTGAGTGCAATATTGCAACTGGTCAAGGTACAATTCTTGCATCAGTCACTGAACAGTTGTTCAGATGCAGCTTTGTGTTGGAACCGGCTCCAAAGGGAAATAGCTAGAAAGAGCTTCTCTACTCTTCAAAGGATTTACTGCTCCTGTTATGCCCCTGGAATATTAATGTGCATGGAAATTGGGCCCCTCTATACTACAAGAGAGAAGGTGGATGCAAAAGGGGAAACCTCTGAACTGAATGACAAGTCAATAAAAGAAGCACTAGGAGTATTTTGGCATCCAAGGACAGTTCTGCCTACAATAACCCAGAAGCTTTGCTAACCCTCTCCTTCCACCCTGCCCAGGCACATGTTTGTGGGTGGTTTCACTGGGGGCCTGGATTCAGGTGTAAAATCAATGAGAGAAAAAAAGCTTTAAGATGGTTTTCTTCCAATTGACATATTCTTGCCCATGTGGCATAAACTGCTGCCAAAATACATATATATGTATATACTCTCCTTTTGCCTAGTCTTTAGATAAGGTGCAGGGAAGACTTTTATATTTGGAACACTGTTTACAGTACAGGCATTGAAGGAGGGCAGTTTTGTCACCAGAATATCTGCCTAACTAAAGAAATTATACATACAGTGCATGAAAATATACACATTTATGCTGTACAGAAGAGCCTGGTGATAGTTTAGCTCACACTCATCCCTGTGCAAATACATTGCCTCTGCGGTGTCTGCATGGAGGAGACTAGACCTCTATCCCAAGTGTACTGCTGTACTAGTGAGCTGTCACAGCTCAAGTTCTGTAGCAAAGGAGGCATAAATTCCTCTTTATTCATCTTGTCTGGTCACAATTCAAGTTTCCAAAATATTTTGAGTCAAATTTGTTTTTGTTTTGGTGATTTTCTCCCTGCAGAGCTGGTACCTATCAAAGAAAACTACCAGATCCTAAGGACTCCAGTGATTGTAGAATGATAATTTGAAAACTATACTTGGCATAAGATTAAGAAGGCTGCATTTCCAGTTGGTTGAACCATGTAACTGGGTAGGACTCTTCTCTCTGTAGCTATGGGACCAAAGGGTGCCAATTTTAACATTAGGAGGAAACTGTCATCCACTGCTTTGCCACAGAGCCCACATCACTGTTTCCTGCTACTGCAGCAGCCAGATCCTGCACCAGAGAGACAACCAAGCCAGCTCTCCCACCTTGGGAATATGAGCCATTCACTTTCCTGTAAGTTGGACCACAAGACCACTCATTTCCTGGCACTTTCTGACTCCTGATCTTATTCCACAGATTTTTCCTTTACAAACAACAGAGGGAAAGCAGTGGAAAACAGAAAGGAGAAATAGGTCACACAAGAAATTCTGAAACCTCAGCAAATCTCTTGTTTAAAGTGATTAATCCAGTGACCTCTGACCACAAGGCAGACCTTCAACTTGCCAGCAGAGAATAAAAGAGTCAAGATCTGACTGAGTAAAGAGGGGATGAAGGGTGAATTAATCCAGTAACTGTGAAGAAACATTGGAAATAAAAGTACTCAACATATATGCTTCTTCACTTTAGTCCTTCTGGTGCATGCAGTTTATTTCTGGATATGATAGAATATCAGGTACATTTATATTCTTTTTGATCTCTACTGTTTGATCCAGATCCAGCCAGCAGAGCAGACTGATGCTCTTAATGCAATTAAGCATCACAGATTGCATTTTTTTATTTTTTAGAATAGGAACTAAAAAAATGTTTGTGAAATACTACAAGGTTAAAAGAAAATGAGGTACTCCAGCAGTTCTTAACATTTTCGTCTTTCTGTGATGAAGTTTCTTGTCCTAAAATAAATATTTTTTTTTTGTGATGGAAAATGACAAACTGGTCAGTGACATTGGACATGTTAGCCTGAGTTCCCTGCAAAACTCCCCCACAGAATATAATCTTTCATCTATAGTTATAAGCCTGTAAGCTGCTTATACTATTTTTAGTCTAAATTCACCTTTCATTTGGTTAGTCTCCAGCAAGCCAAACCAAATTCACACTTGGAAGTTCCCTAGTTGTTTCCAGTTAATACCATAAAAAAGTGAGAAAAGAGTCTTGAAATAAATTGTCTCAGAAATGTACATGTTTTTACTACTGGACAGTAAGCACATACCTCGTTTGCTGTATCTGATCTCCTTCGTGAGACAGCTTTAATCATAACATTTTCTCCCAAGTAGAAAAGAAGACTTGTGGGAAACTCATTTTGAAAATGCTACTGTCCAGCAATGCCAATGGCATGGAGACTTCGTCATAGCTGTTTATGCCAGTAGCACTTCAAAATGAGAAGGAGAGCCCTTGGAGTAAGATAAAATGCCCAGTTGGCACCTCCTGTAGTCCATTACCTAGTTAAGGTTCAATCACTAAAGGTTCGCACAATGCTTGAATGATTTTCCATTTTCATGTGTGGTTTAGGTTCCATTTGACACCAAAATATACGCCTATTACTGCTCATTTGATTTTATTGTAAGAATAAGTGAAGAAGTGAAGATGAAATGTATAATAAAAATCTTGTCTTCCCACCATCATAAATGTTTTAAGATTTCAGCCAATAATGTATTAGACTTCAGTCCTTTCCTCAAATAGAAAAATATTTCTTAAAAGTGTGTATTAACTCTTATTTCTTGAAATAAGTGTGGGGGTTTTATGGTTCTCAAAAAGGAATCCTGAGAGAATCATTGTCTGTTATTGTCTGCACAGCAAAACTGCCACTTGAGTTGTCTTTGATTAAATCATTATCTTCTTTTTTTCTGCTTTATTCTTTCTGGAGACATAAGAAGACATTAGTAACAGAGAAAGCTGTTGCGAGTCCAACAAACAAAAATGGGAGACTATTTATGTTCAGCTGTCCAATAGAAGATTAGAAATATGAATCATTATTTTATAATATTGTAGTAAAGAATGAGGTAAAGTTTTGGCTTTTGACAGGTATGGTGTGATAAAACCAGAACTGCCTAAAATTAATATGTATTGTTATTATTTACTGAGTATGCTAAAGTGTATACTGATTTACAGGAAAATACACAGATAGAACCCACCAGACAGGAACTTTATGTAACAAAATAAATTGTAATAAAACTGATGATGGCAAGGAGGTTCCTTTTGCCTCCTCTCTTCCCAGACAAGAGTCCTGCAGCTCCTTGGAGGGGAGAAGTTTCTCACCTTGTGCTAATTAAGCCCATCAGTGATTTAGTGTTTGCTCTGCTAGATATGGATCACCATCTGCATTTTAATGCCACTGCACTACAGTTGCAACAAATAGTCCGCTTAAATTCAGAAAAAGGTGCCAATATTGAGTGTGATGTACAGCATTTTCCAGATGCAGTAGCAGGAATTACACTGACAATAGCTGGAGGTGCAACAGAAAAACATTGACACTATCAATCACAACAGAGCCTCAGCTGCAGTTAAGATTTATGATGTCAACCTTATTATAGAGACCTGTTAATGAAAATCAAAGGTTGAAACATTACTAATTTATTGGGGCAGGCTCGTGAAGGCTTTAATGAGAGCATCTTCTTGTTGAATGGCTGCCTGGGAATGGCTGTTCCAGTATTGCAGGACCCCCAGTAGTTACAGCCTTTGCACATTGTCGCTGCTAAAATTTTAAAAGGAATTTTGAAAAGTTTAGGTTTTCCTCAAAAAACAACATGAGGCTGCTGATCTTCCAATATTAGCTTTGTGGTCTTAAAATCAATAGTAAAAATTACAGGTAAGAGGCAGAAAAAGTCCATTAAAACCTAAAAAACCTGTGGTGGTCAGTACCAAATTTAGCATAGAAAAAAAGGAAAAAATTAATCTAACTATGCAGAAGCCTGGCAAGTTGTGGGGGCTTTCATTTTGGGAAGTCATGATACCCAGGCCTCTGAAGTCCCTTTTTCCCAGTGAGAGACCTGTCCATTTTCAGCCAAGCCTGATTCAGGAAAGGTTTGATTTGATACTCAATTCTCCTTTGCACTCACTGACAACATTAAATTTGATACAGCAGTAATGGTCCCTGCCTTAAAGAATGCCAGAAACCAGAAAAGTTTCCAAAATGCCTTTTCTCTTCTGCCCTTGTGGCTCCCATGCCCTCAGTGGAAGGCAAAGACAGAGTAAGTGGCTGCGATTGCTATCAAATGAATGAATTTTTGAAAAAACTCGCAAAATTCCTGAACCAAATTTCTCAGCATAACCAGATACCCTGAGAAGCTGTTTCTTTCATTTGAAATACAATCTTCCTAGTGTCAATATCTGGTAAATATAGAAGACACATCCTGGTTTTGAATGTCTAATTATAAGTAGTGATAAATAAATAGGCCTGTCTACCTATTCTCCTAGAATTCAATACATATGTTAATCAGAGTATGTGTGCACGCATGCCAACAATTTCTCAAAATAATACTCTGAATAATCCATGCCTATCTAATTTTGCATTCCCTCCAAGATCAAGTAGAAAGACATATATAATGGATATACCTCTACAGCTAAACATGTATGTACATGCCTGTGAGGAAGGACATTACAAGTGGAACAGAGGACATAAAAGCTGGTAAAATGTGAGTGCTGTGAGCCAGCACTGTTGTTAGTAGCATTAAGGCGAAATATTGCTAAGACTTAAAAGTATTGTGAAAGAGCTGGATGTCCTCCATTAGTATTTAATAACTCCACCTTGTAAAAGATGAACTCTTCTGTTTATTCAGAGTAAGGACAATTGTTATCCTTGGTGGTTCTCCCATCAGATGGTTGCGTTAGCCTTCGGGCCCCTGACTGGCAAACAGGCTGCAGCAGCTGAGGTGGTACCTGCAAGCCAGAGCTCTTCCCCTGCCTTGGTGGGTTAGATGCCCTGGGCTCAGATTATGCAGCTCAGCAGTGGTCAGCACCCTCTGATCATGGGGCTGGTGTCCCTGGCAGCATCTCCATTTTGCTGGATTTCACCCCAGCTAGGCACAGCAATCCTGGTCCTGCTCCTGCTGACAGGCAAGGGGCTGGCAAGCAGCTGGGCTTTCCTCAAGAAAACATGACCCCATGCCTTCCTGTGTTCAAGAGTTTCAACAAGTTTTGACTCTGCTCTTGGCTCAGGGAAGGCTTTATCCTGTTCCTGTCACCCAAACCCACCACCAGAAGGACAAAGCCTCACCACCAGCAGCTCAGCAGTGAACAATTTACTGCTGCCAGCTGGAGAGAGTGCTCCCAGCAACACAGAGCCCATGGCTCACCAGGAACATGTTGAACAGACAAAACTTGCTGTCAAACCTCAGGTTGCCCTGTCCCTTTGGCCTCATGCTGAACAGCACACACCTCTGGGTTCCCCACACCCACCTCCTGCTCCCTGGTGTGCAATGGCTCAAGCTCGTGTTACTGCCCTGCCGTGGAGGAGTCTTACTCCAGGGAGCTGCGGTACTTGGAGAAAGGTTTAGTGCTAAGGCATAGTGATTTTCAAGGGTATATCCCATGCCAATAGGACTAAACTATGATCCAAAGCCGGGGGGATGCTTGTCCTCCTCCTGAAGATGAAGGTGATCAGTAGGTATCTCTGATCAGGGCCAGTGTCCAGAGAAGAGGAAAGTGAGATTACTGCAGGAGCAGACCCTTTCCCCTCTGCTCCACTATTGGTGGTTTATCACTTGTCCTTGCTTGCCATAGTATCACTAATGTCTGTCATTGCATGGGTGCTCTATCCCCTTTCTTACCCTTAATGAAAGAACAGAAAATGCTGGAGGCCATAATACCCGAATGTCCTTTTTCTTCCTTAAAAACTGTCCCTTCTCTGACACCTCCAGAAAACTCATGAGCTGTGAAGACCACTGCCTGTCATGCAGATCACTTTTACCTGTCCATCCCCCAGACTGGCTGTTCAAATCCGTGGTGTCTTCTGGCCAGCACATATCTTGGCACCTCAGGTACCTCATCCAGTGCCAAGGACTGAGGACCAGCCTGGAGAAAGGGCTGGTGTTGGTGTGAGGTTGTCACACCTCTCCAAGCCTGGTGCTTGGAAGATAGTTTCTAAAGGAAACTCTCTCTGGATGAAGATGAGGACTGAAATCTTTCATCATTCCTCCCATGGCATTATGGGCACAGCAATCTCATGCCAGCAGACTGGACCCCATTATGCTTGGCACCCTGAACATAAAAAAAGTTATGTTCCTTGTGCCCTCAATCTCTGGTCCCCATACCAGATTTGATGTATTTCTTTGTGACTGCTTTCCTACCTTGAAAAGAGTTATGGTCAATCCCATAGTGGTTTTTGGATGTTGGCTGTAACTTTATGTGAAATGGAAGGCTAACCCTCTAAGTAGATGCACCACAGTTAATTAAACCTTGCAAAGCTGGTGCAACATGCAGGTGTCACTGCTATTATATGCATTTAACAGCTACAAAGGTAAAAGTTACAAGGCAAGCTAGAAAGGTGTGTGTGAAGGACACATAGATGGGATTAAACTTCAGGAATTCCTTCTTTACCAGCTTTACTATTAATCATTGGATCAAGCCCTCCTCTCCAACATGGCTTTTACATGTTTCATAATTCACTAATTTTCCAACTGATCAGCCAGTAATTTGTGCTCTAAGCCTTGTGCACAAGCCAAGGCAGCGTGACTGGGGGATTGAGGTGTATTGATTCCTCCTTGTCAGCAGTATTTACAAAACTGACTTCAGTTTCAAGGCACACACCTAGTAACAGCAAAGTCAGAGGGTGGACATGGCGAGGAAAAAAAGTGTTTGACATTTTGATGCCATAACTTCTATTTTAGTTATATTATAGTTTCGTTTGTTTTTTCAAATTCCCTTTATGTTAATATAAAAAGGAATTCAAGCTGAAATAGTTACCATCTGTCTGAAAAAGGACAGGAAAACATGGTTACAAAAGAATGTCTAAAGTGTGGAGCAAAATACAGTCCTGCTAATGGTAAAATTTCTGTCATTAACATTAAAGATTAAAGGCTATAACATACAGGAAAATATATTGCATGGCTTATCACATTTTTAATGAAGGGTTCAGTGTTATAGCAGGCAAGCACTGAGAAGAAAAATGTACCTCTTGGATTTTATTTGCTCTCTTGGGACACTATCCTATCATGATTGTAGCCTGTAGGATCAGCCAAATGAACACCAGGCAGTAAGTCAGCAGCCCCCAAAGGTTACCAGAGCTTCTTCCTAATGTTACAGCAATGATTTAAAAAATTAGCTCACATTAACCTTTCACCTTTCAGTGGATGGTTCAAATCTAGTATGCGTTGGTAGTGATTGAGAGTGGTTCCTATAAGTTTAATGTGTTTTTTTGTGGTTTGTGCAATGCAAGCGGGTGGTCTCATACTGCATCCCAGGGGAGGTGTGTCTGCAGGATGAACACCCCCCCCTCCCCGCCCCGATAACTTGCCTCAACTGGTGCTAATTGGAAATCTCCCTGGCTATTTCAGCGGGGAGCCCTGCATGGGCACACACAGCGAACGAGCTGCTACAGTCCACGGCTGCAGCAACGGCTGCTCTTAGACACTATGGCTTCCCAGCAAAGTTCTGAATTTTTAATTAAAGCAGTTTTAACCATATTTGGTGCTGAGTCTTCCCAGAGACCCGATCTAGCTTTAGCCCCTTCACCCTCTCCCTTCCCCAGATTCCCCAGGTCCTTGCAAGACTGCTTCCTAAGTCTTCGTTTTCCCCCTCACAGGTCAGACCAGACCCACATGTGTGGGTCTCACTGAACAAAGTTTGGGGACAAAGCCTGGCCCTGTGAGATCGGGCTCTGCTCTCTTCACCTAATGTAATTTAGGGTGGAGGTGACTTCTGCCCTATAGTCATTGGCAATGAAGGTGGCTGCAGCAACCTATTGACACCCTGACTTTGTGTACTTCATCCACCTCCATACCGTTCCTGTCTCCCACTCCCCCAAACCAAGATCCACAGCATAAGCTTATACATGAAGTGAAAGACTGCAAACAAGCATTTGCCATAAGGTAACAGGCACAGTGTCATGGTTTAGGAATGGTATTCCCCAATTTAGTTTTCCCACTAGAAAGACCACTAGCCACTCGCCTTCCTTCCCTCCAATGGGAGGCACAAAAGGCAGAGATCATGGGTTGAGAAACAGCTGGAAACAGCAATGAGATAAGAAAACAAATAGTAACAGCAACCATAGAACCAACAAAAGTATACAAAAGAGAGGGTCATTCACAGGCAAAAATGCTTGCTGGGGACCTTGAGACAACAAACAATGGCAGTCAATGTCACCACATTTTGATGATGGAAGCCAGAGAGAGTCCCTTTCACCTGCCCCTGGGAGGTGATACCTGTGAGGTGGTATCGAATAACATTAAGGACCTGACTGAAACTAAAGCACACAGTATGGCCCAGGAGCATGAAGGTCTGGCCCAGTGATGTGGACTCAGACACACAAGGTCCAGTGCACTCCCTAAGGTTCACCACAATGACTAAGATAACGTCAGCACAACCCCAGGATGTCCAGGTTCCCTCTGTGCCTTCAAATCTTGCACCAATGGTGAATATTTGTGACATGCACAAACACAGCTTTTTGCAAACCCTGCTTGTTTTCTGTGGAAAATCCTTTACCCGATCTAACAGATTATTCCCCTTTCTCTTCTGTGGTATTTTGCAGCTAGAAAAAAATTATCAGGCTCTGGTTGGGTGTATTTCTTGGGTGAGAGAGAAAGCAATCAACACTCATGTTTTTTTCCTTTCTTGGGTAAATAGTTCTTGTTAAACCAACTTAAGTAAGGTGATTTGCAGTATGGATTTTTCACATCCAAGTTATTAGAATAAGTTCAGTCAGCACATTCAACCCTAGTCTCTAGTGGTACATAAATTTAATGCAACACTCAACGTTCCTTCAGTATTTTTGGTGTATACTTGAGTTTTTCTTGGCACAGAGAGAAGTGGCAGGTGGAGTGATCAGAGGCTTTTTTCCGTGAAAGTGAGATTAGGGGTTTTTTTTAGTTTCCTTTGTTCTGTAAAAGCCCTGGTCTAATTCACTACAAGCTATGTAGGACTGAGAATGACATTTCTTTACTAATTTATATGTTTGGTTTAAAGCTGTGCACTGATCTCAGTGGAGTTCCTCTATTTTCAGTATCCCGCTAAGAATTTGTAACCAAAGGGGTTTATGCACAAGAAGGGCAGGTTTTGCTGGGATTTCCTTATTTTTGCATTACACTATCAAAGGCAAATAGTTTCTTCTTTCTTTGCCCTAATAAGTTAACTCAGCAAGAGAAAGTGAGATACCCAGGCTAGCTTGAGGCAATGGAAACCCACCAGCATCTGCTCGGGACAACACTGATTGACTTAAGCCCAGGCTGAGCTGGATATGTATAAGTTAAAACCCCCAGTGTGTGAGCAAGAGTGCTTGGGAAGGAGAAACAAGAGAAGGAGAAAGAGGATTTGCAATGAGCTGCCTTCTCCAGGAATATACTAAATACAGTTCACCTGGCAAAGAAAATAAGAGAATGCATGCAGCTTTCTTGGCAGGTGCAGAGGCAGCCTGTGACATGATTTAATCGTATTTTAAAAGGCAAGCACTAGAAACAAATAGGAGTGCACTGGGATGAATTAGATGGATTAAGATTCAATGTGATAACCTAACAACCTCAGGAATAACTAATGACCTATCCTAACAAAAGTGTCTGCTGGGTAAGGAACAAGTCAAAGATCTTCACTTTAATGATTTTGCTGGCACTGAAGCCTCTCATTTGGGACATACAGCAAGAACAGCTTATAAAAAGTATTGGCTAAAGTCCTCAATTTGTGCAAATTATCTTGGTGCCTTTGGCACTGGATGTGTGACCCTATGCCCTGTTGAAGCACCTGCCTCATTCTGGTAACAAGACAGAAATCAATGCAGGCTCAAATGTGAATGATATATTTATTGATGGTTGCTGAGATACTCTTGTTTATAGAAATATTTTCATAGTACCAGGAACAAGAGAGCTAGAATTTAACACCCAGAGGTGCTTGTGACAGCCCCAAATGTTTTACATGTGAGAAAGTGACAGCAACAGTTAAAACATCTGAAGGGGTGATTGGGATACAGATGTTGGTCTGACACCCAGCAATACTCCCTTTCACAGTGAGAGTGATGCTTTGCTCTGTGACATTTGAAATCAGAAATGAATGATAGTGTATCCAAGAACTGTCCCTAAAATTAGTATTTTACCTCAACTTCTTTTCAGTCTGATAATTATTCATTGCATCACTTGAAAAAGAAAATTATCATGATCTTGGCTGAACAAACTAAAAAATCTTCTATCATATCAATTAAAAGATTGTACAGAACATTGCAGTTAATTTGTTTAATTGAAGTCCCTATTTCTTAGCAGTGCCAGGCTGATTTAGTGCCTTGAAGGACACAGACGCTCTGCAGAAATAAAGAGAAATTAAGAGAATGTGCTGGTTGAAGGAATGGAATTCCTCATCTTCAGTCATTTACAAGATGAGAACACTGGGACAAGTGTCCATAAATCTCAGCTTGGCCACTTGACTTGACAGCAAGTGAGAGACTCTCCACCTGAAGGCAGCAGGCTGTTAACTATGTGGTGTGCTTGTCACAGCTATGAGAGGCTGTGGGTAATTTCTGTCAAGGGGCTTCTGGGGAAAACATGGCGATCTCCTGCATGTTCACACTGTGTGATGCATATCCCAATAGCACAGTGACATGGCTTAAATCTCAGCTTTCCATGGGGTCAGAGCACCACTCAGGCTCTAAGAAGCAGTAGACAGCATGACTCCCAAAGGACTGTGCATATATTCCAAATTCAGGTGGGAGGGGATGAGACCAGTTCCTCTCATTTCTTATGTTTCTGGTCATGTGTATGCTCCATACCAGCATCGGCTCATATTCCCTTGCACAACTCTTTCTTTCTTACGGCAAAAATTGTTACTGAGCAGTGAAGAACTGCACAGCCACTGAGCCCTTGATGGTGGAACAGCTCGTGCATGTGCAGGTGTGGGTGTGTGGCCAGCTGACTGCAAACTGTTACTGTGTACAGCACACACAATATAATACAGCCGAAAGTTCAGAGCCTGACCTTCACAATGGCCACATAAAAATGCTTCCCTTGATCAACCTCAGCTCATGATTTCATCTATGGCGCCTTTGGGGCACTGCCCTGGATGTGGAAGATGTCTCTGTCCTGCTGCTAGGCCGTGGGTGACATTGTGCTGCAACAGCTGTTATCAGCTCCTTTAATGACTAACAGGTATGTTAGAAAGCATCCAAATTGTAATCAGACCGAAATAGAGTTGCAACGATATCTGATCTGGGAATTTAGTCCAAAGCTTTCCTTTTCCATGATGGTTTTCATTTCCTGTAATTTAGAGCTGGAAGCTTTTATGGAATATCACATGGTTTTAGTTTACACAGGAAATCAGCTGCAGTTGCAGGGAGATACCGACTTAGGGGTTTTAGGGTTTGTTTTGTTGTTTTTTTTTTAAGAAATTAAGATTGCTTCAGAGGAAAACATTACAGACTTCTACCTCTGCTGTTTGAAGCCTGCCTTCTGCAAAGTGATATATGATTATATAGGAACAAGCAGTTTATTTCTGTTACATGATAATCACTTAATGTGAATGAAGCAATAAATGCCTTTCCTTTTTAGAATGAAGAGATAAACCAAATGCAGGACAAGACGTGGAGGAGGGTGAGGGAAAGGGATGCTAGGCAGCTGCAACAAGAAAAACCTCTGAAGCAGGACGTATCAAATAGAATGTGCTTGAAAAGCCTGAGATGACCAAAACAGATTGAAATGGGAAAAGGTGGTTATGTTCTGTGAGTCACAGCCTGCCAGTTTAATCACTCTCTGCATGACTCCTGGGGAGGGGATAATGCTGCACCACCCAGACCACACCAAAAAGGCTTCTCCATTCCCAGGCATGAAAAGCCGTTCTCCCTATGGTGCCTACACACGTTTCTCTTTTGCATTGAGGTGCAAGTGCTGAATTTTCGGTCTCGGAAGGGAAAAAGCCCTTTTGAACTGCATTTCTACTTGTAGCACCTCTCAACAAACTACTCCTCTGAAAGTGCCTGCAGAGCAGCTCAGTGTGTTCTGGCTAGAAGGCCAGGACAGGGTGGGCTGACATCCCTCAGGAGGCAGGCTGTGAAATGCCACTTGGGAGATATCAAAGAGCAAAAAAAGCAGCAGGAAGGGGGGTGGAAGCCAGCATACTGCAATAAAAATTCATCTCTTCCCAAAGGCAACCCTTCCCACTCCATGGGTCTCTTTGGTGCCAGAGCAGAGGGAGATGGCAAACTGAGAAGAAAGAGATGGACCGTGTAAGTCAATAGTGACTAATGAACCACATTGGAAACACCGTCACAAGCAAAAGGCTGGATTTGCAGGGTGGTGAGAGCAGAGGAGTGCTGGTTGCTTGCTTTTTGCACACAGAGGTACATTATGATTTTAAATGGATCCAGAACAGCTGAGGCATTTGTGGACTAAAAGCCAACATAACCATGACCATCTTAATCATTCCCTTGTAAAACGAGTAGCCATATGCGTGAAATCAGCCCATACATTTTATGGAATATCTGTTGTATGCTGGACAAGTACTTGGACTGAGGTTTATTTTCTCAGGACTTTAATTCCTGAAATATAAACCACATAACCTTTCTCTTCATAAAACCCGAGTTTAGAGAGGAGAGGGGGAATTCTCCCAAGCTTTGCACTGCGTGGCATTGCCTTTCACATGTTGCTGCACTTGACAAAATCTAGTGTTATTGTGAACACTATAAACAAGGATTCCTTTACTATCCTGCATGAACAGCCCTTGTCATGACAGGGAAGGACGTTTAAACAAAGGTGACATGGCTTATAATATTTGTTAGCAAGATATCAACATTTATGTGCACAGTATTTCTTTGTTATACTTCTCAAAAGGCTGAGGTTAATCAAAACGAGCCTGTTCCTTGTCTTAAGCAAAATCTTGTCCCAAGATATCTGCTCCTTAATCCCCAGAAAACAGTATCATATTTCCTTACTGGTTGCTTCTCAGCTAATTCAACATCAGAGGCAATGTTAATGCTGCATTAGGACTTCTCAGGGCAGGAAAGTTCCTCCTTGCCCATACCTCTCCCGGGCTGTGGCTTTTCAAGGTTTTGTGCATGTGTTCAACCACCTGTGCCAAAGTAATTCCTCAGGCCTCAGCAGGACCATTCATGTGCATAGTTTCACATGTGCAGGGTCTTTGCAGGACCATGGTCTGATTGTATTTTATGTTGTACCATATCCTGTAATATATCACGTTGTCCCTGGCTTACATGTCACAAGTTCCTTCAGCTCCTGGAGCAAACTGTTGAAAGTGGGATGGTTCAGGATGGCCAGAGAGCATTACTTGTGCTCATGGTCTCATTTTGGACTTTTCTCTTTTTTCCACTTCAGTCTTGTTTTATTCTGGTTCTTCAGTGTTTCTGGAGGCTTCCGGCTCATTTTGCTCTCTTTCTCCTCTCTGAAATCCATGTATAAACAGCAGGGAAAATTCCACAGCCTGTCCTAACTTGTCCCAGTAGCTGCATTTGTACTAGTTGCCACCATGAAGACAACCCCAAAGGTCTGCACCAGATGGATGCAAGGGTGGTGTGTGTGTGGGTCATAGTAAAGTGGGGTTAGTCTCTTCTCCCAGCTAGCAAGTGACAGGATAAAAAGAAATGCCTCAAGTTTTTCCAGGGGAGGTTTAGATTAGATATTAGGAATTTGTATTTTTTTTTCAGAGGAAGTGTTGTAATGCACTGGAACAGACTTTCCAGGGAAGTGGTAGAGTCACCATCCATGGCAGTGTTCAAAAAACATGTGGATATGGGACTTCAGGACATGGTTCAATATTGAACATGGTGGTAGTGCCAGGTTGACTGTTGTACTTGAGGATCTTAAAGGTCTTTTCCAACCTTAGTGATTCAATGATTCAATGCTTCACATGTGGGCGAAAGGGAGAAAGAAGGAATATTTAGGCAGGAAAGTCAGTCTGTCTTCTTTACGGTTTTTGGCTTAAAACCCAGAAGATTCCCCAGTTCTCTGATTTTTCTAGTTGTCTTCTGGAGCACATAAAAATCTCTGCTTCCAGCTCTGTGGGCCCGAAGCTACTTTCCCATGGCTGCAAAAGATGATTTAGGGTAGACTGGGGTTTTCTGGCCACTTCCTTGGCATGACTGTGGAATAGCATAAAGCTGTGCACAGCCCAGAGCTGGGAGAAGCAGGGTTCTCTCAGTGTGTGAGGGAAGGTCAGCCCAGCAAACATAGTCCTGAGAGACGAATGAGGAAACAGAAGCAGTCTACACCATCCCATGAATTATACTGGAAGGGAAAGGTGGCCAGAGGAGAGATCACACTACCTGTGTGGGAGAAGAACATGGGATTCAACATCAGTTATTAGGAGAGAAGTTTGTTTTTGTCAGGAAGATGTAAGCAACTGTCTACATGGGAAAAGGACTTGGGGAGCAGACTGATTTAGAAGAACTGGCTCCGACTTTGGAAATCAGGAGAGGAATGATTTTGAACTTGTGGATTGTGAGGGGAGGCAGCCGGGAGAATGATGGACCCCCCTGCCTCTTCCAGAGAAGAGATCTTTCTTCTTAGGGGAGTCAGCAAAAAAAAATCCTGCTGAAATAAGGATTTGCTTTTGGGCAAAAAGCAGAAAACTGTGTGATCAAGAGAGAAGAGCTGTCCCAGAAAATATCATGTAACTTAACCGCTGGGGGATTTTTGAGAAGATGTTGGGGCCTCCAGAGCATCTATCACTGAACTCACATGCTGGATATGGGCTTGCAGCAGCAGTTGCCTGTGGCACTGGCTGTTCCTGCCTTGCAACAGCCCATTGAAGAACCTGGGGACAGAGGCTCCTGCCCAGACATAAACAGTGCATGCTGGGGAATAGGATGTGGACCTGGGATGAAGACAAATACTATTTTGTTGTTGATGTCAATTTCAGTTTTAGTTCATCTAAATGCTGCGAGTGAAGATAGACCCATGGAAAGTCTAATCACAACTTCCAAAAACATGAATTATCCCCCATTTTGCTCCTCCGTTTCCCTCGTCTTAGAACGCACCTCAAAGCTGGAGCCAGGAGTTCAGGCAGAACCTTTGCACTGTCTCTTTCTCCAGGTTCTGTCAAAGCACCTTAGCTTTCAGTAATCTATGTGCAACCAGTGCCTGTTGGAACATGATGAATTTGTGAGATGTATTTACCATCCTGAACTAGATTGTAAACAAATTGACATTTTAATATGCATTTATTCCTGTCGCATTAAAGAAACCTGCTGGTATTATGCCAAAATGTGATATATAATGATGGTGTTTAGCAGCAACTCTGTCATTTGGTGTTGTTGACATAAAATAAATTAACATAATAAACATAATTTGTTCAAAAACAGCTAAGTAAAAACAGATGGTTAAAATATTTTGGCAGGACCCCTTAGCCCAGGTTTACATGTGTGGTTAGACATTAGTTCTGTTTGCAACATATGTTACATATTTTCTTGATCATTTAATATGCAAATACACACCCTCTTCCACAGTTGTATAAACAGGTCCTTTACAGCATGAGTGACAGGGAGGGTGGAGGGAATGGGTGTCAGGACCAATTTTCAGCTACATAAATGGGAGAGGAAAGTAGCCATAGTACTGTAAGAAACAAACAGGACAGAAGGTGGAGCATAACAACATATTTGTGTGCTGACAGAATGGATCTATTACTGGCTCCTGATACCTCCTCGTGTAAGGCGCTGGTTTGTTGCTCGTGCTTCTGACCCTGCCCCAGCATGCCATCCCCACTGGGCTCTGCGGTCGCCCTCTTACCTAATTCTCACCACACTGGCCCGAGCCCCAGCAGGATTAATGCTCACATCTAGTCCCATCCTTCCCCCCATCTTGTTTGTAAGAGCTAATGTGAAAAAAAAAAAAGAGAGGGGGGGTGGGAGGTGGGAGAAGAGAGAGCAAGCAAGCTGCTCTTTTAAAGGGAACCTGATGCTGGAATGGAACAAGCTGGGATTAAGTTCGTTTCTTCAGACTATTTCTAAACTGTGTCTGGACCGATATAGAAATGTCAATACCATGAAATTTTTATTAATATTTACAGGTTATGTGTCTGTCAGTCATTTTCAAGGTATAGACATGGTTTAGTGGTGGACTTAGCAGTGCTGGATTAACAGTTGGACTCAGTGATCTTAGAGGTCTTTTCCAACCTACATGATTCTATACAAAATGAAAGTAATCTTTGTGCTGCAAGAGAAGCTAAGGGCCTCATACCTGGGCATAATTTTAATGACCTGTATATTTTATATAAATTCTACTTACATGTGCATATATATGTAATATGCATGTAAGATGCACCTTTTAAACCACAGCTCCAGAACAGAAAAAGCACAGACATATGGGAAAAACATGGGCCATCAGCGTCTCTCAGTGCACAGCTGCTTCTGGAGAGCTTTGATCCAGAAGGCAAAGGTGACCTTCTGTGCCCCGCTGAGAGAGCCCAGGACATGCTCATACCCGACTGCACCAGCCACACAGGGTGAGTTTTGTTACTGTGTGGACTAGAGAAAAAGATGGTAGGGAGGGGAGTGCCAGCAGTGTGAGCTCTTTCCTTGAAGTCAGTAGTAAAATGTGCACACTTCAAGTGGCCTCAGGTTGTCCCTCCACCCAATTTTGTAACCCTCTTTCTTGCTCACCTCACCTTTCCAGAGGGAGAATGGCCGTTCATATCCCCTACTCCATCCATCCTCCCCAAAATCTTCTGCCCCACCCCTTGGTGATATTCCCCTACCTGTCCCCTCCAAACTCCAGCAAATGTCACTGCCTGTTTATCTCTCCCCACACTGGCAGCTCTCCCCTCCTGCCCCATGTCCCTGCCTACCACAGCACCTCCCAGCACCCCAGAGGGCAACACTGTGGAAGGGTCTGGGAGACCTTTCTGCCTCCAGAGCAGAAGGGGATGAGGGAGAGTGGGAATAACACTGTTACCTCACATATCATCCATGCTATGCCTTAAAGCAGGGACTTACAGCATCCACATCATGAGCGCCCAGGGCCTCATCCTGCAGGGAGGGCTCTGGATGCCCAGGAAGCACTGGATGCTTTCCAGGGAGGTATGAAGGCCATCATTGCAGAAATACATGGCACAAGGGAGCATTTCCAGAAGTTCCTCAAAATGTCACTGTCCCTTCCTTGCCTGGCTCAACAACATATCTAATATAAAATATTATTTGTGAAACTTCCTTTTAATTGCTGTTTAATGGCTCCTAATATATTTCAAATGGGCATCTGCAAGTTCATTTTGACATTTATTAAAGGCCATTAGATACCAATTTAATGGTGATTTTATGACAAATGTCTGACATAGTTAAAAATGTGATGGTTGACAAATTATAATGTGATGTGCTTTTGAGCGTCAGGGAATTAGACTGCTTCCAAATGTGACTGTTTTTGATGCTGTAAATTAAATTTTATTTCTAAGTGATTTATTTTTGTGGGCTCTGAAAGTGAAGAGAATCAGAAGTTGAAAAGGTAGAGGGGAAGCAGGTTCAGATGAGAGAAAACATGGTCAGTCAAACCACTGCAAGTCCTTGTGACTTGCTTTGGGTGAAGGAAGATGGTATTTGGAATAAATTGCGTTTTAGAGGAATTGCTTGACCTTTCCTACCAGTATTCTAGCAAGTGCTTTCCCTGGCATTAGTCTGATTATTTGTTTATCACTGTTATTATTGTCTTGCAAAGCATCACTCATTCTAAACCACCATCCCCTTGTGCCAAAGAAAGGACAGGTGTTTGCCCTTGCCCAGGCAGTTTACAGCATAGGCAGGCCTGGCTCTGAGGAAACAGGGATGTAGAATTAACATTATAAACAGTAAACACTAGTTTTTAGAAAGCTTTTCCTAGGCATCATGGCAAAAGAGATTTTAGAGGCAATTGGGAAATGTTTATAGGAGGCTCCTCATAAGGACGAGAGGCTGAATGGTTGAGGAGAAAGCTGGGCAAACTAAAAATGGGTGATGGAGGCTGCCAAAAGGTCCCTAAGCTATAGCGTTAAGGCAGATCATGGATGTGGTTACCAAGTCTCAAGTTGCATGCAAATGCCACATGGACATTAACATTGCACAAAGCAGTGGAACAGAACCATATCTCAGATTTCAAAGTGAGTACAAAACCTGCAGATGTGGGAAGAGATGCTCTCTCACAGGCAGTCTCTGGCTTTAAGGAGAAAAAATTGCTAAGACCAAGACTTCTTGGAGAAAAAGGGACAAGTCAAAGGACACGATGTCAGGCAAGGTCATCTGAGCCTCCAGAGGCAAAAAAGAATCTGGATGTGCTGGAGGATGTCTTTGGAATTTGTGGTGTTTGGGATGAAAGAGCTGAAACAGCCCCAGGCTCTGAAGGATCTCTGGGCCCTCCTGACATCCCTCACCTCCAAATGTAGAGTCAGGTGCTGACAATCCTGAGCTGCTCTGCTGGTGGAGGGCTGAATCACCTTTTTCTGATGGCCTTGTGCCTAAGGTACTCATCCTGCCTCTCTAGTGACTGTCCCCATTGCCATGTTCATTAGACCCTCATGGAGTGGCACACGTACAATGAAGACTAGAAAAAGTATCTGGGAACTGATGGATTACATTTCAGCGTCTGTATTTGGGAGGAATGAGGAATGCCCTGAAAAGCCACTCATTTGGGGCATGACTCCTTGGAGAACTTCATTTTTGTCCACCATGGTCCAGGAGCTCGACAGCAAGCAAAAATGCTGATGGGGTGACAGCATCTGGTTTGCTATCTGTGCCTGCAGCCTCCTGTGGATGATGCTGGGTAGCTTGGCCTTGTTGATGGCCACAGCACACGGTCAGTGGTGCCTGTCTCTGCCTGTTAGATGAAGACTGGCTTTTTACAATGCCACCATGACACCATGGTCTGTCTGACAGCTCTGCACAGAGCATGCCGTGGCCTCCTTTGGGATGTCAGACATGGCTTCTTCATTTAATTCCTCATGTGCAGCTGAAGGCAGTGGTCACAAAACTTCAGTAGGCAAGCAGGAAGAAGAGCATGGTGTCACATACACAGTTCATAAATCAGTCGTGGCATGGGCTGTATACTGTCTGCTCCTCCACAGGGTCACTGCTGGCGAGAGGATGCAGCCCTGCAGCCAGTTCGGGTGAGAGGGCCCATCAGGTCCTTCTCTGCACTGTGAGGGCAGTTGTCACACTCCAAGCCTGGGATGTGAGCCTTGCTCAGCTACCTTAGAGCATAGCACAGTGTACTTGAATTTTAGTGGTTCTTACATAGGCCTGGAGTAAAAAATCACTGTCCTCAGTAAAAACATGCATCTTCCCAACTATAATATTGAGCCATGTGACCTTCTAAAAACCAAGACTTTTGTTAGAGAAGATGCCCTTTTCTTGTAGGTTGCAAGCGTGAACTGGAAGAGCTCCATGAAGTATTGATACAGCGTCAAAAGCTCTGCTAATTTTTTTCAAATCTTCCTGGGAAGTGTTTCCCTAACACACTGAATGGGTCTATTTTCTTGTCTACTTTTCAAGTCTTTGAACTGTTTTAATCCTTTCTATGAGTAAATGTACTTTTACCATTGCATAGTTAAGGACCAGGGTACTTGATAAAGGTCATGCATGTATAAAGTCTTGAAAAAAGAATATTTTACATCTATACCACTGTGGTTCATGTGAGGGTCTCCAGTTTTGACAAAGGTGAGCCTTGCTCATCTAGTCTAAGGACTTACATCTGGCAGGACCACTGTATACAGTACTAAGGTGGGACTTCACAGCACATTGACCAGGAAACATATGGATGAAAAGCTGGACATGAGCCAACAGTGTGCACTTCCAGCCCAGAAAGCCAAACCTGGGCTGCATCAAAAGGAGAATGGCCAGCAGATCAAGGGACGTGATTCTCCCCCTCCACTCTGTCCTTGTATACCTGGAGGTACTGGAGTACCTGGAATATTGCATCCAAGTCTGGGGTCCTCAACATAAGAAAGATGTGGACCTATTGGAGCAGGTCCAGAGGAGGCCATGAAGATGATCAGAGGGCTGGAGCACCCCTCCTATGAAGACAGGCTGAGAAAGTTGAGGCTGTTCAGACTGAAGAAGAAACAGGGGGAGACCTTGTAGCAACTTCTAATACCTAAAGAGGGCTTATAAAAAGGAGGGAGAGGGACTTTTTATATGGGCAGATAGTGCCAGGACAAGGGGAAATGGTTTTAAACTGAAAGAGGACATGTTTATATTAGATGTTAGGAAGAAATGGTTTACTCAGAGGTTGGAGAAGCACTGGAACAGGTTGTCTAGGGAGGCTGTGGATGCCCCATCCTTCAAAGTGTTCCAGGTCAAGTTGGATGGGGCCCTGAGCAACCTGATGTAGAGTGGCACCTCTGTCAGTGGAAGGGGGGGTTGGAGATAGGTGATCTTTAAAGTCCCTCCCAACCCAAACCACTCCATGATTCTATATACCCATGATACTATGGACAAACTGCCTGTTTTGCAAGAGGTCTAAGAACAACTTTGGGAGCAGTCACTCCCAAGTGCAGTGACCTGCCTTGCACTTGGACTGACATGGAGAGTTAGCTCAAGGTAGTCAGTACATGTTAAATTTGCACTTTGAAACACCCTGTCAGAGTTTCCCCTGACACAGTTGACAAGCCCTAAGTATTAAATGGCTCATTGCAGAACAGAGAGAAATTGGAAGCAGTCCCAGGCTGAGCCCAAATTCCCTGTTGCCAAGCCCTCATACCCCAGAGCTGGGTAAAGCCCAGCCCCGTGCTGCCAGCTCACTGGCCTCCTCCCTGCTTTGCTAGGCACAGAGCACCTCACATTCCTCTGCAGGCTCCTGTGCCTCTTCCTTGCCTTGTATGGAGCTCCTCTGCACAATGGAACTTGTCTTGGTTGTGCTTCTCTGGCCTTTTTCTCCCTCTCTCCATCTGACTTTGCAGAGAGAGAGGTGCTCGCCAAAGCTGAACACATCATTCCAGGAGAGGAAATACCATTATACTGGCATCATGAGTGAGAGGGATCCTAGTGCTGTATTAAAATGAAGCATGAGCCTGGGTACATCTGGGTTCTGTTCTCAGTCATGCTCAAGCTTTTCTCTGAAGTTTGCCCTACTTACTCAAAGGCTCTATGCAGCAGCCTCTCGTCCCATGAAAACGGCTGTAATATTTTCCCTGCATCTTAAAATTACTGGGGTTGTGAAAGACTTGGATCCTTGAGTGCAGATGTAATTAGAAATGCAACACAGGGTGGATTAATTATACCCCAGGCCTCTGGTAAGAGAAGCCAAATGGCTTGTTCTGTGGGTTTATAAGGAAGAAATATGTGTTTGGACAATGCTGTGTCACCAGGCACTGCTCCCCAGTGCTCATGTTTGGGGGCTGAGGCAGGGCTGGAGCTGGGAAAGCCATGGTGGGGACAGCAGGGACTGGAGCTCCCCACAGACACACACTGGGGTTGCTGGTGCTGCTGCTGTGATTTAAACACAAGGGCTTGGTTCAACAAGTAGCTGAATGCATCTGGAGTTGCTGAGCGAGCAGGGCACTGACTCCAGCCTGGCTTCATAACCACCTCTGCACCAACCAGCCCTGTTTTGGTGTATGGGGCAGATTTGTGTTTGGTTTTTTATATAGCCATGCACAGCCATCATGCTCTCTCCATGCATGTATGAGTGTGCATGACTGCAACACATGCGCTCTTCTTGGCCAATATGCCTCGTGGTGAAAGATGAACCCAGGCCCAGATTCAGCATGTTGGGGTTAACCTCCAACTCACTGGCAGCCACTGCAGCTCCAGCCCTCTCTCTTGTTTTGAGTAAAGGGGAAAAAAACCCAACCCTGTTTATTTTGTTTCTGTAAGAGCAGCTGATCTGGACTGGATTTTATCCAAGTCTTCAGGTGATTATGTGGCCAAATCCCCACAGTGTGTACAGAAAGCTATTAAAAAAAGATGAGACACTTTAAAATACTGTAAAAACACCTGCTTAAATTGTAAGAAATACTGAACTTCTGTCAGGGATTTTGGTATTTGAGCAAAAATTCAAATCCCATTACAAGACTTGTTACATTATTGAGCAATTAGAAGTGTCTTTAGTTAAATAAAGAAAAAATCAAACAGTTTTGCTACTCTGATATTGAGTTGTCAAGCAAAAATAAAACAAAATATTCCAGTGTGTGAAGAGTGAAGCAGAGTTCCTGCAGGAGGGAAAAGCCCACAAGCAGACTGATAGTGGTTTCTACTCTTGTAGAAACACGACAATGTAGAGAAAAGAGAGGACAAGGGAGCTCACTTGTGTGTGCATAAGAATTGGCTGAGCAGCAAAGCTCTTACTGTCTCTGGACAATTTTTTCCTAAGTGAGAAAATGCCTGCTATAGAAACGTCAAATGTTTTCCAAGCAAAGTTCCAGGTAGAGAGTGTTGACTTGCATATCTGAGAAATCACTTAAACTTCAAACTTCATGAGCAGATGTCAGTGTTTTGAAGTTCTTTGACATTATTAAAAATGCAGGTGGTACATTAGCACTACTGACTTAGCTCTGGGCAGCAAAGGGCATTGCCTGGGAGGCGCAGTATCTCACCACTCTTCCCGAAACTGGTCATGCTCAAGGAGGAAAGCCAGGCTAAGATGAACTATAAATCTCAGAATACGTATTTTTAGTAAAAATTACATGTGAAGTCCAATTTAAAAAAATACAATAATATTGATGTTACTGGCGTGTTATGTCATTTTTCATGTGTAACAGGAAACACCAGATCTTTCATGTCAGCTTAGGCCAAACCAAGACTGTGAAACTCTAGAGGAGAAAGGGATTTTAAAATCGCAGTTTTGTCTCCAACCTCCTGTTTACTTGCTGCTCCCAAATTTCTCCAGGTGCCTTCTCATTTCATCAGCTTCCAGCCGCCAGGACCTTGACATCTAATATGTTTTTAGACTGCATTGAGTCAAAATGACCAGTCCTCAATGGTCAAAACATGTCTGGTCAAGACTGCAGAGGCTGCAGTGGGATCATGCCTCTTTCCAGCCAATATCAGGTGAGATACCTGCTTGCCCTCTGGTGCCTGTGCCTGTGCAGGGCATTGCTCCTTGGCCTGCGAGTGAAGATGGCCCAAACGGGAGAAATGAGTGTGCATGTGCTGGGCCAGCTTCACACCAGGTGGCAGCTAAAGGACTGGAACTGAGGCATTTTCCTTAGAATTTTTTGTGTCTGGTCCTTGGGCCAATGGAACTGGAAGGGATTGCTAGTGCAAGAATGCCAGAAGAAGGCTCTGGAAAGCACAGTCAGGTCCCCTAGGTTTAATCTGAACTTTCTCAAACTATGTGAATTGGGCATGTTTGAGTTTCCAAGTTCATCTGGCTGAGACACCGAGGAATCAAAGAGAGAAATCTCCTTTTCGCTTGGTTCCAGGTGAAGAAAGATAACTTGTTCTGGCAGCCTTTCAGTGTCCCAGAAATCTGCAATGATGGATGCTGAAGTGTGTGCCCCTATCCTCCAGGGCAGAGTGCACCATCTGCAGTAAACCTGTATAGCCTAAACCATGCCCTGAAAAAGAGGACGCTTTTCAAGAGAAGAGCCAAGTACTCACCATTGCCTTCAGCAGTTGCAGTTCAGCCAGCTGATTTAATAAAGGACTTCAGTGTATGTTCTGCTTCAAAAAAACCCAGATTTCCCTTTACTATTCAAAAGGCAACAATGAGCTGCTAGAGAAAAAAACCCCAAAGATTGCAAACATGAGTGTCTCCTTCGAACTGTGTGTTATGCTGCTTTGGTGCTTAGCTGGCACTGTTTTGAAACATATATGTGAGTATTTAACATGCTAATTGAGTGCCTTGTGCCACACTGCCACCTTTTAGCACTTCCTGGAGAATTCTCCAAGGAGCTGGTGCCCGTGTCTGCATCAGAGCAGCACTGCTGCCCATGCCAGGTCCCCTCAACTTCCCTAGGAAATGTCTGGTGCAGCAGAAAATGAGAACTGAAGTAGAAACTTTAACACTTTGCTTTTGTTTGGGGAAAACACAGGGCAAAAACAACTCCTCAGTAGTAGCCTGGAAAAGTAGTTAATGTATGGGATACTTCAAAATGCTGGGCAGATCTTTCATATGTGATAAAATATTATGATGATTTATTACATGAGAAACCTTTTGATTATATTCAATGAGCTTCCATTATATAAGTTTATTAGACGAGAGACGATACAGTAAATAATTTCCAGAGTTAAGCTTGAAACATTATTGGATATATTTGGGGATACAAAAGTCTCATCTATGGGCAAGGCATATATTTGTCTGAATGTGAAAGTACAAAGACCCTCTAATGTCAGGAAGGTGACAGACAACAATAGTAGAGTTTTCCAAACTGTAATTTTAGCTCTGATCAAAGCTTTATTTCAGCTTGCACATAATTTCTGTGAACAGTCTTGTTTTTCCCATCAAGAAATATTTAGATAGGGTTTGGAAGCAACTACATGAAGAACAACTGAGTTTGTGTAGTTGCTAACTCAATTCTGCAGTCTGAAAACAAGGGAAGGAAGTGTTTTGCCCCATAGAAGTTGAGTGACAGCTTTGTGCTTGGCTTTCAGATCACCTTGGGCTTGTCTTAGAATGATTTATTTTCCACTTTACTGTGTATTTATTAAATGGTTTGTGTGATGCATTATAAAACCTGGAAACACAGCAGCAAAATCCGTTTTCCTCATGTTTTGCCGATCACCAGAGACATGAAAGCCTTGGCACAGCCTGTCAGCAGAGCACGGGTGAGTGTCAGACACACGTTTCTCTCCCAAGTCCCTCAAGAAGGGAAAACTTGTTGTAATGTTTGTGTGCTTGTGTTGAACAGGACAGCCTGACAACTTTGCTTCATGACATGAGAGGAGTTTAATGTAATTTAAAGCTACTCTGATCACTGATCTCATCATAAAGAAGTTTGCGGGCTTTTTCTACTTCCCAACTCCCACTGACTCCATTGTCCATGGATGTCAATAGGAATGAGCATCCTGTGTGTGCAGGGCTGAGTCTGACTTCTAATGAGACACAGGACAGAGTCTGAGCAGCAATGAATACCCTGGCCCCTTTAGATTACACAGATTTAGGGGAGGAACAGAGAGACAGAGTAGGAAAAAAAAGCCCTTTTCTGCCTAGCTTTACACTGACTGAAGCGGAGAGAGCAATTGGCAGGTGATAGGATTGCATCCAAGCCCTGATTTTTTTCCTTTAAAATGCCTGTACAAGCCAAAGCCTGCAAAGGGTCTGAATAAGCATGAGGTAAAAAATTGTGCCTTACTTCTACTGTGAAGAAAAATTAGCAGTGGAACAGGAGCGCCCCTTCCCTGGTTTGATTGTTGCTGCAATCCCAGGAATTAATTACATCTTGGCCGCCGGGTACCTGGTCAGCAAACACTCCCAATATGTTGTATGGAAAATTTATTTCTAGATTTGTTTAACTGACTCAAAATGTATTTTCCTAACACAAATTCTTGCTCAATTTAAATCACAGTGTCTGGCCATTTGCTTTATTTGGGAAATAAATACAATGGAAGTTTGTACTATATCTGTCAGACAGATGCATCGCAGAACAGCTCAAGGCATGTGAAATTAAGTTGTCTTTGTGGCCACAGCACCACACATGAGACCCAAAGGGTGACCCAGGACATCCCAGACAGGCTTTGAAAGACAGGATATGTGACTTCACCTTCTGTATCAATTCAAGTGGGAGGTGAAGGGGACGTATGCTCCTCTCATAAGGCTCCTCACTGTTTGGACGATTAATAAACTCCCTCTGAAACTTTTTTTTTAATTTTTCTTTTTACTCTTTTTGTTCACTGTGCTGGCCAGAGGGGCCTGCAGTGCTGGCATATCTTATATCTGACAGCAGAATGCAAGGTAGGCTGAGAGCCATGTAGAATGGACCTGTCAATAGAGCAGTATATATATGTCCTGCTTCTCTCAAATGGACCGGCTATACTGGGAGAAGCCTTAGTATAAGGATCTCTTTCCCTTCATGAACGGGAAGGGGTCCAACCAGATCTTTCTCTCTCCAGAACAGAACTACAACCTCAAGTTTTGTGTCCCTGACCCCACAATGGAACCTTGTTTTGGAAACATGCAAGGCCTATACACCTAATTTTCCAGAGGGTAATTGACTGCCACTGGACAGGAGAAACATTTTGTTACTATCACCCTGAATTAGTTTGCAGTTAATTTCCAGGAAGAAGGCAGTGTGAAATGAAGCCACCTCACCAGTGCCATTGTGCTGCCAGTGACACAGGTGACACCTGGCTGTAGCTACCTATCCCTTTTTTTGTCCTCTGGGCCATCCTCAACAAAACCCACACAGAGCAGAATGTTGCACTTCCTTTGTTGTACAAGCAAGGAAAGTTTCAGGCTTCGATAAGCAAGGTTCTCAACCACTGTGGAAAAAGACTCTTGTTACCTATGTTTGTACTTAGGTTGATTCTGGTGGAGATTTTAAGCAAGGCAATAAATATAACCTTTTCTTTTCTACAGAACAACAAGCCTCACAGCAAAAGACCTGAAGGTAAAGGACCTACCTTATCTACTTCTCCTTTGCTGGATTGCTCCAATAGCACAAGGTCTTGTTTTCTTTTCCTACCTGGAGCAGTTTTAACAATTGGACTTCCAGGTCTACTTTGGGAAACTCCACTACCTTCTGTTACTTTAAACCTGTGTCCTTGGACAAAAAACGGGTTTTCCCTCTCCGTAAATTTATCCCATTACATTTAATCTTATCCCACATGAGCCACCCTTGGTGTTTATAGTCTTCAAATACTTACAGAGGGTTATCATATCCTCCTCCTTTAGTCATCATTTGGAAAAGTTGTTTATGCTAAATTCTTTCAGGCTTTTCTCATCTGGCTGTTCCCTCCCACCTCTCATCTCTGTGGTGGTGCTCTTTGAAAGCCTTCAGCCTGTCTGCATCACCCTGGGCCTGAGGAGCACAGTAACAATTCCAGCCTCAACACACCCCTCTGCAATGTGATACCTCAGTGGACAGCCCCAAATCACATGGGTTTGTCCTGGCCCATCATGCAGCAGTGGTTAACTGATGTGCCTTCTTTCCAGGTTTCTCTGTCCTATTAACCAGCAGTTTCTCAGACTAGTTCCCCCAAATGTAATAACATTGGTTTTCCCAGGCACAGTCTAATTTGGTTATTTCCTGCTCATATTTTCAACCTCTCCAGCTTCCCCCATATTATTGCTACATCCTCCCTCATTTGCTTTTGACTGCTTAGGCCAAATTACTGAGAAAGCAGATATAAGCCAGGATGTGTATCCAGGCTCTCTGCCAGCCATTTTGCAAAGAAATCTCTCAGGCCACAGGATCCCACTTCTCCCAAGTCATAGTGACAAACTGTGAGTTAGAAAATGGATTTTCCTTTTTCAGCCTACCTGATTACATGGGCAGGATCAGTAGCAGTCCCCAGGTGACCCATGTGATCACAAGGGCTTGAAGGTTTCCATCTCCTAAAGTGACTTGCAAGGTGCCCTTGTGTTCTCAGGGGAGATCATCAGGTATTATGTCCAAGCAGTTATCTGAGGTTAGACACAAAGACGGACATGTTCTGATTTTCAGATGCCAAGTTTCCATCAGGAATTTTGACCACCATGCTACCTTAAGACTGGAGTTCTGGGCATGATCTGACCAAGAGTGGTAGGGTTCATCACCTTTGAATTTCACCTTTGAAATCACTTTCATATAGGTGAATGAATTTTAGCAATGTGGGAATTGTTTGCATGCGTGCATATGTGTGTGTGTGTGTGTGTGTGTGTGTGTGTGTGTGTGTGTGTGTGTTTTATTTTTGAAGTTAGAGACCAGGCAGAGTGGTATTATTACTCTCTGAGAGCACAGAGACTCAAGGGGTGATGACAAGGATCAGTGGAAGTCTGAAGCCTTACTTGGGAGTGGGGTGGCCTGTGCTTTAGCCAGCAAGCTGTTGCATATTTTCCCTCCTCAGAAATAGCCTGAATCATTTCACACCTACATAAGCTGCTTTCCAGGAGGTGACTTGCTTTCCTGAATCCAACCATTTAATCAAACCGGGCTTTATTTCTGTTTTCGTTCTTTATGTTAAATTACTCCTGGTTCATGAACACTTTCAACAGCTGTTCATGGCCTTTCATCATTGCACCTCTCAATTCCTTGGGCCTTTTTCCCACTCAGTGACTGAGGCATCATGTCTGCTGATGTGAAGAGGGTGTTTCTAACTCCAGTGCCACAGTTTTAAGAAGAAAGGCTCTTTAGCAGGAAACTGCTTACAGTTCACTAGGCTGCACACAATTCTGCAAACCCCCATTGTGAAATCCACCAGGTGAAACAAGTAGAGATCTGCTGACTAGATCTGAGTGGTGGTGATTGCTTCCCCAAACCTCTCCTTAGCCTCTGTGTGAAGTCATTAAATAGATTCAGGTGCAAGATGCTCTGCAGTCCCATGGCTGAAAATGGATAAAAGGAAGAGTGGGCAGGCAGGGCACTGTAGCAGTGACAAAGGCATTTATAGCTGCTTCCATGTCCTCCCTTTGTTCCTGGCCATCTCCTCTTGAGATGCAGGCAGGAACAAAGGCTGAAGAACTACTAGGGCCTCAAAAAGTGAGAAAAGAGAACTTTGAATGATGTAGCTGCCCTGGCCCTCAAACTGTCTGTGCTTACCCAGTACCAGAACTGGGGAAAACAGCCCAGAGGCATCCCAGTTGGTGGGATGGGAACCAGTGCAGGTCCCCTGATGTCAGTGCAGTGCTGTGCCCAAGCTAACAAGCCCAGGGCTTTATTAGCTCAGGTGCAATGCCAGGGAAATACATCAGTACTGCTGTCAGACCCACTGCTGAGTCTGTGGGATGCTGGGCTGCACCTCATGTTGTTACCAACTCTCTGTGCACAGGCAGCCCAGGGCTGCTGCCCAGTTTGGGGTGTGCAGGGCTCATAACCACTACTTTACTTCAGGGAAAATGTGCTAGACCCACCTCCCTCCTCCTTCTACATATACAGTAATAAACCCCATGAAAAAGTCATAGCAAGTGAAAGAGAAGAAAATCCAAGCTGGTTTCGGTCATCCATTTGGATCTATGCTTTGGAAGGGAGCAAACTGCCAACAACCATTCATCACAAGTAAGTTCACCCTCACTCCGTTAGTTCCCATGCCCTGGAAAAATGTCCTTCACTTCTCACTTGATGTTAGAAACTGCCTCTCTCCTCGTGGGCATTAAAATGTGTCTTACAGGTTGAAATTTTGTGGTCCCAAAATGCTTTCAAGAGACATGAGGGATGCATGAGATGACAATACACACAGTTGCTGTGCAATGGGGCAAGAAGGCTGCGGTTGGTTAGTCCATTTAGCCCATCTTTACCCACTGCAAGGTAAAAAACAATTCAGTATTCAGCACATAAAGTGATTAAAAAAATTAGTTTTGGGGAGGGTCAGGGTGTTGGAAGAGAAGGTTTCTCTGCAAACTGCCACACTATGACCTGGCTAAATATTTCAGCAGCAGATTAAAAGCCTCTCTCCAACTGTTCTGCCCCCAAGCACAAAAATAAGGGCATATGTTATCAGCACAAGCACTTCTCTAAACCCAAGCCCCAAACACGAGCAGGTGTTTCTCCTCTCTTTTCATCATCTGAGCGTGGTTGATGTCTCCTGCCAATTTCAAAAGCAAGTGAACACAATGGTGATGGGCGTGAAGCAGCTGGGAGGGCAGCAGGGACGGGCATGGAGGGGGCCCTGCTTGGCAAGGTGAGTGGTGCCCATCGAAATGGCCCTGCCAGCCCTTTGTGTGGCTCTGGGAGGAAAGGGGGGAAGGAAGAGGTGACAGCAAGCGAGCAAATTCAAATTGAAGTGGCTGGGGCCATCGAGTCATGGCTGATTTGGGCCAGCTGTGAGCCACTGCTTCTCTAGTCAATGTGCCAACTACTTTGCTGGAGTAGGGAAGAAAAAGCCACTAGACCTGTACATGTGCTGATGGGGCTGAAGTCTGCCTTACTGACATGCAGCCATCACATATTCCCTAGCACCTGGCATTTGGCATGCGCTCCATGTACAGCCGCAGCCTGGCTGGCCCAAAATCTTGGGTCCTAAGGGAAAGGGAAAGGGCATCCCCACACTTAATCCAAAGCAGGGAATGCCACAAACCCCCGTGTCTGCCAGGAAGTCATTCTCAGAACTGCCACATGAAACAGGACCTCGGCACTCAGGCTTGCTTAGACAGGCTACCAGTGAATTGTCAGGGAAAGTGTTCAGCCCACAAACTGCCCATGCTGAAGTGCCAGCATCAGCAGGGAGGCACTCGTGCCCCTCTCCTCTGTGCCCTGGGCCATGGTCCCCAAGGGGCTGCTTCAGTTCTCACGGCCTAAGTACAGTTTTGCCCTTTCCATGTGCCTTTGTATGGAGGACTGTGGTTCGTGCCAACTACAGCTCCTGTTCCCAGGCTGCGATCAGCGCTGGCTCCGCAGGGAGAAGGTTGGGCAGGACAGGTCTGATGTCAGGATGTCAGGGGGGAAATGCAGCTTCTAAAGGCAGCCCTCGCCAAAGGGAGAGGAGCTTGTGCAGCGGGGCAATGCCTTTCCGTAGTGGAGCGCCAGGGGCACACGCGGGCCACTGTCGGGCTGGGACTCCACTGCAACCCCGACGGCCTGTGGGCGAGCCAGGCACGGGACGCAGTGCCCGCAGCCATGAGCGGGAACGGGAGGAGGATCCCTCGGGAAAGCAGCGGCAGCGCCGGGAACACGTTCCCGGCTCTCCGCACCGCCCTGTGCGGGGATGCACAGCGAGGTACCCGGGCCCGCGGGCGGCGGCGCCGCGCCCCCTGCCGGCCGCCTGGCGCTACGGCCCCGACCGGGAGGGAAGCGGGGAGGGAAGGAGGAATGGACGGACGGACAGCTCTGGCCGAGGGAGCCCGGCACGGACGCGCGGACTTGGAGGCGCCTCAAGGGGACGGCCGGGCAGCCGCGCTCTCCGCCTCCCGGCCCGCGGGAGCGTTCTCCTATAGCCGTGGCTTTTCCATTTAATCCCTCTGTGCTGGCGTTTTTCCACCGGTTTTCCTCTCGTCTTCCCTCCCAAAAAGGCTCAGTCACTATCCCATCTACCAGGACAGTTTTCTTGTTAGCACACATCCTCAGCCGGTCTTTCCTGGGGTCTGCCTGCCTTCCCATGTATTGCTCAGTCCACTTGTTTGGAAAATGCTGCTTTAAGGGTTTTCTAACTCTGCTTGATGAGTTTGGCTAAAAAACGGGGAGAGTTTGGTATATACCCTTCATAAAGAACAAACCCATAAAACATGTCTCAAGTGACAGAGCGAGGAGGCTGCATGCACGTGAGCTTCCAGAAGCTCTACTTCCACACTCAGTTGTGTCTGACAAGGACCATCTCATTCTAGAGATAGAACCTGGAAGAAAACTGATGGCTTGCCAGGTTCTCACAGACCACTGCCTGTTCTGTGTCATCAGAAGTGAGGCAGATGTGGTAAGATCCTCAAAATACAAAACCACATACTCTTCTAGTACTTAGTTCTGTGGTGTATGGACATCAACAAGTGAGGTGTGTTGGGGCAGGTGGTATTCTATTTGTCCAACCAATACAGGCTCCTCATAAACCTCATCTTATGGAGACTTTGCACATTAAGGACAAAGTGTAGATCTTCTACTGTGTTATCTATTCAAACTGGTGCCAAGACCAGTGGTGGCTCCAGAGAAACTCATCTTCACAGGTCATTCCTGAGCGGCTCCAACTTGTCCCTCTGTTGGTCAGACTCCAGGCTCTCAAAATCCATTCCTACTGATGCCCTGCGCAATTTTGGTTGGTCCTTCTATACTTCACGTTACTTCCAACCCTCAGTGCTGCATCTGTCACTGCAGTCTGTCTTGCAAGCCTTTGCTCATCCAGCAGTCATGTGTTGGCAAAAACGCATGACTCTATTTAAAACAAAAAGCATTGCAAAAATTAAGTCTGTTTTGCTGGAAATTTTGATACTAAAATAAGCCAGAGGCTTCTGAGTAAAGTCAAAACCTCAGACTCTTTCTGGTAGTTTTCCTTTAGTAAAATGTTCAACCTTCCTTAGTATTTATTCCACTCGTGTAGTGTGGTGTGGTATGGTGCAGCATGGTTCTGCTTCTGATTTCCAGACAAATTTTAAAAATCTTTTCTGAAATAGAAAATTGTATTTCCCAGATCACC